>SJYT01040135.1:209701-300686 GCA_006410635.1 Cephalophus harveyi
ATTGAGTGCAGCACTTTCACAGCATCATCTTTCAGGATTTGAAACAGCTCAACTGGAATTCCATCACCTCCACTAGCTTTGTTCGTAGTGATGCTTTCTAAGGCCCACTTGACTTCACATTCCAAGATGTCTGGCTCTAGATTAGTGATCACATCATCATGATTATCTGGGTCGTGAAGATCTTTTTTGTACAGTTCTTCCGTGTATTCTTGCCACCTCTTCTTAATATCTTCTGCTTCTGTTAGGTCCATACCATTTCTGTCCTTTATCAAACCCATCCTTGCATGAAATGTTCATTTGGTATCTCTAATTTTCTTGAAGAGATCTCTAGTCTTTCCCATTCTGTTATTTTCCTCTATTTCTTTGCATTGACCGCTGAAGAAGGCTTTCTTATCTCTTCTTGCTATTCTTTGGAACTCTGCATTCAGGTGCTTATATCGTTCCTTTTCTCCTTTGCTTTTTGCCTCTATAGACGGTACTAAATCCAAGATAGTTGGTGTGGCCACCAGGCCTTTTAGGCCTCTCTCTAATATCGTCTTCCATGCTCTGTACTGTGTGCTTAGAAATTCCACCACGTGGAGTTCCCTGAGGACTCGTAGTTTCCAGTCACCCTGCTGTTCTAAGCCCCCACTTCCCCCACTTTCTCTGCACTCCCCAGTTCTTCGCTAATTCCCCCTTGTTCTTCAAGATTCTACAATGAGTATCATCTCCATAAGCAAGACTTCCCTAAAGCACACACCCAGGCACTCCTTAATTGATCTGTCTTCCAAAAGCTAACTTAAGCCTCTTAAAGAGGCCTTATCCTCAAAACCCAGAATCTCTGTTCCTTCTCCGTCCTTAATAATTCTCCCTCTGAAATATTCTGAATGTCTTTTTAAAGGATGTGTTATGTGTGTGTATGTAAATGATATCAACCCCTAGCTATTTCTAATTCACTACCTCAGGAGCTCTGGAAGATCAAACAGTATTTCTTAATGAAACCAAATCTTAGTCCCTTCTGATTATATTGCAATCACTTATCCAAATAAGATACTGATTAAATGAAATTAGGATTTTTTCCACACAGATACAAAATAAATAGACTCTTGAAATTACTGTCAATGATTTGAATTGAAATTCTCTTTCTTCCCTAATACATTTATGTGGAACGGTTACTGACCTTAAAGAAAAATCCAAAGAACATACATTGTGGAAAAAGAGAAATTCTGTTATAGAAGCTAAGTATTCTTATCTTATCTTTCCTTCTTTTTTTTTAGTTTCGATACTCTGATTGGCAGGATAAATTATTTATGTCTTTTGGCACTATCATGGCCATAACTCATGGATCAGGTCTGCCCCTCATGATGATAGTATTTGGAGAAATGACTGACAGATTTGTTAATACTGGAGGAAATTTCTCCCTTCCAGGTAAGCATTTCTTTAATTGAGATATGTAGCTGTATAGATGTACTCATTTATTTAACTGAGTGAAAATTAGAAATTGATTTTTCTATTCATCATCTACTTGCTTCATGGTTTGGACATCTGGGTAGCTTCAGATATCACAGGAGGAGTTTTAAAATTCTCAGTAAAATTTCTCAAATAATCAGTTAAATTTCAACAAATAAGTGTATGCTATTGGGCTTTAAGTATAGAATAAGGAAATTTCCAGAAAGCTTCGACTTCAATAAAGTAAGGAAGTCAGTCTGTTTGCGGATGATGGGAGCATAGCAGAGCGTGTCTGCATGGTGCCCATTCAGTGAATGGCTATTGATGAGCTCGCTTCAACGCAGCAGCTGGCGTGGCAACACTGCTTAGCCGTCCTCAGCTTGTAGGTCTTTCTCTGATGTTTTCTTCTTCTCCTCCCCCTCCCCCTCTCTCCTATCCTTCTTGCTAAAATTACACCTACTTTCTGTCTCTAATATTTGGATCAACAAGGGTGACTGTTCCTTAACAGAGCACTTTACTAAAGAGTGAATGGATTCAGTATGAGAATGATGTGCTTTGAAACTCTCCCAAAGGACTAAAATTACTGAAGTGCCAAAGGAGTCACATAAGTTAATGCCAGCTATACAAGGGGCTATGTCAGCAGCATTGGAGTGAGGTTCCAATGGACAAAGTTATTTTCATATTAGACAGACTTAACACAGAAAGGAAGATAGCCACACTTTCTACCCAGCACGACGGCTCAGTTCCTCCCTAGAGACCTGCGGGCTCTAGCTGGAGACCAGTGGAGCCCTGCTGCTCAGATGGGGGATGTGCAGGAGACGGCTGATAAAGGGGAGACAGCTTCCGCAGCAGAGGCGCCCGAGAGGCAGTAGACTGTATTTAGATGACACTCAGGAAGAGTTTCCAGTGTTCACTGTTGAGAGCTACATATTTAGTTAGCATTGTAGGGCTTAGCTGTAATTACCTAAGAACATGATTGCTTAATTTATACAATAGGATCTCTTTACATGAATATTGATGAATATTAATACCTTTTAGATGTCTAGTAGAAGCATCCTTTGAATAGTTAAAGCACACTGCTACAAAAAGAGTTTATTTATTCTCTAGTACTACTGTCTCTGAGAAGAACCTCTTTGTAACAAAAACAACAGAAATCTTTCATAGTGTGTATCATGTGCTAGGTCTTATTCTCAGCGACACATGAAGACAACTGAGGCTTGGAGAGAATAAATAACCTCCCAAAATAATACAGTGTTAGGGCAGAATTCAGACTCAGGTCTTTCTACCGTCCATACCAAGCTCATGATTGTACACATTCTCCTGCCAATGTAAATAGCTGTACATTCTCCTTTAAAAATTGTGGCTGGGAAAGTTTTAACTGGATTACTTGTATTTGACCAGTGGCCAAAACTTTAACACAAATATTGTGAAGAGTAAGATAGGATAGTTTAAAAGTCTTTAAGGAAACTAGGAATTTTTAATTTACTTTCCTTTTACTTCTTATAAGATTTATAGATGTAAAATACACACACAGAGAACAGGAAGATGCCCATATTAGAATATATCAATCAGAACTGGCTCCAATTTAGGATTTAAAAAAGTCCGATGAATGACTGGATAAACAAAAGTTGTTACATACATACAATGGAGTGTTTAAAAGCCTTAAAAAGGAAGGAAATTTTGACACCAGCTGTAACATGGATGAATCTTGAGGACATTGCTGCTGCTGCTGCTGCTACTAAGTCGCTTCAGTCGTGTCCGACTCTGTGCGACCCCATAGATGGCAGTCCACCAGGCTCCCCCGTCCCTGGGATTCTCCAGGCAAGAACACTGGAGTGGCTTGCCATTTCCTTCTCCAATGCATGAAAGTGAAAAGTGAAAGGGAAGTCATTACGCTAAGTGAAAGAAGACAAATATCATATTATTCTGCTTATAGGAGGTGTCTAGAGTAGCCAAATTCATAGAAACAGAAAAGAAGATAGTTGTAGCTGGGGGTGGAGGATAAGAAAATGGGGAGTTGCTTAATGGGCAAAGTTTCAGTTGGGGAAGCTGAAAAAGCTCTGGAGGTTGATTTTACCATAGTGGAAATATATTTAGCACTACTGCCGTCTGTGGGGTCGCACAGAGTCGGACTCGACTGAAGCAACTTAGCAGCAGCAGCAGCAGCTACTATACACTTAAAATGGTTAAGACGGTAATGCATATCTTATCACAGTTAATTTTTTTTTAATTGGATGCAATGTACTTATCCCAGGGAAGTTGACATTTGGTCCAGTTTTATTAGTCCTGTTTTTGTTTTTGCTAACACCAGAGTAATTCACAGCTTCCTTATTTGGAGCAGTCTGTTTATTTGTAATGTGTTTCTAATTATGCAACCGAATTGCTTTGAAGCTGGAATGGCAGACAGGTGCCACGTACTGTGCCCAGGGCCAAATTCAAGGTCTTTCTGGGGGATGGCACCAGCAAGTCACTTGCAGACCTGTGCCTGCTGGAGGGATACACTCGCCAGATTTGCCGGCTTAGTTTCGGTGCCCTCTGAATTAAATGACACTTGGTTCTCTACAGCCACGTTTGTCATTAGGCAGCTTGATTGTCTTGGAGGCTTTGGAAGGAGAAGTCCCTCAAATGTTATTAATGCCAGTGTCCACTCTTTGGGTTTGTACAAAAAATATTCGCATGGCTCTTTGGAGAAAATGAATTGTTACATTTCCTGCTCACTCTGAATCCAGAGAGCTCGCCGATATGTTTGGGTTTGTAGAGTTTAGCCACAGTCATGGGGTTGAGAGACGGCAGAGTCCTCAGGTGTCCCTAGATGAGCTCGCTAGCTCGTCTCACCGAGAGGATGTTTGTTTAGAGTCTTTTCTTTAGAACTGTTGGATTCTTGGACAGCAAGACTCAATAGGAGCCAAATGAGACGAGAAGGAAGAAAAAAAAGGTTTAAATTACAAGAGGGTCTGACAGTGAGTTATTGTGAGCAGAGTCCATCCTTGTCAACAGAATAAAGTCTCCGTGACAAGGTTGCTCCCTCACAATGACTCAGTTGTGCAGAAACCATGCGTAAAACATTCCACATCCAAACCTTAAGAATGGAGTCCTAGGAAACAGGGTTTCTACAGAGTATTAGGAACTTGATGTTTTATGCCAAGTCTATGCGGCTGTAATAATGTAGGAGGTTGTGTGGAGAAATTGATACACCCTGTGTGCCCTTGCATTGCCACATAGATGAAAGGAAAAGACATTTTTGAGCCCCAGTTACCTTGATTTATTGCCCATACTGCTAAAACTGCCTGGACATCCACCAATTCTGTCTTGTGCTGAGTGTTTCTATGTAATATTGATAAAAGAAGTCCTGGACTGAATCAAGGGAGGCAGGCATCGATTTACTTTGAGACTCAAAGTGTCAGCTCTCCTTACTTAGTGTCTCTTTGAGTGTTCCTTAAGGTTTACGCTTATTACTGAGGCCTGTACCTGAATTTGGGGCAAATTACTTAACCTCTATAATCCCTACTGTTGTCACCTTTGAAAGGTAGGCTTGCTGATGGAATTAAATGAGATGACTTATGTCAAGTGTCTGGAACATAAATATTGAGGGGAAACTAGCTGTAAGAACTTGGAAATGCAACAACCACTCTTAAATTCTGTTTCCTCACCTATAAAAGGTATAAATGTATGGAGTATATGGGGGCTCTCTAGAATTTCCCATTTCTCTGCTATGGGAGGCATTTAGGCAGAATAAAGAAGGAGTTCTCCATCCTGGTATATTAAAGTCAATCGGAAGCAATTTTTAGATTCTGATCTAGAGACTCACCTAGAGGTTCTGATTCAGCTGGTCTTCGATGGAGCCTCAGTTCAGTTGCTCAGTCGTATCTGACTCTGTGATCACATGGACTGCAGCACACCAGACTTCCCTGTCTATCCCCAACTCCTGGAGCATACTCAGACTCACAACCATCAAGTCGGTGATGCCATCCAACCGTCTCATCTTCTGTTGTCCCCATTGGACAACTATATTTTTTTCCACCCACCCCACATGATTCTAACAGGCAGACAGTGCTGCGAACCACTCAACCAGATAACTGCTTGAAGATTGTTTATGAGGCTGAAGCCTAATACGTAGCGTCTGGGAAGACCAGACTTCTCCAGATCGAATCCCGTGGGATTTCCAGATCTAGCATTCCAGATTTCACCACATGACTCTTGAAGGAACACACTCATACACGCTTGTCACACCTTGGTCCTCGGGCAGCAGAAACGTGGTTTCCCAGGGCCTTTAGGGCTTCTGGGGTTACTCACCCAGGATTAGATTGCCATTCTTGGCCTGGACTCGAGAAAGGAGCAGGTCAAGTTTGTAATGTTTGTAGATTCTTATTTCCTAGGAGGGAAGATCAATTTGAGTTATAATATTGGTGTTGGAGGAGAGAAAAAGTCATGTTAAGATATCACCTGCTTTCTAGGTTCAGGGGGAAAATAGCCCTGCACGCATGGCCTGCAGGTTTCCTGTGGTTTTGAACAATGATTTCTGCACACGCTTCAGCTTTCGTGTAGCTTGTCTGCCTCTCGTTCCAAACACAGTTCCAACGTAGCTATCGAAGGTGCCAGATTTATGAACTCGGGAAGCAAATGAGCACACAGAACTGAATGGATGAGAACAGAAGTGAAATGGAGTCTGCTTCCTCAAGGACCTAGTAGCTGATAAAGAGCTAGATTAATAAGCAGAAGCACTTTGCTATGAACATCTGTAGAAAGAACGATCCTGAGGGAGAAATTATGGCACCATCAGGTCTACAGGCCTGGTAATTGATCCTGACGGTAGGTTAAGTTTAAAATAAATTTCTGCCTCATCTCCCTTTGGAAGAAGATAAGAGTGATAACACAGCACCCAGAAAATGTGACCTCGGGGCTATTTGCACGTGATAAAGGAACAAAGCCTAGTTTTTCTCCTGGCATCATGGCCAATGTGTTTTCCCATCAGTGCTGTGGTAACATTTTATCCTGTTACTCTGTGAATGCAGTAGGTATGGGCTGTTTTCTTTTTATTTTTTACTTTGCATTTGTTAAAGAAGTGAAAATAAGTCATTACCACATGAACCAATTGGTGTGGTGTGGTGTCAGGTGCTGTACGAGACAGTGTTAGGACTCGCAGCCTACTTACTGTAAGAACTGAGTGACTTTGGCTAAGTTACTTTATATCCCTGCACTTCAGTTTCCTCATCTGTAAAATAGGGATTTATGATATAGCCCTACCTGTATTGTCCTATCTATGGAATTGTGAAAATTAAACCATGTAATGCGTGTATAGTATTCAGAACAATGCCCAGCATATAATAAATGCTCACTGGATCCTAGCTGTTACGAAAACATGTGAACCAGAAAAGGCACATTGACACTTTTATCAAAATTAGTTGAAAGTAAAAGACCATTTCCTTCCAGTTAATACTGCTTTAAAAATACCAATTTACAGGACTGCTAATAACCAAGACAAGGAATGCAGGACCCTGACAGATCACCAGTGATCCATTGACTTGTCTTTGAGCAACTCAGTGATCTTTCTTGTCTTTCATTTTTCTCCCTTTGCCATGAATGTAATTCAGATTTTCCATTATTTATGTTATGAGGAAGCATGTAAGGGAAACACACAACGTAGAATCAAAAGAAGCAAGTATCTGTAAAGTGGTTTGCACCACTAAGAAAAAAGTGCCTGTTAAATCCTGTGTTTCTATGTGGACCATTTCTTTTTTCTTCCTCTGCCTTCTGTATGCCCTTCATCAGCTCCTCTCTGCTGCTCTAGGAAGCTGTGTTGCTAAAGGCCCAAGGCCTCTGGTAGGGGGGCAGTACCTGGGGAGGGGGTGCTTTACTTCCCCAGCTGGACCCTCGATGCACCTCAACCCTAGGGCCCTTTACACGGGCCAGATGGTAAGAGTGACTTGAGAGTGACAGGGAAAGAGAAAAAAGGTTTTAAAAACCCGGCAGTGCCTTTCAAAAATGTCTTATTTTTATTTTGTTTTTATTTAGTGAATTTTTCATTGGCAATGCTAAATCCAGGCAGAATTCTGGAAGAAGAAATGACTAGGTAATTGGCTAATATATGTATATATCATATGTACTTCTTTATACTGTGCTTTAAAAAAACATTTTATTTGAAAATAATTTCAACCTTATGAAGAGTTATAAGCATGTACAAAGAATCCCTGTATACTCTAGCTTTTGTTAGACCCTTTATCCTATTGTTTGCATTTATACCCCTCCCCTGCCATTTAAAGTAAGTGAAGTATGAAGTATGAAGACCCAGGGCAGCCAAATGAATAAATATTTTTTTAAAAATTAAGTTGCCCAGAGCTTGGTCCTTTACTTATAAATACTTGATTGGCTCCAAGAACAGGGCATTCTCTTCATAACCACAGTATGGCTATCAACCTCAGTACATTTCATATTGATACAACACTTGGGTCTACCATCTGAATTCCAGTTTGGTCTGTTGATCTAATAATGTCATTTTTTTTCCCTTTCTTCAGCTTCTTAATAGAAATCCCCAAAGCCTGTCACATAACATTTGTGTTTACTTTTCAATTAATGTCGCCAACTTAAATGAGTTCTGTCTGTTGCCGTAGCGGCCTGAAAGGAAAATATATTTGAGAGGAATGAAATTGAATTTATTATTTCTAAAGATACTAACTTCCCTCCTATTTAGTTAAGACTACGCTCTGAGTTGATTTAAATTCATAACATTTTAGCATTGGTTTTAAAAAAATCTTTCAACTTCTGCCAATCAGGAAGAGAGTTTTTTGTTCTTTGTGTAAACAATATGGGAAAAACTTACACTAAGAGCAATTTTGCATGTTCAGCCTATTTATTCCTGTATTTGCAATGTGGTAAAGCTTTTCAGAACAGTGAGATATGCAAGTCTAGAATGTGAATGATGTAAGAGTCAAATTGTGTCTACAGATTTTCAATATAAGTTTAAAAATGATTCATGAACACCACTATATGTTTGCAGTTAACCACACAACTTTATTTTACCTTTGGCTGATAATTCAAGTGGATAGATTGGCCACTGTTCTATTTTAATGTAAGAAAAGAGAAAAAAAAAAATTGTGTATGTTTAATGTCCTACATAGTCTTTGTGATCTGTCAGTAAATTTATTAATTTCCAATTCTGAATATTTCTCTTCCAAACATAAAGACTCTATTTAAAAGAAACTTTTGAATTGTTTTCCAGATATGCATATTATTATTCAGGATTAGGTGCTGGAGTTCTTGTTGCTAATAACACAGCACCCAGAAAATGTGACCTCGGGGCTATTTGCACGTGATAAAGGAACAAAGCCTAGTTTTTCTCCTGGCATCATGGCCAATGTGTTTTCCCATCAGTGCTGTGGTAACATTTTATCCTGTTACTCTGTGAATGCAGTAGGTATGGGCTGTTTTCTTTTTATTTTTTACTTTGCATTTGTTAAAGAAGTGAAAATAAGTCATTACCACATGAACCAATTGGTGTGGTGTGGTGTCAGGTGCTGTACGAGACAGTGTTAGGACTCGCAGCCTACTTACTGTAAGAACTGAGTGACTTTGGCTAAGTTACTTTATATCCCTGCACTTCAGTTTCCTCATCTGTAAAATAGGGATTTATGATATAGCCCTACCTGTATTGTCCTATCTATGGAATTGTGAAAATTAAACCATGTAATGCGTGTATAGTATTCAGAACAATGCCCAGCATATAATAAATGCTCACTGGATCCTAGCTGTTACGAAAACATGTGAACCAGAAAAGGCACATTGACACTTTTATCAAAATTAGTTGAAAGTAAAAGACCATTTCCTTCCAGTTAATACTGCTTTAAAAATACCAATTTACAGGACTGCTAATAACCAAGACAAGGAATGCAGGACCCTGACAGATCACCAGTGATCCATTGACTTGTCTTTGAGCAACTCAGTGATCTTTCTTGTCTTTCATTTTTCTCCCTTTGCCATGAATGTAATTCAGATTTTCCATTATTTATGTTATGAGGAAGCATGTAAGGGAAACACACAACGTAGAATCAAAAGAAGCAAGTATCTGTAAAGTGGTTTGCACCACTAAGAAAAAAGTGCCTGTTAAATCCTGTGTTTCTATGTGGACCATTTCTTTTTTCTTCCTCTGCCTTCTGTATGCCCTTCATCAGCTCCTCTCTGCTGCTCTAGGAAGCTGTGTTGCTAAAGGCCCAAGGCCTCTGGTAGGGGAGCAGTACCTGGGGAGGGGGTGCTTTACTTCCCCAGCTGGACCCTCGATGCACCTCAACCCTAGGGCCCTTTACACGGGCCAGATGGTAAGAGTGACTTGAGAGTGACAGGGAAAGAGAAAAAAGGTTTTAAAAACCCGGCAGTGCCTTTCAAAAATGTCTTATTTTTATTTTGTTTTTATTTAGTGAATTTTTCATTGGCAATGCTAAATCCAGGCAGAATTCTGGAAGAAGAAATGACTAGGTAATTGGCTAATATATGTATATATCATATGTACTTCTTTATACTGTGCTTTAAAAAAACATTTTATTTGAAAATAATTTCAACCTTATGAAGAGTTATAAGCATGTACAAAGAATCCCTGTATACTCTAGCTTTTGTTAGACCCTTTATCCTATTGTTTGCATTTATACCCCTCCCCTGCCATTTAAAGTAAGTGAAGTATGAAGTATGAAGACCCAGGGCAGCCAAATGAATAAATATTTTTTTAAAAATTAAGTTGCCCAGAGCTTGGTCCTTTACTTATAAATACTTGATTGGCTCCAAGAACAGGGCATTCTCTTCATAACCACAGTATGGCTATCAACCTCAGTACATTTCATATTGATACAACACTTGGGTCTACCATCTGAATTCCAGTTTGGTCTGTTGATCTAATAATGTCATTTTTTTTCCCTTTCTTCAGCTTCTTAATAGAAATCCCCAAAGCCTGTCACATAACATTTGTGTTTACTTTTCAATTAATGTCGCCAACTTAAATGAGTTCTATCTGTTGCCGTAGCGGCCTGAAAGGAAAATATATTTGAGAGGAATGAAATTGAATTTATTATTTCTAAAGATACTAACTTCCCTCCTATTTAGTTAAGACTACGCTCTGAGTTGATTTAAATTCATAACATTTTAGCATTGGTTTTAAAAAAATCTTTCAACTTCTGCCAATCAGGAAGAGAGTTTTTTGTTCTTTGTGTAAACAATATGGGAAAAACTTACACTAAGAGCAATTTTGCATGTTCAGCCTATTTATTCCTGTATTTGCAATGTGGTAAAGCTTTTCAGAACAGTGAGATATGCAAGTCTAGAATGTGAATGATGTAAGAGTCAAATTGTGTCTACAGATTTTCAATATAAGTTTAAAAATGATTCATGAACACCACTATATGTTTGCAGTTAACCACACAACTTTATTTTACCTTTGGCTGATAATTCAAGTGGATAGATTGGCCACTGTTCTATTTTAATGTAAGAAAAGAGAAAAAAAAAAATTGTGTATGTTTAATGTCCTACATAGTCTTTGTGATCTGTCAGTAAATTTATTAATTTCCAATTCTGAATATTTCTCTTCCAAACATAAAGACTCTATTTAAAAGAAACTTTTGAATTGTTTTCCAGATATGCATATTATTATTCAGGATTAGGTGCTGGAGTTCTTGTTGCTGCCTATATACAGGTTTCATTTTGGACTTTGGCAGCGGGCCGGCAGATTAAGAAAATTAGGCAAGAGTTTTTTCATGCTATTCTACGACAGGAAATAGGCTGGTTTGACATCAGTGACATCACTGAACTCAATACACGGCTAACAGAGTAAGTATATTGTTACCTACACGTCCATAAAGAAATTAACTACTAGCTATGTGCAAACTTGTCAAGGGAAGATTTTAAATGAAAAAAAAACTTTGCTCTATTAAACATTTGGTGTGTTTTGGGAATAGATGATCTGATAGCCATCTCTAGCAGTTACAGCCTACGCTACAGTGCACTTTCCTTACCTGATAGGTTTTTTTTTTTTTTTTTGGCCTCAGTTACATAAGTAGGTGTATTTGAGTACTGAGCTCACATCTTTTGGGGCTTCCTGGTAGCTCAGACAATAAAGAATCTGCCTGCAAGTGCAGGAGACCCGGGTTCGATCCATGGGTTGGGAAGATTCCCTGGAGAAGGAGATGGCAACCCACTCTAGTATTCTTGCCTGGAGAATGCTGTGGACAGAGGAGCCTAGCAGGATACAGCCCATGGGGTCCCAAAGAGTCGGATGCGACTAACACACACACTCACATCCTTTACTTGTTTCTCTCTCACGGAGCTTATCACAGGCCTGACAGATATTAAGATGGCACTCCAGTAAGACAGATGAATGAGTGAATCAGGGGTTGAATGAATTCATAAAGAGACTTCTCTTAGTTCTTGTTGACTCTTCACTTATTCAACAAAGAATTGAGGGCTTCTTAAACACTGTTCTAGATGTTTGTGATTTAACAGTGAATGAGGCAAAGCTCTCTGGCCTCTTGTTGCTTACGTTCCAGCAGGGGGTGATAGATAATTAGCATTTTCTGGCTGGAGATCCTGGCGAGAGGGTAGTGAGCAAATGTCCAAGAGGAAGGAGGATAAGGGCATTTTGGGCCTGGCTGGCCTGCATAGGGACCTCAGGTCTGCCCCTGGACATTTTTGACCTGAGAAGTAGCATATTCAGACTTCCATTTCCAAAGGATCACTCTGGCTACTGCACTGAGAACAGAGTGGGTTAACAATAGCACCACGGGTAGAAGGAAGGAGCTCTTCCCTATTTCTGCTGCTGCTGCTAAGTTGCTTCAGTCGTATCCGACTCTGTGCGACCCCATAGATGGCAGCCCACCAGGCTCCGCCATCCCTGGGAGGCAAGAACACTGAAGTGGGTTGCCATTTCCTTGTCCAAAGCTTGAAAGTGAAAAGTGAAAGTGAAGTCACTCAGTCGTGTCCGACTCTTTGCGACCCCCGTGGACTGCAACCCATCAGGCTCCTCCATCCATGGGATTTTCCAGGCAAGAGTACCGGAGTGGGTTGCCATTGCCTCCTTATTCCTACTTTCAAACAAATTGAGACATGTTCAAAATGCTAATCCTTCTCTAATAGGATTAACTAACTGAACAGCATCAACTTTTAATGATACTGACTTCCGAGAAGCGTGAACTAATCCTGAATTTCTTCCTTTGTACAGTTTTTAGGTGGGGAAAGTGTCATTCAAGAAGCTAAGACTGTGCGAGGGGCTTGCGGGCATCTGAACGAGCTTTGCCTGTGTCTGTGTTGGTTAGATGTTTGCTTCGCCTTTCTGACTGAAGACCTCCTGCCTGTAACCACTTAGGTGTGATCTTTTTTAGTGACATCTCCAAAATCAGTGAAGGAATTGGTGACAAGGTTGGAATGTTCTTTCAAGCAATAGCCACGTTTTTTGCAGGATTCATAGTGGGGTTTATCAGAGGATGGAAGCTCACTCTTGTGATAATGGCCATCAGCCCTGTCCTGGGACTCTCTACAGCTGTTTGGGCAAAGGTATGTGAAACATGGGCATGACCACATGTGTTAACTGACACAGATAGAGTTATCTTCAAGATGCAGAGTTCTGGTTACATGTTGTGCAGATCTATGTTAAATGTCATTTGAAACCGCATGCAGAAGGATGTTGTTAATATGGTGCTCTAATAGGGAAGATTATTTTTAATGTGATTCAAAATGTCAGATA
Source organism: Cephalophus harveyi (assembly GCA_006410635.1). Lineage (NCBI taxonomy): Eukaryota > Metazoa > Chordata > Mammalia > Artiodactyla > Bovidae > Cephalophus > Cephalophus harveyi. The sequence goes on from SJYT01040135.1 coordinate 222,843, forward strand.
TGGGAATTCCCTAGTGGTCCAGTAGTTGAGACTCCGAGTTTCCAATGCAAAGGATGTGGGTGTGATCCCTGGCTAGGGAACTAAGATCCCACATGCTGCATGGCCAAAAAACGAAAACATCACAGTTTTTATCTCAATTACAATTTTTGTACTCTTTTTTTTACTTGTTTTAAAATCAGTAAAATATTATTGATTATTTTTATTTTTTATGATTATTTATTGGCTGCATCAGGTCTTAGTTGTGGCACATGGGATTTTTGTCGTGCTGCGTGAGTTTCTCTAGTTGTGGTGCACGGATTTTTTTATAGTTGTGGTGGGTAGGCTCAGTTGCTCGGTGGTATGTGAGATCTCAGTTCCCTGATGAGTGATTGAACCAGTGTTCCCTGCATTGGAAGGCAGACTCTTAACCTCTGGACCATCAGGGAAGTCCCTGCACTGTTGTTATTACTTTGGGTAAATCTCCTGGCATAGTAATTTAAATTACATAAATCGTTATGTCCCTATTTAAGGAAACATAATTTAAAAGTTACATCGCTCAGTTAGTCACTCAGTCGTGTCTGACTCTGCGACCCCATGGACTGCAGCCCGCCAGGATCCTCTGTCCTTGGGATTTTCCAGGCAAGAATACTGGAGTGAGTTGCCATTCCCTTCTCCAGGGAATCTTCCTGATCCAGGGATCGAGCCTGGGTCTCTTGCATTGCAGACAGATTCTTTACCATCTGAGCCATCAGGGAAGCCCAGTTTAAAAATATAACATAACTTCAAACTATTGCATGAATATTGAACATTTAACTAAGTTTGGATTTGCTGTTTAATTGTGATGGTTACATGGCACTCTGCCAGTTTTGCCTTGCAGTAAAATCCACATAACCTGTTCCCATTTCAGCCAACACTCCCGGGTTGAGAAATTTTACTGGCAATTTTTGCTCATTTGGGGGTTGCGTATATACTTAAGAGACGACTGGCATCTCTTGTGTTTCGATTCTTCCTTTAGCTTTCTCCTACAGCATCTTGCTTAGCCATCTTATAATTCAGTAGACTATCCGTGAGTAGGTCTGGAAATGTGGTTTTCAAATGATTAAAAATCATTACACAATAATAGTAAGGATGGTGAATCCTTTCTAAGCAGTAAGATTTTAGTTTAGTTTAGTTTGCAATCAATAGGGGAAAAAAAAGGTAGTAGATGTGGAACTCAACACTATTACCAAAAACACTCTCTAGTGAATTATATGTGTCTTTCCTTTTCCTCCCTCTGTTACTGAATCAAGTCTGGCTACTTGAAAAAAATCATTACTTGTGAAAGCTGGTAGAAAAAAAAGTTGCTTTTAGTCAGTATGCCGGCAATCTGGGGGAGATGGTGGACTCAGTGTCCACCAAAAACCATCTCCAAAGATTCTGTTCACTCATGAAATATTTTAAAGGGGCAAAGGAAAGCATCTCAGTTAATCATCGTGACAGAGAGTCAGAGTTGATAGTATTCCCCATCATGCAGACCTGTGAGCAGGCTTGTCAACTTCCTGTGATTTTTCTTTAAATGCTATCTCTTTACACTTATTCATGAAATTACTGAAGAGGAAGCTAGGGAAGAGACCTGGTCATTTGATAATGACTTATTCTTTATTTCTACATCTTTGATCTATGAAAAGAATCAACAAGTTAGGTGAAGTATTGTGTGATCAAAAGATTTGAAAGGGGGACTTCCCCAATGGTCCAGTGGCTAATGCCTTCCACTACAAGGGGTGCCAGTTCAATCCGTGGTCAGGGAACTAAGGTTCTACATGTGGCCAAAAATTAAAAAAAAAAAAATCGTGCTAGGGCTGGAGACAAGCAGAGCATGGGGATGATTGGTTTAAGGTTAATGGCATGTCAGACGAAGACAGAGAAATCAATAGAGAGAAAATAATAGTAGATGTGGAGAGCTTTTTCCTGCCCAGAGCTATTTACAACTTCCTGGGGAGGAGTTCATTAAGGCACATCACACCTAGCCTTTGTAGGGGAATGGAAGAAGCTGTTGGATGTGGTACACTGAGTGATCTTTGCTTCATATCTACAGTGTTTGGTAAAGGACAGGGTTTGGGAAGAAAAAGTAAGTTGAAGAGTTGATCAGAGTGCCTTTTAACTTTTTTCCCTATTCAAAAGTCATGTGTTTCTCTTCTTTCCAGATACTCTCAGCATTTAGTGACAAAGAACTGGCTGCGTACGCAAAAGCAGGTGCCGTGGCGGAAGAAGCTCTGGGGGCCATCAGGACTGTGATTGCTTTTGGGGGCCAGAAGAGAGAGCTGGAGAGGTCAGGAAGGTCCTTTGTCCACTGGCTCAAAGAACTTGCTTTTATTACATTTTGTTACTTATTCTTTTGTGGTATGAGGGCTACAGTCCATACAGTCACAAAGAGTCAGACACAACTGAAGACACTTTTAGCATGCAGGCCTGCACATGTGTCTCCTGCTTTCCTTTGCCTAATATAAACCCCTTACCCACAAAACATTCGCACCCTTTATTGATGGCTGGAGTTTGTCAGACTTTACAGCAAGGTTCTGACCTTTTTTGGCTACCCTGGCAGCTCAGATGGTAAAGAATCCGCCTGCAATGTGGGAGACCTGGGTTCGATCCCTGGGCTGGGAAGATCCCCTGGAGAAGGGAATGGCAACCTACTCCAGTATTCTTGCCTGGAGAATCCCATGGATAGAGGAGCCTGGGTGGGCTACGGTCCATGGGATCACAGAGAGTTGGACATGAGTGAGTGACTAACACTTAACACTTTCTGAACTTTTTATATTCCATGGACTTCTTTAAAAGTCTGATGAAATCAATGGACTCCTTAGAATAATGATTTTAAATGCATAAAACAAAATACATAGGCTTACATAGGAAACCAATTATAATGAGGCACAGTCATCAGAACATTTTTAAAGTTGTGATATAATAAATCCATGCAAATAGATGGGGAAACAGTGGCTGACTTTATTTTTCTGGGCTCCAAAATCACTGCAGATGATGATTACAGCCATGAAATTAAAAGATGCTTACTCCTTGGAAGGAAAGTTATGACCAACCTAGACAGCATATTAAAAAGCAGAGACATTACTTTGCCAACAAAGGTCCGTCTAGTCAAGGCTATGGTTTTTCCAGTGGTCATGTATGGATGTGAGAGTTGGACTATAAAGAAAGCTGAGCCAGAAGAATCGATGCTTTTGAAGTGTGGTGTTGGAGAAGACTCGAGAGTCCCTTGGACTGCAAGGAGATCCAACCAGTCCATCCTAAAGGAGATCAGTCTTGGGTGTTCATTGGAAGGACTGATGGTGAACCTGAAACTCCAACACTTTGACCACCTCATGCGAAGAGCTGACTCATTTGAAAAGACCCTGATGCTGGGAAAGCTTGAGGGCAGGAGGAGAAGAGGACAACAGAGGATGAGATGGTTGGATGGCATTTCTGACTCGATGGACATGGGTTTGGGTGGACTCCTGGAGTTGGTGATGGACAGGGAGGCCTGTTGTGCTGCAGTTCATGGGATTGCAAACAGTCGGACATGACTGAGCAACTGAACTGAAATCCATGCCTCTATTTTTAACCTATTGAATATCAAGAACTAACTATAGGTCTAACACCTACTGTAAATCCAAGTAGGTCTGTGGGTAAAATGTATTTCAAGATATCTGTAAAAAGTAGAACATGATATGAAAATGATCTAGGATTTCTATTGGCAACACAGTCACAGTTGCTGCTGACGCTACAGAGGCTTGTTGCCTGCACTGATAATCGAAGGAAATGCTGAATTTTGGTTAGGGGTTAGCGAAATTAAAACTGTAAGTTTTTCCCTGGTCAAATTCCTTAACCAGGGTTTCCAGGTCGAGTGCCTCTGCTCTAAGGGGAGTTGATAGACAAAAATGTATGGGCCAGAACAAACCCCCTAATAAAAGCTCCTCAACTCTCCAACCAGTTTTCTTTAAATAATAACATACCCTAATATAACTGAAGTATGACTCCATGTAAAATATTTTCTTTTGCCATTCTGCGGGACTCCTGATACCCCCGACTCTATGAAAGAGAAATTGTCTGGAAATTCTCTAGCCTTGAAAGCAAAGGTTCCCCTCTCCCCTCTTTTTCATTTTCTGTTTTTCTGTTCCTTAAGTCCTCTTGACAGCCAACCTGTGCCTGGTTCTCTAACCTCTTCCTTTCTCTCTCTCACTGCTGCTTCCTGCACACAATAGCCCACACACCTCAGGATGTGGGTGTAATCAGTGCCGCTCCATTAGCTGCAAAAGGCGAGCCATCTAAGCGAAGGTAATTACAGCATGTCCATCCTTGTCCCTGGAACCCGTGTCACGTTGGGGCTGATGTAAACCTCCCTGCCCACACCTTGCAGCCGGGCCACCTGGGATTCAGCACAGCGCTGGGCGAGGGGTGCCAGCTGTCTCCCCAGGGACGCAGCTCTGCTAAGTCAGTGCAGGGCCCAACACTGAGGAAAGAACACTGGAGAGTTAGGTGCTTTAAGGAATTAAAAGATATAATTTTGGGTGGCAGGATGCATTTTTAAAAATGAATAAATTCTCAGCATCTTATTTGGTTAAACGAAAAAAGATATGATGTTGTTTGCTTTTGTTAGAAACATTCTAATGGATGTGATATAAGATTCATTGTACATCCAGTGGATTTTTTCTTTTGTGACTTTAAGGAGCCAAAATTAAATTTTATACACTCTCTGCATCTAGCATGGAATGAAAGGCTTAACTGAAATTGATGGAAAAAACATTGTTATTTACAGAACCATTCTAGACATGTGTACCTTTATGTCAAATCCCAGAAGCCAGTAATAATGGATTTTACTTATTATTTAAAATTATGGTAATAATAGAATGAGTGGTATTTAGGAAGAGATTAAATTCTAAAACAAAAGCAATAATAATAAGAATAGGATTTATCAGATTTTGCCAACTATGTGCCAGCACTGTTCTAACAACTTTCTGACATTGTCCTTCAACCTCGCCATCATCTAGCAAGGTAGGCATTAGTAACTCCGTTTTATAATGCCATTTGCAGCAATATGGATGGACCTAGAGCTTGTCATCCTAAGTGAAGTAAGCCAGACAAAGACAAATATCCTATGATAGTACGGAGCCTAGAAAAAATGATACAAATGAGCTTATTTCAAAACAGAAATAGACTCACAGACATAGAAAACAGACTTATGGTTACCAAAAGGAAAAGGAGGGGAGGGGGAAATTAGGAGTTTAGGATTAATATATACTCGCTACTCTATATAAAATAGGTAAGCAACAAGGACCTACTGTATAGCACAGGGAACTACACTCAATATATTGTAATAATCTGTAAGGTAAAAGAATCTGAAAAAGAATACATATGTGTGTGTGTGTGTGTGTAGATGCATCCCTTTGTACATCTGAAACTAACACAACACTGTAAATCAACTATACTTCAATTTTTAAAAAGTAATTCCATTTTACAAGTGATGAAACTAAAATCTAAAAGAGTTGAGTAAGAAACTATATCCCATAAGTAGTGACCTCTTTATACCTTGTACCCTGGCTTAATCAAAAACAGAACAAAACAGAAACCAAAGCAAAGCAAAAGAGCCAAGGCTGGAGTATAAGTACACAAACGGGTAAAATTCCCATCCCTTACCCAGTGGGGTCAGGCTTCCCTGGTGGCTCAGATGGTAAAGAATCTGCCTGCAATGCAGGAGACCCAGGTTCAAGCCTTGGGTCAGGAAGCTCGCCTGGAGGAGGAAATGGCAACCCACTCCAGTATTCTTGCCTGGAGAGTCCCATGGACAGCGGAGCCTGGTGGGCTGCAGTCCGTGGGATCAAAAAGAGTCAGACACTACCAAGTGACTAACACTTTCACTTTCACCCAGTGGGACAGCAGAGAAGACAAATTAGCCTGTCTTGAGAGTATAACTGCTTTAAGAGTCCCAAATAGTGTTTGCAGTTTACATTTTGGTGTCTCTCCAGGTGGGCTTGGTTTCTCTTCTTCCTCCTTAACCTTGACTTGTGATGTTGGCCGTAAAGGTTGATGGTGAGGTTCTCCCAGGGTTGGGAGTTCAGTCCTGGATCAGCTATGGGAACACTGGTGGGACTGGTGGGGACTGAGGGAGATGGGTCCAGGCCAGTAGAGAAAAGGCTCAGCTGGGCTCTGGTCCAGGCTGACCCTGCATTGGTTCAATTCGCGGGAAGCTGGGTGTCTCCATGGGTTTCTTGGTTGATGGTTTTTGTCCCTTAAACCTCTAGCTGTCCAGGAAGGGGATATAGCTAAGATTATGGATTCTCAGGGTTCAGTCCTTTGGTTGGGAAGATCTCCTGGAGAAGGAAATGGCAATCCACTCCAATATTCTTGCCTGGAGAATTCCATGGACAGTGGAACCTGGTAGGCTACAGTCCATGGGGTCGCAACGAGTCAGACATGACTGAGCAACTTCACTTTCACTTTCATGGATTCTTACTATCATATTTCCCCCTTCATTTTCTGGTAGGTATCAGAAACATCTAGAAAATGCCAAAAGGATTGGAATTAAAAAAGCTATTTCAGCAAACATTTCTATGGGCACTGCCTTCCTGCTAATATATGCATCATATGCACTGGCCTTCTGGTATGGATCCACTCTAGTTATAGCCAAAGAATACACTATTGGAAATGCAATTACAGTAAGTCATTTTCCTAATATTTGTGACAAATATGAAAATATTGTTTATCTATCTACCTCTTCTTTCATTTTCCTCCTTGTTGAAAGATGAACCTTTTTACTTGTGGCATATCTTTGCTCAATCCTGTGGGTAGAGCTGAGCTTCTAGAGTATGCAGAGCATCACAAGGGGTTAGACCAATTGAGAAACATATGGAGCATATAAAGAAAGATGGAAAGAATTTATGAATGAACAAATATCAGTTGGCACCATCTTCATTGTGCCTATGATTTTCATTATATAAAAAAGTAAACATTATACATAGGTCATAGTATGAGAGAATATTAAATTTGTATCATATTGGCTATCCAAATACAAGATGAAAAGTGATTTTAGTCTTTTTTTCTTTTACAAAATGAAAATAGATTCATTTTATGATTATAAAAATTATACATACTAGTTATACAAAAGATTAGAATACTTTTAAAAATTAGAAATTACTTAGAATTACTTCTGATCTAAAAATCCATATACACTTAATGATAACTTGTGGTGTGTATCTTCCAGATTATTTTCTGTATATGGGTTTTTTTCTCTTGAAACCTAAATTGCATTATGCATATCTTTTTGTAAATTTTTTTTATAAACCAGCAACATATTATGACCTTCTTTCCATGTCAGTAATGGTCAGGACAACAGGTAACCATTCAACCAGCCATGTTTTAAAACCTGCACTTCCCTGTCTTTCTTTTTTTGTTGTTTTTTATTCAGAAAGCAAAATTATTTATAGTTACATTTATACTTATATTTTTATATTTCACTCTAATGTCTCCTTTTTATGATTTCATTTTTACCATAGTGTTTCTGGTAGATGCTCATCTTTTCTGGAGAGTTATTTTCCCATGTATGTTGAGTTAAGAGGTTTACAATTCTGGTTACTTGCTTATGGCATCTTTTTTTTTAATTTTTATTTTTACTTTATTTTGCTTTACAATACTGTACTGGTTTTGCCATACATTGACATGAATCAGCCACGCGTGTACATGAGTTCCCAATCCTGAACCCCCCTCCCACCTCTCTCCCCGTATCATCTCTCTGGATCATCCCCCTGCACCAGCCCCAAGCATCCTGTATCCTGTATCGAACACAGACTGGAGATTCATTTCTTACATGATAGTATACATGTTTCAAAGCAATTTTCCCAAATCATCCCACCCTCTCCTTCTCCCATAGAGTCCAAAAGTCCGTTCTATACATCTGTGTCTCTTTTGCTGTCTCACACACAGGGTTATCATTACCATCTTTCTAAATTCCATATATATGTGTTAGTATACTCTATTGGTGTTTTTCTTTCTGGCTTACTTCACTCTGTATAATGGGCTCCAGTTTCATCCACCTCATTAGAACTGATTCAAATGAATTCTTTTTAATGGCTGAGTAATACTCCATTGTGTATATGTACCACAGCTTTCTTATCCATTCATCTGCTGATGGACATCTAGGTTGTTTCCATGTCCTGGCTATTATAACATGTGTCTCTTTCAGTTCTGGTTTCCTCGGTGTGTATGCCCAGCAGTGGGATTGCTGGGTCATAAGGCAGCTCTATTTGCAATTTTTTAAGGAATCTCCACACTGTTCTCCATAGTGGCTGTACTAGTTTGCATTCCCACCAACAGTGTAAGAGGGTTCCCTTTTCTCCACACCCTCTCCAGCATTTATTGCTTGTAGATTTTTGGATCGCTGCCATTCTGACTCGTGTGAAATGGTACTTCATTGTGGTTTTGATTTGCATTTCTCTGATAATGAGTGATGTTGAGCATCTTTTCATGTGTTTGTTAGCCGTCCTTATGTCTTCTTTGGAGAAATGTCTGTTTAGTTCTTTGGCACATTTTTTTATTGGGTCGTTTATTTTTCTGGAATTGAGCTGCATAAGTTGCTTGTATATTTTTGAGATTAGTTGTTTGTCAGTTGCTTCATTTGCTATTATTTTCTCCCATTCTGAAGGCTGTCTTTTCACCTTACTTATAGTTTCCTTTGTGTGCAGAAGCTTTTAATTTTAATTAGATGCCATTGGTTTATTTTTGCTTTTATTTCCAGTATTCTGGGAGGTGGATCATAGAGGATCCTGCTGTGGTTTATGTCGGAGAGTGTTTTGCCTATGTTCTCCTCTAGTAGTTTTATAGTTTCTGGTCATACGTTTAGATCTTTAATCCATTTTTGAGTTTATTTTTGTGTATGGTGTTAGAAAATGATCTAGTTTCATTCTTTTACAAGTGGTTGACCAGTTTTCCCAGCACCACTTGTTAAAGAGATTGTCTTTAATCCATTGTATATTCTTGCCTCCTCTGTCGAAGATAAGGTGTCCATAGGTGTGTGGATTTATCTCTGGGCTTTCTATTTTGTTCCACTGATCTATATTTCTGTCTTTGTGCCAGTACCGTACTGTCTTGATGACTGTGGCTTTGTAGTAGAGCCTGAATTCAGGCAGGTTGATTCCTCCAATTCCATTCTTCTTTCTCAAGATTGTTTTGGCTATTCGAGGTTTTTTGTATTTCCATACAAATCGTGAAATTATTTGTTCTAGCTCTGTGAAAAATAAAACTGGTAGCTTGATAGGGATTGCATTGAATCTGTAGATTGCTTTGGGTAGTATACTCATTTTCACTATATTGATTCTTCTGATCCATGAACATGGTATATTTCTCCATCTATTAGTGTCCTCTTTGATTTCTTTCAAAACACGGTATATTTCTCCATCTATTAGTGTCCTCTTTGATTTCTTTCATCAGTGTTTTATTGTTTTCCATATATAAGTCTTTAGTTTCTTTAGGTAGATATATTCCTAAGTATTTTATTTGTTTCATTGCAGTGGTGAATGGAATTGTTTCCTTAATTTCTTTTTCTAATTTCTCATTATTACTGTATAGGAATGCAAGGGATTTCTGTATGCTGATTTTATATCCTGCAACTTTACTATATTCGTTGATTAGCTCTAGTAATTTTCTGGTGGAGTCTTTAGGGTTTTCTATGTAGAGGATCATGTCATCTGCAAACAGTGAGAGTTTTACTTCTTCTTTTCCAATTTGGATTCCTTTTATTTCTTTTTCTGCCCTGATTGCTGTGGCCAAAACTTCCAGAACTATGTTGAATAGTAGTGGTGAAAGTGGGCACCCTTGTCTTGTTCCTGACTTTAGGGGAAATGCTTTCAGTTTTTCACCATTGAGGATAATGTTTGCTGTGGGTTTGTCATATATAGCTTTTATTATGTTGAGGTATGTTCCTTCTATTCCTACTTTCTGGAGAGTTTTTATCATAAATGAATGTTGAATTTTGTCAAAGGCCTTCTCTGCATCTATTGAGATAATCATATGGCTTTTATTTTTCAATTTGTTAATGTGGTGAATTACATTAGTGGGCACCGTTGTCTTGTTCCTGACTTTAGGGGAAATGCTTTCAGTTTTTCACCCTTGAGGATAATGTTTGCTGTTGTCATATCTAGCTTTTGTTATGTTGAGGTATGTTCCTTCTATTCGTGCTTTCTGGAGAGTTTTTATCATAAATGGATGTTGAATTTTGTCAAAGGCCTTCTCTGCATCTACTGAGATAATCATATGGCTTTTATTTTTCAATTTGTTAATGTGGTGAATTACATTGATTGATTTGCGGATATTGAAGAATCCTTGCATCCCTGGGATAAAGCCCACTTGGTCATGGTGTATGATCTTTTTAATGTGTTGTTAGATTCTGATTGCTAGAATTTTGTTAAGGATTTTTGCATCTGTGTTCATCAGTGATATTTGGCCTGTAGTTTTCTTTTTTTGTGGCATCTTTGTCAGGTTTTGGTATTAGGGTGATGGTGGCCTCATAGAATGAGTTTGGAAGTTTACCTTCCTCTGCAATTTTCTGGAAGAGTTTGAGTAGGAGAGGTGTTAGTTCTTCTCTAAATTTTTGGTAGAATTCAGCTGTGAAGCTGTCTGGACCTGGGCTTTTGTTTGCTGGAAGATTTCTGATTACAGTTTCAATTTCCGTGCTTGTAATTTCCCTGTCTTTCTAAACAGAGGACATGGAACACAGTTTGACCCCTTGATGATGATTTAGGGGCATTATGGAAATTTATCATTTCAGAATGTTCTCTAGAGTGGTACCTTCAGACCCCCATTTAAGTGTTGAGGGCTGTTTGGCTGGATGAGGTTTCATCACAGCTAAGTCTGTTTTTTCTCGTGTTGGTCCCCTCTCCTTGTCAGCTTGGAAGCACTCCACCTCTTTTTACTTCCTCATTTGCTAAATTTTACAATGCAGGGATATTGAGCCCTGATTCTGGCATTCATCCTCTCTGGCCTGGTCTCCCCATTTGTTGGGTGTAGACAGTGACTTCTCCCAAACAGGGGAGCAGAGTGACTCCCTGATGTAGGGAGCCCAGTGATGCCCTCTTCATAAAGACCAAGAACTCGAGTGTGTTAACTTTCTAGCATTGCTTCTGGTAGGGACATTTTTTTTGCTCTCTTGCTGGTCTTTCTCTGGATTGCAGATAGTAGATAGATATTTGAGTTCTGGTATATTAAGTGTTATTGTTATTTGTCATCTTCTGAGAAATGCCAAACTGTAAGTAGATGTTTCACCACACCCAGAGAGAAAGGAGTCATTTCTCTTCATTTAGGTTTTGCTCAGTTTATGTATGCTAATAACCTGGATTCCTGAAACTACAGTCTTGACTTTTCTGTATCAATTTGTTTTCCTAGTTACAAAAAAAAAAAAATTGAAGGGAAATGCGTTGTTTGTGTGCTATAGTACAGACTAATTGTGTAAAGGAATTATTAATTAATGCACACAGATGTGATTTATAATGCATGAACCATTACTTTTTAATGTTAAAAAACTTATCAAAATGTATATATATATAACATGGCACTTTTTAAGGAAAGTTATATGGGGCCAAAATCTACCTTGTTTCATCTTGAACATTCTGTGTAATTCCATACATAGTTAGAGAAAATAATTAATTTAGTACTGAATAATACTGACAGAAAATATTTTCCTCTGGTGGCAATGGCTTCAGAATCAAGTCAACAGGTTTGAAAAATCTTTGTCATTTTGTCTAAGCCCAGGAGAAGAACAACCAATAGTTTGACAAGATAGATGAAAAAATATTTTTGAGGTTGAAGAAACCCATTTGTGCAACAAAATTTACCTTGTAAATTTTGCTCTTGTGCTGAAGAAAGTTTTCAAGGGATAGACCTAACCTTGACGCTTTGGGTAGCCTGTGTTCCAAACACATTGTGTTTGAGATGACAGTGGACACTGGAATGGGACATGTAACTTTTCCTTGTGTTCTTTTGCTCAGGTCTTTTTCTCAATCCTGATCGGAGCCTTCAGCATTGGACAGGCTGCTCCCTGTATTGATGCTTTTGCCAATGCAAGAGGAGCAGCATATGCGATCTTTACTATTATTGATAATGTGAGTCATTTATTGTTTTTAATGCTGAAAAATTTTTGAGGCCTGGATAATTAAATCTGGCTTTATGTTAAATGTCCTGTAAAAATTAAGTGACATGAAAAACCTTTGCTTATTAATGAATAAAATCAAATACCTCTTTTGAATATTTGTGAAAGTTTGAAAAAATACCTCTTTTTCAAGGTTAATTATTTGCATTATATTCTGAGTCTGAGAACTCACAGGATCCCAAGATCAGTAATCAAAACCAGCTCTAAATGATGAGGAAACTTTTTTTGGTTAAGCCTAGACTTGACTATTTGTAACATTCATACTGGTTCCAAATTAAAGAATCAATACAAAATAATAATAAAGAATAGAAATGGGATTTCAAGTGAGGAATAAATAAGGCTAGGAGTGCTTATTACTGTGCCTGCCTCAAGTTAGGGTTTAATAAATTTAAGTTTTTGAGTTAGCCAATTGGGGAATAAAAGGCAGAATGTGGAAGAACTTTCATAAAGGAGAACAGATTAAAAAAAATTCTCTCTCCAATAAACTTTATTTTAAAGAAAAAATATTTCTGAATGTTTATCTTTAATCAAATAGCACTGATCTCACTTAGGAAAGTGCATCTGAACTAGTGTGTTATTATTAGAGTTCAAAACAAAGATGTTTGTCTTCCTAGTTTTTCTCCTTTTCTCTTTCATTTTGTAGCCAGACTGAGAACATTATGCTTTGTAGACAGAATGAGTGGATGGAAAAATTATTGGTGGAACCAAAATTGATAGTATGTTTTGCTGTGGGTTTCCCTCTCTCAAAAAAAAATGATCACTGTATATATGATATAATTTTGAATAAATTGTATTGCATAAGTTATCCTGGCTGAAGTGAAATAAAGAAAATCATTTTGACACATTAAAGATGGTCTCTGCATTTACACGGAGAAAATGCTAACTAGCTAACTGAAATGTAATTGTCTAGTCCAAGCAATTGCTGTTTCATTAATCTAAGTCATGAGAAAATTGTTCAGCTTCTGCATATATTGAAAATTTACATCATTCCAAACTAACTTGTCCCTAACCAATTATTCAATTTTCTCAATCCAGTCCATCACACTTATTGTTTAGGAATAAGCTAATTTTCACTAAACACTGAAATACCTGGATATATCAATTGTAGTATATTTTGTAATTGCAGTTGTAGGAATGTATATTTAGAAAATTTATGTGGATATGCCAGAAACTTAAAGTGAAATATCATATGAAATGAAAATAATATATTCCTTATGTACTCTTTAATAGAAACCTATTTTCAGAGAAGGAATATTTCCTTACACACATAAACACAAACATACAGACACACACACACATATACAGTCTTCAACTTGGGTTCTGACTCACATGAAGGGAATTATGCTTTTCTGGGTCCTGTTTTTGGAATTGCTTAGGCAAATTCCTTAAAAATGCAATTGTTTGTCCTAGGATGGAATAGTCATTGAATTTTGTTTTATTTAGGATCCTAAAATTGACAGTTTTTCAGAGAGAGGACACAAACCAGACAACATCAAAGGGAATTTGGAGTTCAAAGATGTTCATTTCTCTTATCCTGCTCGGCCTGATGTCCAGGTATTATAAGTTGTATTTATTGGGATTCCTAATTTGATTGATTGTTTAATCATCTTCAGGAATCCACAGTCTCTATTATTTTGATATGTATGTGCCTTTTCCTTTGGGGGTTATAGTCCCTTATTTAATACTATTTTTCCAACTTTAAAATTGAATCAGATTACTTCTCTTTCAGGCTTTTGATGTGAAGTGTACTCTCTTTCTCTCTTCCGTTAAAGATCTTGAAGGGCCTCAACCTGAAGGTAGAGAGCGGGCAGACAGTGGCCTTGGTTGGAAACAGCGGCTGTGGGAAGAGCACAGTAGTCCAGCTGGTGCAGAGGCTGTATGACCCTGATGTGGGGAGGGTAAGTGCGAAGAACTCCACTCTTCAAAATGGGAAGCTGGGTATCAAATAGCCCTTAGAATTTTTTTTTTTTTTTTGGTAACATATTTGCATGTGAATCCAATTTTGGTTAAAAAAAGAAAAAGGCTATGGAATTGCAATGCATCTGGATAAGACCTTCAAACCCTTGGGATATTTTGACAAAAGTAGTCAAGATGATAAAACTCAAAGAAGCTAGACAATGCTCTCCTCTGTTCCAACTAAGCTTTTCATAATCCACTATGTCACTGGAAAATAGTCGTTCAAACCACTGAGAGGATTATTTTCAATGACTTACTGAGTTTGGTTAAAAATGTTCCACATTAGTAATTGTCAATAAGCTTGTGTTCAGGGTCACAGGAATCTTAGGGCAGTAATTAAATTCATCAAAGACAGTTGAGTTTTCTTCAGTGTTGGAATATCTGAAGGGGAAAGTGGAACAGTCTCCATGAAACTGGGGACATGAGAAACAGTAACGGCCTAGGGTATAGATTTTTTGATCTTTTAAAATTTTTATTATAAATTGAAACTTACAGAAAAGTTGCAAGTAAGGAACTCACATATACTCTTCACCCAGATTTATTAATTGTTTTTATTTTTACCTACTTGCTTTATTATCATCTCTTTCTTACTGCATGTTTGTGTGTATGTATAAAACACAACACAAACATACATACTGGTTTTTTTTCTGAACCTTTGAGAGTAAGTTAAAGATATTATGGCCCCCTGACCCTTACATACATTAGAATATAATTTCTTTTTTTTTTAATGTTATTGGATTATAGGTTGTTTTACAATGTTGTGTTTGTTTCAGGCGTATAGCAAAGCAGAATGTATTTTCTGAGAAGACAACATTCTCTTAATCACAAAACAATTATCAAATTCAGTAAATTTAACATTAATACAATAGGGGCCCACAGTAAATATTCAAATTTCCTCAGTTGTACTGACTTGTGAACGTTGAGTTTACCTGACATTGAAATGTATTATAATTATGAAAACAGAAGTTTACAAGTTACACAGAAAAACACAAAAACACATTAATATAGGACAGAGATTCTAAGATACACGAATTATTTACTTTCTTTAATAAAATTAACAAAATTTCTTTGAAAAATCTGATACACCAAATAGGAACATGGGCCCCTTCTCATTTCCTAAAGCAAACTCTAGGTTGGTTGAAGTATAAACAGTTTTCTTTATTTTTAAAAAAGAACCTAGTAAATACTTACATTGAGGATAAGCATTTTAAAACATCTTATTTTAAAAATTACTATTGGAATAATACATTTTTAAAAGAAAATACATGTCAGCAGGAGAAAAAAGCCTTCAGAAATTCTGTAACTCAGAGATATTCACTGTTCACATTGTGATTTAACAGTTTTCTTACTGCTGAAATAATGAAAAAAATGCCCAGTGGTACAGTTGATTGATTCAATTTTCCATTAAACCTTTCTCCAATAAAAATCAGTAAAGCTATGGTTTAAGAAAGAAATAAATTGCAATGAAAAATTCATGATATATGGTAAAACTATTATATTACTATTTTATAAATTAATATGAATTTATCAGAGGCTATGAACATGCATATCTTTTGAGAATAAATGTAGATTTGTAAAAAAGAGTCAAGAAATGCTCAATTTCACTTATATATGAATTAAATATAAGCTATACCATACACTTATTAATTAGAAAAGACAGATTAATATGATAAAAGCCAGTAAATTACAGTGAAGCAAATATATATTTATATATTCCTGCTGCCACTGTAAATTATTAAAAATCTTCTTAGAGAGTTTGTTCAACATTTATGCAGCAAATAATAAATACCCAACATGTGCCAGTCATTGTATGAGTTAAGCAATTATTATCGGAGAAGAAAAAATAAAGCATACTCTTCAGTCTGGTAATTCTGTCCTTCTACTATGATTATCCTTCACTGTTCTTTGCACAAAGCCAAATACTCAGCAGGTGGGAAATGCTGAAGTACATTATGGTAATGATATATTATGTAGAGTAAAACATCATAATGCCTTCAAAGTGATATGTAGACTAGGTAGGTAAATGGACAGTTAATTCAGATTTAATAATGGTAAGCAAAAATCATAGTTATTCCAAAATCATAACTCAATATATAATCATTTATGGAGAATATTCCATCCATGAAAAACAGTATACATAAGATAATAAAATCAAAAGAGAGAAAAGACTTTATTTTTAGGCTTGCACATTGCTCTTTATTTCCAATTCCCATTTCTAACCACTGAAATAAGTTAAACATTAGCTAAGGTGTTGTGTTTTTTTTTGTCTTGTCAGCAAACAGATTTTATTGAGCTATATTCTAAAAATAATTTGTAAAGTTCTGATAAAGATTATTTAAAAGATGCTTTTACCAATGTTGCTGCTGCTGCTGCTACTGCTAAGTCACTTCTCCAATGCATGAAAGTGAAAAGTGAAAGTGAAGTTGCTCAGTCCTGTCTGACTCTTAGCAACCCCATGGACTGCAGCCCACCAGGCTCCTCTGTCCATGGGATTTTCCAGGCAAGAGTACTGGAGTGGGGTGCCATTGCCTTCTCCGTACCGATGTTGAAAACACCCAAATTAAAATAATAGATTCCAATGTATAAATTGAATGGTAATAATTTAAATAAAAGATTAAATCATTCAAAATATAAGATCTTTGTAAACACAGCAAGCAGAAAAGCTGATAATCCCATTAAAGTATCTTTTAAAAGAATAAAGATATAAGTTACTGGTACTGACTTTTAATATTATGTGAGTGCTAATGAAGAAACTTTATTAGCAGGAATTCCCTGGCCGTCCAGTGGTTAGCACTCAGCCCTTTGACTGCAGTGGGCCTGGATTTGATTCCCTGCTTGAGAACCAGGATCCCGCAACCCAAGTGGCATGGCCAAAAAAAGGAAAAGAAAAAAATTTATTAGCGCCACTTTATTTACATGTCATGTGGTAAAATAATAAATAGCTCACTCAGTTTGTATGGACCCATTGCATTTATTGTTATTTTTTTTATTTGGCGAATAATTCCTTTACAATGGTGTCTTGGTTTCTGCTGTACAACGTGAATCACCTATTAGCTAAGGCTTTTTTGGTAACAGATGCTTTCAGCGTCAGATGGTTTAAAATGCTTAATGGAAGTGTCTTGTTTCTTCAGATTATCATCGATGGGCAGGATATTAGGACATTTAATGTAAAGCATCTGAGGGAAATCATTGGAGTGGTGAGTCAGGAGCCAGTGCTCTTTGCTACCACCATTGCTGAAAATATCCGTTACGGCCGTGGAAATGTCACCATGGATGAAATAAAGCAAGCTGTGAAGGAGGCCAACGCCTATGAGTTTATCATGAGATTACCACAGGTAAAGCCTCTGTTAATTTAAGTGCCCTCAAACTTTACTTCATGCCACCGAGTTCTCCCTTCAAAGCTTAAATAAGCTAATAATGTTTGAGGTTCCAGGTTGTCCAACTTTGCTGGGTAAGTCCCTTGAATTATCCATTTGGAGGGTCAAGGAGTGTAGCTTGGTACAATGACTCATAGGAAATTTTCTACAGAGTTTGTGTTAGTAGTTTTTTAGAATGTGATATGGTTTATTATGATTTGTGACTCATTATGCTAGTCAAAATGAAGCGCCCTGTTGTCTTCCACGAATTCCCAGACTCCATAGCTTTTTCTATTTGAGATATTTCAAGAGCTCTACCATGCTTTCTGCTGTAGAAATTTGACACGCTGGTTGGAGAGAGAGGGGTCCAGCTGAGCGGTGGCCAGAAGCAGAGAATCGCCATCGCCCGGGCCCTGGTTCGCAACCCCAAGATCCTCCTGCTGGACGAGGCCACTTCAGCGCTGGACACGGAGAGTGAAGCCGAGGTTCAGGCGGCCCTGGATAAGGTCAGTGGGTCCTCAGCGCCTGAAGGACCAGCCGCCTGAAACTTTATTGAAATTCTTACCAACGCTTTGCAAGCCTAGGCTGAAAAACATGAACGTGAGAGCAGCTGCAGCTCTCCCGTGGGGCTTTGTTTTAACGTTGTGTTTCGTTAGGAGTGCAGTTGATTAGCAATGTTGTGATAGGTTCAGGTGCACAGCAGAGCGACTCAGCATTTACGGATCCATGTATCCATTCTCCCCTAGACTCACCTCCCATCCAGGCTGCCACATAACACTGAGCAGAGTTCCCTGTGTGATACAGCAGGCTGGTTATCCATTTTAAACACAGCGGTGTGTACAGGTCACTGCCATGGGACTCTCTTGATTTCTCCCTTCTGTCAGGGCACACTGCAGAGAGAGGTGGGCAGCCCATTTGCTGGCTTGCTTTGTTGGACCAAGGTGCAGTTATCCCCCAGTCCAGGCCTGTGCAGTGAACTGCTTAGCTTTAGGGGTTTTGTTTGTTTACATATAGGTTAGGACTTTGATCAAAAGTTCTTGTGGTAAAATGTACAAAGAAAATTCTGATTACTTACCCAGTGGTCCATCTGAAAACATTTCAAAATACTTGCCTTATTTTGTAGCAGTACATCATCTTTATCTGTTCATAAAAGTGAATGGGTGCTTCTCTGGAAATAAAGTTTAATTTGTGTGTTTCTTTAAGCATATAAATAAGGAACATATTTCAAGGCTGCTGAACTCATGGGCCTGGCTCAGTGTTTCTAAATCTCTCACTATCGTCTTTACTAAGCTGAAGCTTCACAGGATGAACCTTATCTTGGGACACTTTCAAGGTTAGTGCTGATGTCATCTGTCATAACAACACAGTATAAAAACTAGAGTCAGATGACACTATGTAAATAGATTTCAAACACATAAACATCATAAACATTTTTGACTTCAGAAAGTTTAGTAATAAAATGTGCAAGTTACTTAACAGTCTATCCAAGTTGCCTCTTGAAATTTTGTTTTTTTGAATTGACCTACTTTAGTTTTCAGTTTTTAGTGAAATATAGTTGGTTTACAATGTGGCATTAGTTTCAGGTGTACAGCAAAATGATTCAGTCATACATATATATGTGTATGTATATATATTATATATATATCTGATATATATATATATATCAAAATTATACAGATGAGCTCATGAACCTTATTTTCTCAGGAAAATGTGTACTTGAATCCTAAGTAAACACAACTGCCTTGTGTGCTATAAACTGTAGTTAATTCAGGCTTCGTGGTTTATCATATTAATATTTTGGCTTATTTTATATAATGTAATTTAATAATTAATGAGAGAATATGATAATTATTCCTCATAAATTATTGTACTGAATTACATTGCTTTCATGTATATTAAGCCTCAAGGAACCAAAATATAATACATAGGGGACTTATACTTGGTTGGTTAATTAGAAGTGACTTAAATCAGGAAATCATGAAAACAAATACATGCATTCATTAAATAATTGATTTAAAACGTGTCAATATAGATTTTTTTTTAGCATAAAGTTACGCATGATAAGGGATATTTATGGGAAAAAACTCCTAGTCAGCCATAGGACCCAGGTCCTAAAACTTTCTAGGATGTGCACATTCAGGATAGTAGCCCTTGCTGTGCTAAACAAACAGAATTACTGACAAGTTTTTCATGATGTGAATTCTGTCAACAAAAGTTGTATCCTTGCAAGTTTTAATTCATATTTGGATACATTACTTCTTTGAATTTTAGCAATTTGTGTAGGCAAACACAGAAGCTATAAGGCCTCTTGAAGTCTATGCTTTGGACATTGAACAAGCATTCATTCCTTCACATCTTTTGCTTAAAACTAGTCACATGACCTGCCCAAATTTGAGGAGGTGGAAAAATACAGTCCATCTCTGAAGGGAATAGCCTTAAAGTGTTTGTGGCCATTTGTTATCTACCATAGTTGCTACAGATGGTTTATAATCTACCAAATTGACTCCATACATTGCAAGATAACTGATATGTTTTCCAGACAATAAACTATGTCTTTAAGAGGGAAGTCCTTCATTATTGCACTCTCCCCCAGGGATACTGGTGAGTCAGTCGGCTGGTCCATCTGGTTAAAAACCCACTGTCTTTTTAACAATGAAAGTTGAGTTTTGTAATTCTCTGTCCTTTGAGGAGCATAAGGACGTAACACTATTACTGTTTCTCCTCTCTGATTACCTAGCCTGGAAGCATAATATTTCCCTTTTGTAGCCCCTTTCTACATTTATCACTGTCTCTTGTCTGGCACCATGTTATTGTACTTGGCTATTTATTTATATGCTTTCTCTCTCTCTCTCTCTCCTAAGAGGCAGAACTAATAAATGGCTCATGTTTACTCTATAACACCCACTCCAGTGCCTGCACATAGTAAAGCCTGAATAAATTTTTACTGAATTGATTACCATGGCCTAGCTCATTGAATAATACAGTCCTACATTAGAAAAAATAATTAATGACCATATCTGCTTTCAGCTCAATAGATAGCAACCGTTCTTCAAAATAAATAATAGGTTTTCAGTATAAAATCTTAAAGAAGAATAGAAAAGCAGACTTGATATTTTGATTTTTTAAAGAAAGGCAATAATCACAAAGTTTTGTACCTATGTCCCTCTTCTACTCATAGTGTTTCCATACTGCAGGGGCAGGAAAAGAATGAAAATAGTGATTTAATGAAATGATCCCTCAAAGTTTCCATTTATGCTTTTTTCCCAGAAGTCAAAAAGCCTAATAGATGAGTGCTTCCTCTGTTTGGACCTACCTTTCATTCCTGTGCTGTGAGCTGAATCACACAGTTGTGTCCAGCTCTTTGTGACCCCATGCACTGCAGCCCGCCAAGCTCCTCTGTCTGTGGGATTCTCCAGGCAGGAATACTGGAGGGGGTTGCCAAGCTCTCCTCCAGGGGATCTGCCCAACCCAGGGATCGAACCCAGGTTTCCCACATTGCAATCAGATTCTTCACCGTCAGAGCCGCCAGGGAAGCCCACCTGCACATCCAAAATTAGAAGTTTCAAATTTATTAATAGTTGGTCTCCTTGAATCTAGGATATTTGTTTGCCAGTGTCTTGTCATCGTGGGGGTGTTTGAAAGTATTCTTTTGTGTCAAATCTCTGCTGCTGCTGCTGCTAAGTCGCTTCAGTCGTGTCCGACTCTGTGCAACCCCATAGACGGCAGCCCATCAGGCTCCCCCGTCCCTGGGATTCTCCAGGCAAGAACACTGGAGTGGGTTGCCATTTCCTTCTCCAATGCATGAAAGTGAAAAGTGAAAGAGAAGTCACTCAGTCGTGTCCGACTCTTCATGACCCCATGGACTGCAGCCCACCAGGCTCCTCCGTCCATGGGATTTTCCAGCAAGAGTACTGGAGTGGGTTGCCATTGCCTTCTCCACAAATCTCCTCTACTCTGGCCAAAATTCTTTGGTCAAGAGTGACAGTTGCTAACTTTGAAATTCACAAATACATAGTTTGTTTCTCCTTCACACCATTCATTTACTCACAAGTCTGACTCCCAATTTCGTTGTTTGTATTTTTTTAATTGACATAGCATTTACCTATTGTTATCGTAATGATAAACCCAGCCACTGTTAGCAGTTACTCATCACTATTAGTATCATGAATTAATCAAATTATTTTCTATATACCTTATCATACATGGACAAAGCTGTGCAACTTCCTTATTAGTATATCAGTAAAGATTTATGAAGGTTTACTTTGGGGCCCAATTGCTAAAAATCAAAGAACAGTCTTAAGTGTTGTCCAGTAGAGTTATGTTCTAGTCTCTTGTCTTTTTATGCTTTCATGTGTGTTAGTGTGTGTGTGTGTGTCTGTGTGTGTTAGTCACTCAGTTGTGTCTGATTCTGCAACCCCATCAATGGTAACCAGCCAGGCTCCTCTGTCCATGGGATTTTCCAGGCAAGAATACTGGAGTGGGTTGCCATTTCCTTCTCCAGGGGATCTTCCTGACCCAGGGATCAAACCTGGGTTTCCCCCATTGCTGGCAGATTCTTTACCATCTGAGCCACCAGGCTCTTTTACATTTATTGAAACATAATTGATTCATCTGGTTATTAGTGAAAGGCCTGAAGAAGAAAGACCACATTATTTTTTTTCCAGGTGGCTACACAGTTGACTCAGTACCATTAATCACATAGTCTGCCTTTTCTCTAGTGATAGACAAAGCATATTTTTCACACACTAATTCTTAAAAATGTATGTCTATTCTGGACTCTCTGTATGGTTCTGTTTATCAAATTGTCTGTTCATGTGATAGCTTCCCCTGGATTTTATTGTTTTAATTGCTGTAGCTTTTTGTTTTAGTATCTAGTGGAGATATTACCCAGATACTTATTAACTTTTTCAGAATTTTTGTGGATCCTCTTTTTAAAAAGATTGATGAATCTTTTAAAAAGATTCATGTACCATAAAGTTCACCCTATTTAAATGCACAGTTCATTGGTTTTTAGTATTAATATATTCACAAGATTTTGCAACCATCTGTATGATCTCACTGCAGAATATTTTCATCATTCCCCCCAAAAAAAACAAAACCCTTGTACCCCATAGTACTCACTCTCTATTCTACCCTCACCCTTGAGCTTGGCAACTGCTAATCTTTCTCTCTCTCTGGATTTTCCCATTCTGGACATTTCCTATAAATAGAATCATACAAGGCATGGTCTGTTTTAAATGAGTTCTTTAACTTAGTATCATATTTTCAAGATCTATCCATACTGAAACACGTATCAGAATCTCATTTCTTTTTCTGGCCCAGTGCTATTCCATTGTATGGATATACCACCTTTTGTTTATCTTTTGATCAACTGAACATTTGGATTGTTCTCACTTTTTGGTTATTATGAATCTAGCCTCTCGTTTTTATGTTTTTAACTGCTTAGGTGATTTGGGCCACACCCTAAATACCATGCTAACAATATGGTTTTATTGCCTCAGAGTAGGCAGGAGTGGTCTTAAGAAGTTGTTAGTCTAATAGGAGAAGGCAATGGCAACCCAATCAAGTACTCTTGCCTGGAAAATCCCATGGGTAGAAGAACCTGGTAGGCTGCAGTCCACGGGGTCGCAAAGAGTAGGACACAACTGAACTACTTTCCTTTTACTTTTCACTTTCATGCATCGGAGAAGGAAATGGCAACCCACTGTAGTATTCTTGTCTGGAGAATCCCAGGGACGGGGGAGTCTGATGGGCTGCCTTCTATGGGGTCACACAGAGTCGGACACGACTGAAGCGACTTAGCAGCAGCAGCAGCTGCAGGATAATGAATATTAAAAAGAATAACTATTGTTAACGACATAACGTAAATAATTTGATGGACATTTTCCAGGGTATAAATGCCCATTCATAAACCTATCAAGCTAATGACATGTGAGTTCACTGAACTACTTAGGGGGTGATTTGTAGATTTCAGTATCCATAAAAACCACCCAAAGTATTTGTTAAAAATCACAGTGACTGGCCCCACTCCAGAGTTTGTGATTGAGATGGTCTTTGAACCATAATTTAAACCATCCAGACCTCAGGATATCTTTTCGCCTAAGGTGCCTGCACATAGTCCATCAGAATTACAATCACACTAATTACAGAATTGCAGACACTTCAGAAGAAATCATACAGAAGTGCTCTGGAGAAGGCCTTATGTGGCAACAACTTCTGAACATGCTTCTGCTAAAGTCTTTAGCATATCATATAACTCAGAAGCAGGGCTCCTCACAATGGTATGAAAACATTAGAGAAACTCCAGAGTTATCCATCTTCATCCTGGGGGATTGGCCTCCTGTCTGGTCCAGAATTTAAGTCCCCTTGTGTCCATTCACATGTGAGTGATGCCTTTGTGCCCTGATCACACAGGGATGGTGAGCTGCTCTCCATCAACCACAGACACCCCCATCTGCGTGCTTCATTGTGTGTTAATCAACAGTGCAAGGATGGTGTAACCCTGCTGCCCTTCATGCCTGTCCTTTTCCCCTCTAGGCCAGGGAAGGCCGGACCACCATAGTGATAGCACACCGACTGTCTACAATCCGAAATGCAGATGTCATCGCTGGGTTTGACGATGGAGTCATTGTGGAGCAAGGAAGCCACAGAGAACTCATGAAGAAGGAAGGGGTATACTTCAGGCTTGTAAACACGCAGGTATCTGCTTCTTGGGAAGTTCTTCTGTTGTTTTTTCCTTAATATAATATTCTTTCTTTATTAAAATATCACATAGCTAATGCTGTACTGAGAAATGAGAAGTATCAGAAAGATGTCAAGTATACATCTGAGACTTTAATTCAGAGTTGTTGAAAGAATCTTGAAAGAGAAAGGTGGGTAGGGGAGGAAATAAAAGAAAATGCCAAAAACATTTTGAACTTGTTTAAAACAACAGTGATTCTTAATTGCCTGTTCAGACTAATGGGTCCTTCCCCCAGTAGATTAGGGATGTTCAGAGTGGGGGTCGGGGTAAGAAACTGATGCCAGGATCTCTGGTAGTTGGGAGAGGTCCTATGAGACCTTAAAATACTTCCCAGATCATCCTAATAAAGCCAATAGCAAGACTCATGGCTCTTGGAAGGGAATAGTTCAGTGTTTTGTTTTTTGTTTTTGGCTTGCGAGATCTTAGTTCCCTGACTGGGGATCAGACCCTGGGCCCACAGGAGTGAAAGTGAGAAGTCTTAACCTCTGGGCCTCCAGGGAATTCCTGAGTTTGGTTTTCCTTTAAAACAACAACAACAACAATAACAACTATTCACTCTATTTCCTAAAGCAGGTTCTATTGATAATTATTGATTTCCCTTTCATTGAAATTAGTCACCTGAGTAATTTTGCAAAATAAATAACTGAAAAATATTTATCCTGTAAACACAGTTCTTATATTCATAAAAGTTTATACATTTGCTTTGATAACTGTAACTAATATGTACATACTTTTATTTTTTCTTCACATTTCAGATACACATCATCCAAGTACTATCATTTTATATGTCCTCAGCAGTAATTACATTAATGTGTAATAAACTGCTCTAAAGTTGACTACATGGCTTGTTTCTAGTAATTCTCTGTTCTAAATATTGCCCTTTGGGAGCACGTGGCGGGGAGGGGCTGAGGGTGGGTTCCAAAAAAGTTAAGTAAAAAATTTGTTTTGTTTTCTGACAAGTAGTTTAACTCCTCTGAGTCTCAGTTTCCACATTTGAAATACAAAACCTACCATGTGAGGCTGCTGCAAGGTTAATAAATAAGCACCTGTTTAGTTCAGTCAGTCGCTCAGTCGTGTCCGACTCTGCAACTCCATGGACTGGAGCATGCCAGGCCTCCCTGTCCATTGCCAACTCCTGGAGCTTATTCAAACTCATGTGCATTGAGTCAGTGATGCCATCCAACCATCTCGTCCTCTGTCATCCCATTCTCCTCCCGCCTTCAATCTTTCCCAGCATCAGGGTCTTTTCAAATGAGTCAGCTCTTTATTGGCGTTTCAGCTTTAGCATCAGTCCTTCCAATGAATATTCCAGGCTGATTTCCTTTAGGATGGACTGGTTGGATCTCCTTGTAGTCCAAGGGACTCTCAAGAGTCTTCTCCAACACCACAGTTCAAAAGCATCAATTCTTTGGCACTCAGCTTTCTTTATAGTTCAACTCTCACATCCATACATAACTACTGGAAAAACCATAGCCTTGACTAGACAAACCTTTGTTAGGAAAATAATGTCTCTGCTTTTTAATATGCTGTCTAGGTTGGTCATAACTTTTATTCCTAGGAGTGAGCATCTTTTAATTTCATGGCTGCAGTCAGCATCTGCAGTGATTTTGGAACCCCCAAAAATAAAGTCTTTCACTGTTTTCATTGTTTTCCCATCTATTTGCCATAAAATGATCGGACTGGATGCCATGATCTTAGTTTTCTGAATGTTGAGCTTTAAGCCAACATTTTTACTCTCCTCTTTCACTTTCATCAAGAGGCTCTTTAGTTCTTCACTTTCTGCCATAAGGGTAGTGTCATCTGCATATCTGAGGTTATTGATATTTCTCCCGGCAATCTTGATTCCAGCTTGTGCTTCATCCAGCACAGCATTTCTCATGATATACTCTGCATATAAGTTAAATAAGCAGGGTGACAATATACAGCATTGACATACTCCTTTCCCTCTTTGAAAACAGTCTATTGTTCCATGTCCTGTTCTAACTGTTGCTTCCTGACCTGCATACAGATTTCTCAGGAGGCAGTTCAGGTGTTCTGGTATTCCCATCTCTTTCAGAATTTTCCACAGGTTGTTGTGATCCATACAGTCAAAGCCTTTGGCATAGTCAGTAAAACAGAAGTAGATGTTTTGTTGGAACTCTCTTGCTTTTTTGATAATCCAACAAATGTTGGCAATTTGATCCCTGGTTCCTCTGCCTTTTCTAAATCCAGCTTGAACATCTGGAAGTTCTCGGTTGATGTATTGTTGAAGCCTTGCTTGGAGAATTTTGAGCATTACTTTACTAGAGTGTGAGATGAGTGCAATTGTGCAGTAGTTTGAGCATTCTTTGGCATTGCCTTTCTTTGGGATCAGAATGAAAGCTGACCTTTTCCAGTCCTGTGGCCACTGCTGAGTTTTCCAAATTTGCTGGCATATTGAGTGCAGCACTTTTACAGCATCATCTTTTAGGATTTGAAATAGCTCAACTGGAATTCCATCACTTCCACTAGTTTTGTTTGTAGTGATGAGCACCACTTGAATATGCTAGAAAAAGCACTTTAAAAGGGTGAATTTCGTGGTATGTGAATTTTGTCTCAATAAAGCTGTTATATCTTTTTTTTTAAAGCACCTAGTACAAAATAGATGCCTGACAAATGGTAATTACTGGTTCTAAACTTGAAAGTTACATCCATCTGGACACACAACTCAACATTTTGTTCTTCTTCTAGATTTCAGGAAGCCAGATCCAGCCAGAAGAATTTAAAGTCGCTGATGAAAAGCCTGCCATGGGTTTGACTCATCCCATAGTTAGGCGTTCTCTTCATAAAAGCCTGAGGAGTTCCCGACAGTATCAGAATGGCTTTGATGTGGAAAGCAGTGAACTTGTGAGTTGTTTTTCAATTATTTTTCGTTGTTTTGCTGGTGAAATCCGTAGCCTTGCAAGCACATTGTAGGCACAGAAGATTCCCACCATGAGCCATACCCTTCTTAAAAGAAGGAAATATCCAATATTAATTGTACTTGTCAAAAATTGAAATCAATTCCAATTAACAGTGGATTTCCAATGAAAAAGGAGCCCAAAACATAGCCTTTGTGCTTAGATGCTTCAAATTAAAACGAGATATTCATTTTTGAGATCCAGAGTAATACAAGGCTGGTCTAAAGTTAGAGGCCCTAATATTTGCACAATCTATTATGTAGGATTACTTTTGATTGTCTATGCTAGGAAACCCAGAGTAATATCAGTTTAAGAAAAATAAGATTTTATTTTTCTTTCAAATTAAAAACAACAACAAAAAACTTAGAGGTGAGAAACCCAGGGTTACAATGGTGACTCCACGATGGTTACCATGGACTCAGGCTCGTTTCATATTTGTTCTCATTATCCTGGCATGTAGGTTTCATTCTCAAGAATCTAAAATGACTCTGGAAGCTCCAGCCATCACATCTATGTTCCAAGCAGCAAGAAAAAACAAAGATTTTCCAGACATCTCATACAGTACTTAAAAAAAAAAAAAAACTATGTCCGGCCATAACTTAATCACATGTCCATACTTAGCTACAAGGGAGAGGAGAAAACTGAGCCTTTTTGCTATATGCATTGCTACCCTGAGTGAAACTGGAATTCTTCTTACTAGGAAAAGGGACAGAATAACCAGAAATAGCCAAAGTGTACATTCTGTAATATTTCTCACCTGAAACCTTGGGATTTTTTTTTAGATCAACATCTTGCACTTTATAATACAAATTTTTACTCAAATCTTATGTTTACAGTACAAAAGGCAAAGGACCTCAAGAGAAGTAACTGGGATGTCATTAATTCAAGTTAACAGAAACTTTTATAATAGAAAGGGAACACATTCCAAGAAAAGATATTTTATGATTTTAAGAAATGATTTAGGAGTATATTTTGATGTTATTCCCTGATAGCTCAGTTGGTAAAGAATCTCCCTGCAATACAGGAGACCATGGCTCAATTCCTGGGTCAAGAAGATCCCCTGGAGAAGGAATAGTGTACCCACTCCAGTATTTTTGGGCTTCCATTGTGGTTCAGCTGATAAAGAATCCACCTGCAATGCAGGATACCTGGGTTCGATCCCTGGGTTGGGAAGATCCTCTGGAGAAGGGAAAACGTACCCACTCCAGTATTCTGGCCTGGAGAATTCCATGGACTTGTATAGACCGTGGGGTCGCAAAGAATCAGACATGACTGAACAACTTTCACTTCACTTTGATGTTATTTACTCATAAAATCTGGGGCCTCCCAGGTGACTCAGTGGTAAAGACTCTTCCTGTCAGCGGGAGACAAGGGTTCTATCCCTGGGTCGGAAAGATCCTCTGGAGGAAGACATGGCTACCCACTCCAGAATTATTTCCTGGATAGTCCCATGGACAGAGGAGCCTGGTGGGCTATATCCATTCCAGGGAGTCACAAAAGAGTTAGACTTGTGTTAGCAACTAAACCACAGTTAATAAAAGCTGAGTGTATTTTAACTCTTGTGTTGGCCTGAGGAAACTGATCCTACTGAGAGGTCATTGCCTCTGTTTTTCTCTGCCCACAATGTTGTTCACTGCAGAGATAAGAAGGACTCTTTTAGCAGTTTCAATCTTTGTATTTATGGAAAGAGAATAACATTGTATATTGTGCTGCTACATTATTGTAAGTAAGATAATCAGTTTCTCCCTTTTTGGCTTCTCATTTTCTCATTTGTCTGGATAGTTACACTGTTGCATCTTTAGAGTCTGGTATTTTAGAGGAGCACTTCTCTTGAAGAAATGCAAAGAGGGGTAGGCAGAAAATGCCACAATCAATACAACTGTCCTCGGTGCCATCATAGCGGGATGAATGGTGTGCCCAGGGAGAGGGGGAGATTAAATCTGATTAGAAGGACTGTTTGCTTGTGAAAAGCAGCCTGAGCTCCTTTATCAGGCTGGAGGCCAGGTCTAAAAGATAGTGCTAACTAGGGAGGAAAAAACCCCTAAAATGCAGAGGAGAGGGGTGGTTTGAAAGCAGAGGTCTGAATAGAAACTATTCCTATGTTCTCTATTTCATAGAGACACAAACGTGACCTATTTAAGCAACTGTAAGGCCATGGGTTTCCACAGGCACATATGGTATCTAGTTTACTGTGAAGCCACCTCTATAGTCAGAATTTTCTCCTTTTTATTTTTATTTTTGGTCAGCCCACACAGCCTGTGGAATCTTAGTTCCCTGACCAGGGATTGAACACAGGGCCCTTGGCAGTAAAGGTGTTAAGATGGTCTTAACCACTGGACTGCCAGGGAATTCCCTAGAATATTCTCCTTTATGTGACTTAAACCCCTCATGCTTGACCAAACGTCAGGCTCAACACTTGCTGAGAAGCTGGTATGTGCCAGGCATTGGGCCATTTCTAAGGAGATAAAGTGTTGGTCATTCAGTTAGTCTCTCAGTCGTATCCAACTCTTTGTGACCCCACGGACTGTAGCCCACCAGGCTCCTCTGTCCATGGGATTTCCCAGCAAGAATACTGGAGTGGGTTGCCGTTTCCTTCTGCAGGGGATCTTCCTAACCCAGGGATCAAACCTGGGTCTCCTGCATTACAGGCAGAGTCTTTTCCATCTGAGCTATAGTGAAAGCCAAGTCATGATGTTGGGGTCACATAAGCCAAGACAACTTAAAACAAAGTCACAGAGATGTGTAAACAAACAAATGGGGGGGAAAGTCACAAAACAAGTTAAGCTATGAAGCAGAAGTCTGTAGGGAATGCAGAGAAAAGTCAGTCTGCCCTACCCTTAGTAGCAGTGAAAGAAAAGGGTATGGGTACTTTAGTTTTGTGAGTTAGGACATGACACGGATAAGGTGCGAGGCAGGGTTCTGGGGTGAGGAGACCAGGCCCAGGTCCTCAGATGAATCACGGTGCCCTGTGTTGGTGAGGACGCTTAACCCATGTATCTGTGGGTCTTAACCTTGTGTCACCCCAACATCATGACTTGAATTTTAGGGCATCTGGTGCCCAGATCCTGCTTCCGCTCGCTTGCTGAGGCTGGGATAGAGAAAGGCTGGTCACACCATGAGGACTGCTGCTTGGGTGATGGGCTCCCCCAGCTCAGGCTGTGCAGTCCATTAGCCGTCGTTCAGTCACTCGATCATGTCCAGCTCTTTGTGACCCCGTGGACTCCAGCATGCTAGGCTCCCCTGTCCCTCTCTATCTTCCGGAGTTTGCTCAAATGCATGCCTATTAAGTCAGTGATGCCATCCAACCATCTCACCCTCTGTCATCCCCTTCCCCTCCTGCCTCCAGTCTTTCCCAGCATCAGGGTCTTTTCTGGTGAGCGGACTCTTCGCATCAGGTGGTCAAAGTATCGGAGCTTCAGCTTCAGCATCAGCCCTTCCAGTGAATATTCAGGGTTGATTTCCTTTAGGATTGACAGGGACATAGTTAGCATCTTGTCACATCCTGTCTGACCCTCCCGTGGTCCGCTGTGGCCTAGGCATTCCCTCCACCCTATTTGTAAGTTCCTGGAGGGCAGGCCAGGCCCCCTCCAGGTCCACACTCTGGTGCCTGTGGTGTTGCTGCCTGTCCGTCTTGATGTGTGTGTGTTCTAGGACGAATCTGTGCCACCGGTGTCTTTTCTGAAGATCCTGAAACTGAACAAGACAGAGTGGCCCTACTTAGTGGTGGGAACCCTGTGCGCCGTTGCCAATGGGGCGCTCCAGCCGGCCTTCTCGGTCATCTTCTCAGAAATGATAGCGGTGAGTGTGGGAACACCACTGGGTGGCCTGCGTGAAATCACTTAACCACGAACTCAGTTCTCATGCCAACCCGGTCCCCTCCGCAGTAAGGCAGCCTCCAGTGAACCTGAGCCAAAGGCTTTCACTCCCTGTGGAGGAAAGCCGCGAGGCAAAAGAAAAAGCCGGCCAGTTACGCTGTCAAGGAAATTGGAAACTGTAAGATCCCTGGAGAAGGACATGGCTACCCACTCCAGTAATCCTGCCTGGAGAATCCCATGGACAGAGGAGCCTGGCAGCCTACAGCCATGGGGTTGCAAGAGTCGGACACGACTTAGCGATTAACGCCCTCCCCCCCCCACAAAAGATCCCTGAAGGAGGCATTCTATTCACTCTCTTCGTTTGGGTAACTGGTGTCAGGCCGTGATCCCCACTCTGTTTGTGGAGACGAGATGCTCACCTCACAGGGTGGTTGGGTGGTGGGGGTCAGGGAAGAGTTCATGTCTCAAGGGTTGAAGAAGCCAGGCTCTGGGCTCAGACCAGCCTCACCATTTAATTGCTGTGCTAAGTCGCTTCAGTCATGTCTGACTCTTTGCAACCCTGTGGAGCCCAGCAGACCGCTCTATCCATGGGATTCTCCAGGAAAGAATACGGAGTGGGTTGCCATGTCCTTCTTCAGGGCACCTTCCTGACCCAAGGATAGAACTTACATCTCTTACATCTCCTGCATCTTAAGTGGGTTCTGTACCATTAGCGCCACCTGGGAAGCCCCCAGTTGCTGTGCAAACTTGGGCAAATGCTTCACCTTGCTGTACCTCAGTTTGTTCATCTGTAAAATGAACCTTCCTCCTAGAATGGCTGATGATTAAGAGATGATGAAAACTATACTCCAATAAAAATTTTTAAAAAGAGAAATGATATAAGCAATGATTAATATACAGAAAGCATTTAACAATGTCTACCTCAAAGTAAGTATTAAAAAGTGCTATCTACTACATCATTGTTCAGTGATCCTTACAAGGCTTGGAGAGGCTGAGACACAGAAGGAAAACTCCTACAATCCAATTGCTAAATTCCCTGAGGGATGTTTATCAGAAATGATCAGAAATATCTAAGGCTCCATAAAATCCAACATTTATATTTTATGTCCTTAGTTAATCTCTAATGTTATTGGAGAGAATTTTTGTTAGAGTTGAATTATTCCCCATCATATAAAAAATTTATTATGCTTCTGAATTAAAATGTTGGTCTGCAATTAAGACCACAAATTAAAAAATGAATGAATTAGGGAGAACCCACCAACTGTTTTTACAGTATGCTGCTGCTGCTGCTGCTAAGTCGCTTCAGTCGTGTCCTACTCTGTGCAACCCCATAGACGGCAGCCCATCAGGCTCCACCATCCCTGGGATTCTCCAGGCGAGAACACTGGAGTGGGTTGCCATTTCCTTCTCCAATGCATGAAAGTGAAAAGTGAAAGTGAAGTTGCTCAGTCGTGTCCGACTCTTAGCGACCCCATGGACTGCAGCCCACCAGGCTCCTCCATCCATGGGATTTTCCAGGCAAGAGTACTGGAATGGGGTGCCATTGCCTTCTCCGGTTTTTACAGTATAGAATAAGGCAATCCTTGACTCTCTTGCAATTCAAAAACAGTGTGGGCTGTATTTATATGGGGAGGTCTCTCCTTGGTGTCAAATGGAGCTTTTGGAGACTGAGTAGAAAACAAAATAAACCAGTCCTGCCCCCAGACAGTTTACTTTCTGTTGGGACAGACGCATAACACACACACACAAAACAAGTATATTACCTGTCACAGGATAGCGGGCATTTTAAAAGCAGTCAGGCAGTGGAGGGGCTGGCCGTGGGGGTGCTGCTTCGTGCAGTTTGGTCAGGAGAGACCTCTTTGGGCCGAGGCCCTGTGGGGTGGGGGAGGCAGCTGAGGGGCGGAAGAGTTCAGGCAGAGGGAGCAGCAGGTGCAGGAGAGGAGCAAACACGACGGTGCCGCCACCCAGAGCCCCCGGCAGTGTTCCAGCCCGTGGCGGTAACCACGCACAGGGAGTCCCTGCATACGAAGCTTCAGCTTGTGACCTTGCAAAGGCGCAAACTCACACGCCAGGCCCTGTATGCCAGCTGTTGCACTACTGTACTTTACCGGGTTCTGTACTATAAGATTAAAACTATTTCCTCTATTTTTTGTGTTTGTGTTTTATGTATGCATTTGTGATAAGTATTATAAACTTGTTACTGTGCAGCCAATCGTGTTTGTTGGGGTATCTAGGCTAACTTTGTTGGATTTACAAAAAAAAATTGGGCTAATGAACCTGCTCTTGGAACTGAGCTCATTCATATGTAGGGCACTTACTGTGTTCTTCAAATTCACGGAGACAGGAAGTAAAATGGTGGGACTTGATGGCTAGGGGTGGGGTCGTGGAAGCCCCTGTTGAATGGGTCAGGATTTCATTATGGATGATGAAGACTTCTGGAAATGGATGGTGGCGAAGGTGGTACAACACCTGAATATCCTTAACACCACTGCATAGTACACTTAAAATCTACCATTTAGCTAACTTGATGTTACATATATTTTACCACAGTTAAAAAAAAAACACGTATTCAAAACCTAGCTTTTAAAATGGGATGCTCAAGCCATTGTTTCTGGGAGGAATATACAAGGTTCATGTAATCCCAGTGGGTATTTTAAATGTTCTCTTGTAGATTTTTGGACCAGGAGACAATGAAGTGAAGCAGCAGAAATGCAACATGTTCTCATTGCTTTTCTTAGGCCTGGGAATTATTTCCTTTTTTACTTTCTTCCTTCAGGTAGGTACCTACAATTTGATCTTATCGAGTCTATATTTAAGTAGAAAATATAGATTAATTATCTATTAGATTTTCATTAATTATATGTTAATATAGATTAATTATTGATTTAAAAAAATCCAATAAAAGAAACAGGTTATCCAAACTTTAGCTTTGCTGCTGTATAGCACGGGGAGCTCAGCTCAGTGCTCTGTGATGACCCCGAGGGGGTGGGGAGGGGGGTTGAGTAGGAGGGAGGCTCAAGAGGGAGGGGATATATGTATCCGTATATGTATACTTATAGCTGATTAATGTTGTTGTACAGCAGAAACTAACACAACATTGTAAAGCAAGTATACTCCAATTTAAAAGTTAAAAAAAAAATTTAAATTCTTAGCTTTGATTTGAAGTTTCTAAATTTTAGACTGAAATGAATTACAGACTCAGTTGGCACAAGGCTCTTTGAGAGGACAGAGTCCTAAGTAGTAGGCATTGTGACTTCCCTGGGCGCTAAGTTACATCATGTTACAGGTTGGCCCTCTGCAGACATTCATTGCCAGGGAGAAAAGAGACTTTAATTCACAGGACAACATGAGTCCCATTTAAAAACAATGAGACATAAACTGAAAAAAATCAGTACAACAGCACTCTCTTTTTGAAACCAAAAGTGTTAGTTGCTCAGTTCGTCAGTGTCCGACTCTTTGCAACCCCGTGGACTATGACCCACCAAGTTCCTCTGTCCATGAGATCATCCAGGAAAGAGTACTGGAGTGAGTAGTCATTCCCTACTCAGGGGGATCGTCCTGATCCTAGGATCGAATCTGGGTCTCCCGCATTGCAGGCCGTTCTTTACTGTCTAAACCACCTTACTTTTTACGTAACTTCTCTGATCTTTTCTTCCCTAATTGATGAACTGTTTGAAAGAATGCATATTATGCTGCATTTAGTTATTATAGACCTGGCAAAAATGAACTAGTAAGCTCTGATTGTACTTGTCTACCTAGACTTTTACCAGTGGCTTTTTGTCTCTTTAATTCAGTGCCTTTCTAGTACAATCCATTACGTCCTCAAAATATTTCCTAGTCATGCCTAGTGTGTTTCTCTTTTGCTATTGTTGAGCCAAGGGTAAAAGTAAGCCAAGCTTTTTGTTCAGGAGTGATTGCCTTGCTGGTGGCAACTCAGTGTCCAATGTAGCCACAAGCCCCAGTGTGTTAGGGAGTGGAGCTAGTTACAAACACGTGCTGCACCAACAGCGGACAGATGGCCGGCCCTTGAGCAATCTGCCAGCCGAGGTACTCTAGGAAATCAGCAAACTCTAGGCCTGGACTCCGGGGGCACGGACCACCTGTCCTCTCGGCTTAGTGATATGTGCTCCCAAAGAGCACCCCACATGCCTGCACCAGCACTCACCGTGGCTGGAGGCCCATCCCAGGGCCCCAGAGGCAAGCCCAACTGTGGACGTCTGGGCTGCTCCCTATAATTAGAAAGAGGCAAGTGTCTGGCAAGGATGCGGGGAGAAGTCAAGTAGACTGACCATTGGCTGGTCTGAGAGCAGGCAGAGCTGTGACGGGAATGCAGCAAACTCACTTGGAGCCAGCACTAGAGACATCTGTCTACACCAGGGGTCCCCTGCCTCCAAGATCTAATGCTTGATGATCTGAGGTGAAGCTGCTGTAATACTGATAGGAATAAAGTGCACGATAAATGTCATGCTCTTGAATCATCCCCAAACCATCTCCCCACCCCATCTGTCAAAAAATTGTCTTCCATGAAACTTGTCCCTGATGCCAAAAAGCTTGGGGACCAGTTTTTGTTGTTGTTTTTCAGCCACTCATTCATGTCTGGCTCTCGTGTCTGACTGTTTGCAACCCCATGGAGCGTGTCAGGCCTCCCTGTCCTTCACTGTCTCCCAGAGTTTACTCAAACTCATGTCCATTGAGTTGGTGATGCCATTCAACCATCTCATCCTCTGTCACCCCCTTCTCCTCCTGCCTTCAGTCTTTTCCAGCATCAGGGTCTTTTCCAGTGAGTCAGCTTTTCGCATCAGGTGGCCAAAGTATTGGAGCTTCAGCTTCAGCATCAGTCCTTCCAATGAATATTAAGGATGGTTTCCTTTAGGATTGACTGGTTTGATCTCCTTGTAGTCCACTGTACTCTCAAGAGCCTTCTCCAGAAACATAAGTCGAAAGCATCAATTCTTTGGCACTCAGCCTTCTTTATAGTCTAACTCTCACATCCATACATGACTACTGGAAAAACCATAGCTTTGACTAGACGGACATTTGTCAGCAAAATAATGTCTCTGCTTTTCAATATGCTCTGCACTACAGGAGCCAAAATGCATCCCAACATAGAATTTTGTTACTTGCATTGAAGATTGTTTTGCTTCAAGCATTAGGAACACTCTGAAAGTTGTAATTAAGATGGTATTATTATGCAGATGACACCACCCTTAAGGCAGAAAGTGAAAAGGAACTAAAAAGCCTCTTGATGAAAGTGAAAGAGGAGAATGAAAAAGTTGGCTTAACGCTCAACATGCAGAAAACAAATATCATGGCATCTGGTCCCATCACTTCATGGGAAATAGATGGGGTAACAGTGGAAACAGTGTCAGACTTTATTTTGGGGGGCTCCAAAATCACTGCAGATGGTGACTGCAGCCATGAAATTAAAAGACGCTTACTCCTTGGACAGAAAGTTATGACCAACTTAGATAGCATATTCAAAAGCAGAGATATTACTTTGCCAACTAAGGTCCGTCTAGTCAAGGCTTTGGTTTTTCCAGTGGTCATGTATGGATGTGAGAGTTGGACTGTGAAGAAAGCTGAGTGCCAAAGAATTGATGCTTTTGAACTGTGGTGTTGGAGAAGACTCTTGAGAGTCCCTTGGACTGCAAGGAGATCCAACCAGTCCATCCTAAAGGAGATCAGTTCTGGGTGTTCTTTGGAAAGAATGATGCTAAAGCTGAAACTCCAGTACTTTGGCCACCTCATGCGAAGAGTTGACTCATTGGAAAAGACCCTGATGCTGGGAGGGATTGGAGGCAGGAGGGGAAGGGGACGACAGAGGATGAGATGGCTGGATGGCATCACCGACTCGATGGACGTGAGTCTGAGTGAACTCCGGGAGTTGGTGTTGGACAGGGAGGCCTGGCGTGCTGCGATTCATGGGGTTGCAAATAGCTGGACACGACTGAGCGACTGATCTGAACTGAACTAATTCTCACTGAGATATTGTCCCTGAGAATTTTGAAAAGGAAGTCTCTTTAGAATGGGTCAGAAGCCAATTTCTAACTAAAGCTGAAACTCCAGTACTTTGGCCACCTCATGCGAAGAGTTGACTCATTGGAAAAGACCCTGATGCTGGGAGGGATTGGAGGCAGGAGGGGAAGGGGACGACAGAGGATGAGATGGCTGGATGGCATCACCGACTCGATGGACGTGAGTCTGAGTGAACTCCGGGAGTTGGTGTTGGACAGGGAGGCCTGGCGTGCTGCGATTCATGGGGTTGCAAATAGTTGGACACGACTGAGCGACTGATCTGAACTGAACTAATTCTCACTGAGATATTGTCCCTGAGAATTTTGAAAAGGAAGTCTCTTTAGAATGGGTCAGAAGCCAATTTCTAAGATACATTTAAGGATTTTGGTCTTAGGATTCTATTGCATACCAATGATTTACCAGTATCTGAATTTTTTATTTTTGTTTTTTTTTATGGAAGTGGAGTTGATTTACAATGTTAATTTCTGCTGTACAGCAAAATGATTCAGTTGTACATGTATAAACATTTTAAAATATTCTTTCCCATTATGGTTTATCACAGGATACTGAATATAGTTCTCTTTGCTGTAAGTAGGTCCTGCTGTTTATCTATTCCAGCTGAAACAGCAAACACCTAGCAGCACATGAATTTGAAGTTGGGACTTTGAGTTAGTTTCTGATTATAGACTTTGTTATTTGAATAGTTGAGTCATACATAAATATTATAGAATTCCATGTGAATACGCACACTTGAGTCAGAATGCTGGTGATGATTAAGAGAGACAGGAGGCTTTCTTCTTGCCCAGGGCTTCACGTTTGGGAAGGCTGGGGAGATCCTCACCACGAGGCTTCGGTTGATGGCTTTTAAAGCAATGTTGAGACAGGTAAGTGTGTGCACCGGAGCAGTTTCTTCCTTTCCTTTCGAGCCTCACATGCTGCCCTCTGTGCCGTGTGCCCTGGGCGTTCGTGCAGGAACTGGTCAGATCCCCGCTAGTTGCTCTAGTCCTTCAGTATCCAAAGACCTCTTAGGGTTTTCGTGGGAATAGGCTTAGCTGATGTAATAAATAGGGGCTAGTATGTCATGACTTTGGGGGCTTATTTTGCAACTCCCTCTATCCATGTGAATACTCTCACTTCAAGGATCTGTTTCTGTTTTCTGGATTCTTTGCAGGCCCTGAGGAGTCACTTGAGACTCCAGGATGCCTTTCAACAAAGGCAACAGTGGTTGGCAGGGGTTCTGCCCAACAGTTGACATGACTTACTATGGGCGTCACCAAATGTTGACCATTGAGTTTTGCTTGAGCTCTTCTTCCATGTTAATTCACTTGTTGGTTCACTGAAGCATCACTCACTATGTACCAGATGGTGTGCTGGTCTTTGGGACTATCACATGCATTGTCGGCCCTGTCGGGAGGGTGACAGCTTAGTGCAGAACTTGTGGGAAGATGTGCAAGCATAAATTCTCCATTTTATAGAGAAGGCTTAAGAGAGGGCCAGAATATTATCCATGTAGTTGACAGGAATTGATGACATTCCAGTTCACAGGAGGGCACAGGGCTGGTATCATATTTTGTGCAAGACATTTTTTTCAGTGTCGTTTAAACTGTTGCTATGTAGGGAAAATTATTTTATATGAAATTAAAAGATTCTGTGGATGAGGGGCATATAATGAAAATCATAGCTAAGGCTTGAAATTTTTTTAATTTTATTTACTTGTTTTTGGCGGCACGGAGTCTTCAGTATGCAGGCTTTTCTCTAGTTGCTGCAAGGGGCCTGCTCTCTAGTGGCGGTGCATGGGCTTCCCGTGTTGCAGTGCACGGACTCTGGGCACGCACGGGCTTCAGGAGTTGTGACTCCCGGACTCCAGAGCACAGGCTCGATAGTTGAGCTGCGCAGGCTTCGCCTTGACCCACGGCCTGTGGGATCTTCTTGGACCAGGGATCAAACCCATCTCCTGCACTGGAAGGTGGATTCTTTACCTCTGAGCCGCCAGGGAAGCCCTAAGATAGACTCTTTAATCCTTGCTTCAGATAAACAAAACTAAACATCGTGAGAAACCAGGGCTGATGATCTCGTGCCTAGAATTTACAAGAAAGAGCCATGTCCAGCCCAGCTCCGCCACCCTTTGTGAGAGGAGTGGCCCCGTCAGGGAGCAGGTGTTGGGAGCACAGGTTGTGAGGAGTGTTCTTCTCGGTTGTGATTTCTGTAGTTAAGCGAGGCAGCCACCAGAGGGCAGTACTCCTCAGATTTGTGATTCTCATTGTAACCCGCAGGCGCCACGATCTCAGGTGAAGCTGGCAATGAGCTCGCTTGCAATCTGGATAAGCCCTGCCCCGCTGGTGCGCTTTCCGGGCACAGCTGGGAGTGGGCTCCCACTGTGTGCTCAGGGCAGGGACCCCGGCTCCCCACCACATGGGAGGTCTCCCCTAAACTCCAACACCCAAGTTCAGAGTGGGTACTTCCTCAGCATTGAGAGTTTGCGATGTTTCATCCGATTTTTCTCTGCTTGTTTTAATCTGGAACTAATTTAAAGGTGTATTGTGTGCCTTAGGACATGAGCTGGTTTGATGATCATAAAAACAGTACTGGTGCACTTTCTACAAGACTTGCGATGGATGCTTCCCAAGTCCAAGGGGTATGTAGACCTCATTCTACTACTGGTTTTCTCTAACTTGGTTTGGGATAAACATATAGCATAGCTGCCACTGTTAAGCTGCCTCAGCTGCAAATAACAGAAAACTCAAATTGGCCTGACCAACAAAGAGGAAGGTTAGACATCAGGGCTGATGGATCCATTGGTTCACAAGTGTCCAGAAGGACCCAGGACTCTGTCTGTTGACTCTGAGATGCTTTCAGTCCTCAGAATTGGCTTCAGCCTGAGGCTCCTTCCCTTGTAGCCACAAGGTGGCTTCTGGGAGCAACTGGAGCTATAAGCGTCCTTGTTTTTCATCCCACGAAAGAGAAGGCATGCCTGGACCTCAACCACCAAACCAACACCCTTCCTTTAAATCTAATTTAGATTAATTTGGGTCACATACCTAACCCTGAACCAATAACTGGCTCAGGAGGGTGCCGCCCTCTCCCTGGCTTTTGCCCCCAGCCTTGGAGCTGAGGCCTGTTACACAAAGCTCATTGCTTCTGCACAATGCAAGATGTCACCTATGATGTCCCTATGACATCCCTCATTTTCTGATTGGTGGAAACAGTACTTCATCTTTATGAAGGCTTTCCAGGGGATGGTCTCTTACGATCTGTACTCTTTGCAACTGATGGTCTGTTGGAGCTCATGAGCCTCCCTCTTATACATGTGAAGCAAGCAGGCTTTAAAATGACCAGAGTGTCCGAGGTTTATTTCCTCTTTAAACATTGCCTTCAGGAAAAAGCGTATGTGCCCCATAGCCTCTCCCCAAAGCAGAGCAGTGATGACTTGGTTCTGTGATGCTGAATCCATGTGGTCAGGAAAGGAGTGAGAGTTGAAAGGCACAGACAGAGAATAACCTGCAGAGCCTCCCGAGCGATGCATGAGACTACTGTGGGCACCTGATGCGAAGAGCCAACTCATTAGATGCTGGATAAGATTAAGGACAGGAGGAGAAGGGGGTGATAGAGGACTAGATGGTTGCATGGCATCGTAGACTCGATAGACATGAGTATGAGCAAATTCTGGGAGATAGTAAACGACAGGGAAGCCTGGCATGCTGCAGTCCATGGGGTCGCAAAAGAGTTGGACACGACTGAGTGACTAAACAATAGCAATCTTGGGTTTATTGTAATGAAAGAGAGCAAATGTTAGCACAGGCACAAATCCCTGTCTCATGGTTTTGACCAGGAGGCTGAAGGCTGTAGCTCACAGGTCTGCAACTTAAAATACAGCTCCCTCTCTTCTTTTGCTCATCCAGGCCACTGGGACCAGGTTGGCTCTGATTGCACAGAATACAGCTAACCTTGGAACTGGTATTATTATAGCATTCATCTACGGTTGGCAATTAACCCTTTTACTGCTGTCGGTTGTTCCAATTATTGCTGTATCAGGAATTGTTGAAATGAAATTGCTGGCTGGAAATGCCAAAAGAGATAAAAAGGAACTGGAAACTGCTGGAAAGGTGGGTCAAATAAGGCTTTAGTTGATATAAGTATGGTTGTTAAGACATGGGTTTTATTTGATTGATTTGTTACAGCATGCATATTTTGATAATGTTAGTGCTCCTGACAATTAATAGTGGTCAACACTGAGTATGAAATATCTTACGGTGTCAATGCCTAGAACTTGAAAATGGGATAATTAATGTAAAACATTTAGCGTATAGAAAGTGCTATATTCAGAAAATTTCTTGAGTTTTCAGAGTTCGTTTTACCTTTTACTTTGTACACTGATGCCATTGTTAGGACAAAGGTTGCCCCTGTTTTATAGATAAAGAGTCCTTAAAGGCAGAGAAATACAAGTGTATTGTTCTAAGTAGACAGTCCTGTTGTTCTCGGTTGTGATTTCTGTAGTTAAGCTAGGCAGCCACCAGAGGGCAGTACTGCTCAGATTTGTGATTCTACTTGTAATGGCAATTGGGCACACACTTAAACTTGGACCTTACTTTGAGCCAGTTATTGTTCTAAGTATTCATAAGTCCCAACTCATCCTCACAAGAATCCTATGAGTCAAGTACTAATGTTTTGCCAATTTTACAAATGCGGAATTCAAGAATGAAACAAGTTAAAAGCATGGCTCGGATTCAAGTCCTGGTCCACTTCAAAGTTCTTTACCATATAGCCTCTTCATATGGGTTTAAATGTGTCTAAACCTACATTTTATTTACACATACATGTATTTAAATGTTAAGTGTAGACAACAACCAGGAATTTTTTTTACCCTTACTTATGTAAATATTATGCTACATTGAAACATTAAGAGGTGAAGAAATAGTGAAAATTGTGATGTAGTTTCAATAGCACAGCATTTGCAAAGCCTTTTCACAGACAATACTGCTTAGGCCTTAATACAGTTATGGTCACTCGAGGTGGGGCAGATGGCATGTCTCGCTCATGGGGAAGAAGAGCAGTCAGCATGATTCCCGGACTCCAGCTCTCAGGTACCCAGAGTCCTGGAGGGCCCTCTTAGCTGCTGGCGTCATTTCCTTGTTTGTCACCACTAAAAACCACCCAGAGTGTTCGTTTCCTTTCTCCTGAACCCTACTGCTTTTCACATTTCAGAAGGGAAATTGTCAGTAGGTAGAATGAAGATCGTTTTTTCTTAGACCAGTTACATGGAAGAAAACATCTTGAACCTAGTTAATAGAGCCTTACTTCTGTTAATAATGGCTAATGACGCTGAAAGTTGCCAGAGTTTTCTGGCAGGAGCAAGGCTATTAGAATGGAACAGCTTGGCAAACAAAACGCCATCCTTGATCATCCGTCCTGGCCTTGTAGCCGCTCAGTATATCACACTGGAGATCCCCCACTTCTCTGGCCCTCAGTTTTCACTTATATAATGTGAGAAATTGTACCAGATAATGTCCCAGGTTCCTTTCAGCTACTACTCTGTCGTTTCAGGGATCAGAGGATGAACAACTCACGTTGACCAGTCTGAAATATTTTTAGTAGCTACTTTAACCTAATAAGGGTTTTGTTTTTTTAATGAGAGGTTAGAAATTATAAATGTTAACTATCAGCAATTCAATCATATTTCAATTTGGTTTACTCTGTCAACTCCTGATTAACCCAAAATGAGGGTAGAAAGGCCTTGGAATCTCTGCCCCCCACCCCTGCCCTCTGCTCTTCTGCCACACCACTGTTTGTTTGTGGTTTTTTTGGTGTTGTTTGTTTGTTTGTTAAGTTTTAAGTGACCTGTGTGCAGATTAGTCATGGTTCGGGAACATGGGGACTTGGGATAATTTCCCATTTTGATTTTCCAGAAGAAGCTTAGTAATGAGGTTGTTGGTTGCTGGACTGGGAAGAGGGGAGGGAGGCTGTTTAGTCACGCTCTTGACTCAGGCCCTGCCTGCTAACTGAGATACGGGGCCTACAGACCCAGAATGAACCCTCGAAGCACTTAATCCAGGGGCCAGAAAATGAGAAGTTGACTGAAAGTCCTAACAACTAGTTTCTCCTTGTGTAAATTGCAAAGCAGGGAAAGCAGAAGAGCATAATGGGTTAAGAGCAGGGACTTGGCATCAAATAGCCTGGTAGGAAATCCTGTCCTGCCTACTCATGAACTCCGGAGCCAAGTCACTTCTCTGCTCTGTGCCCCAGCTCCTCACCTGTGCAAACAGGAATAAGAACATGAACCTCAACAGGGTTGTCACATGAGGTGATATCTGGCACAGAGTAAAAGCCCATCTGTATTCTCTATTCTGGGGCTTCCAAGGTGGGTTAGCGGTAAAGAATCCACCTGCAATTCGGGAGATGCAGGAGATGTGGGTTTGATCCCTGGGTCGGGAAGATTCCTTGGAGGAGGAAATGGCAATCCACTCCAGTATTCTTGCCTGGGAAATCCCATGGACAGAGGAGCCAGGCGGGCTACAGTCCATGGGGTCACAGAGTCGGACATGACTGAGCACATTCTCTATTCCGGCTGTGATTACTGTTAGATGTTTCATTTATACTAAAGATAAAAGGCTCTTCAGCTTGAAGTATTGAATATCTTTCTTTCATCGGGTTCCAGAAGCTGAGAACTGAGATAGAAGTCTGCAACCTAAGATTTCATTTTAGGTTTTTGCCTCATGCTCCTTGTGCCAATGGTTTAGATGAATCAGCTGCAGAAGTCTGATTTAGGCTAAATAGCAGAGTCAGACAATTAACTTCAGTCAGGGGTGGTTTAGCTGTCACAATCAGAAAACCGCTCTGGCGGGTTTGGGCCAAAGGGTTTGCTCTAAGGACATGTGGGAGTGTGGGGAACACAGACAGCTGATGGTAGCTGCAGGGTCCCAGTGGCTCTCCTCTTAGAGCCACCAGCTCTCTCGTCTCTGAGTCTGTCTAGACATTTGTTCTGTTCCTCAGTCGCTGAATGTTCAGGCCAGCTTCCTACACGTGCCCTGGTGGCCTTAACCTCTGCATCTGCAGGCCCTCCCAAGTCAGAGTTGCCTTCAAGTGTAGAAACTAAATCCAAGTAGCCTAAATCAGTCAGATGTCTGTCCTGGTTTCATCATTAAGGCCAGGTCACAGTGTTTACAACTGGAATGTTCTCAAATGAGGATAAGCATTTTCTTTGCTAAGAAGCAGTGTACCTTAGGGAAGAAATGACTGCACCTTCAGTAGACCCTTAGAAATGACTCGGGGTTTCCCAGGTGGCTCAGTGGTAAAGAACCCGCCTGCCAACACAGAGACTCAGTCCCTAAGTTCGGGAGATCCCCTGGAGGAGGAAATGGCAATCCACTCCAGTATATTTGCCTGGAGAATCCCATGGTTAGAGGAGCCTGGCAGGCTACAGTCCATGGGGTCGCAGAGAGTCAGACACGACTGATGTGACTTAGCATGACTATCTCTC
Organism: Cephalophus harveyi; assembly: GCA_006410635.1. NCBI lineage: Eukaryota > Metazoa > Chordata > Mammalia > Artiodactyla > Bovidae > Cephalophus > Cephalophus harveyi. Next base: position 267,261 of record SJYT01040135.1, read on the forward strand.
CTAAGATCCTACCCTATAAAGAAAGCAAAGTCACAGAGGGGTTTGACTAAAGCCAGTCAAGTAATTGCCTGGTGGCAAGGCTGGGAATAGAACTAGGTTTCGTGTCCAGACCGCTGTTCGTGCCCTAAGCTGATCTGTCTCAGCATAGGGCATAGGAAGGCTTGCCCACCATACATAATACCACAACCAGTGGTGCTTTTCAGATGCCCCAGGTTTCTCACAGAGCTTGTCCTGAATAACACATTACGACCATGCTCTACAAACTGAAGGAATTGAAAACTCATCAGTGCAAACTTTGGAGTTCTTTGGACAGAGCCCTGAGACTTATTTATATATGATATATTATATATATAAGAAATACATGTATATTTATTATTTATTTATTTCAGAAGTATTATTATTTATTATTTCAGAAGTAAAAACACCACTTCTAATCAAGATCTGTTCTATGTTACAGATTGCAACAGAGGCAATAGAAAATATTAGGACAGTTGTATCCTTGACCCAAGAAAGAAAATTTGAATCCATGTACGTTGAAAAATTGTATGGAGCTTACAGGTAATGAGCATATGATTGTAACTAAGAACCTAGTATTATTGATTGCAATTTTTAGGCTGAATTTTTGATTGAAGTTTTTATTGCTGCTACAAACAATGATATGATTATAAGGATGACCTTTTTTCAATAATTATCTCACTGAAAACTAAGTTTTTGATGCAGTTGGACTATAGGATTGGATTTTTACATCTCTTATAAAAATAGTACGATTGGGTCTCTGAGAGCTAACAGGAACAGAGGGCTGCACAAGTACTTTTTTTTTTTTTTTTTAATGAAATTAAAAGACGCTTACTCCTTGGAAGAAAAGTTATGACCAACCTAGATAGCACATTCAAAAGCAGGGACATTACTTTGCCGACTAAGGTCCGTCTAGTCAAGGCTATGGTTTTTCCTGTGGTCATGTATGGATGTGAGAGCTGGACTGTGAAGAAGGCTGAGCGCCGAAGAATTAATGCTTTTGAACTGTTGTGTTGGAGAAGACTCTTGAGAGTCCCTTGGACTGCAAGGAGATCCAACCAGTCCATTCTGAAGGAGATAAGCCCTGGGATTTCTTTGGAAGGAATGATGCTAAAGCTGAAACTCCAGTACTTTGGCCACCTCATGCGAAGAGTTGACTCACTGGAAAAGACTCTGATGCTGGGAGGGATTTGGGGGCAGGAGGAGAAGGGGACGACTGAGGATGAGATGGCTGGATGGCATCACTGACTCGATGGACGTGAGTCTGAGTGAACTCCGGGAGTTGGTGATGGACAGGGAGGCCTGGTGTTCTGCAATTCATGGGGTCGCCAAGAGTCGGACACGACTGAGCGACTGAACTGAACTGAAACCAAAGATGAGACTTGCTTTGGGGTTAAAGTGCTTCCCTTGCTCTCTGGATGAGGGCCAGATCCATCCTATCCTGAAAACAAAGACACACAGTCTGTTTCTCTCGTTTATTCTTGAGCAACTGAACAAGCCTTCAGCATCTGTTTGCCACTTGTTTCCAACTAGGATCTGTTCTCATGAATGGATATATTTTAGCACTAACAGAACCGAACACAAGCTGAATCACAACTTTGTGGACTAGAACAGTGGTTTTGAACACTTACATATTTGGACAGAGATAGTTGTGAATTTCTCGGTGTATCCTCCTTCTTAGTTATGTATACTTCACGTAGCGACATTTTTCTGTCCCTTTGATGTTTGACATACATGTCTGGGGCACTGTAAGTTGTTCAGTACCATTAAGTATTGTAATACTATGCTTACAGCACATAAACTAGCCAAATAAGTAATAACTTTGAATTTTCCGTCTTGCCAAGTGCCTTCCTTCTAATCTGAAAGTAAATGAATTACTATTCTTTTGGAGGATTTAGAATAATGAAGTGTAATAAAGTAGCGAAACTAGTAGAGGATAGCATGAGGTCTAATTAGAAATAGTGTAGAACAAATTGTGTTTGGGCTGGTGGGATCCAGTTCCAGGAAGAAGTTCTGATGTGCCTCTGTAGATCTCACTGACCCTACTTTTCCAAACCCAAAACATGAACAGACTATAATCCAAAACATAAGAGACTATAACTCGTCACAGAAGACAAGATAATAATAGACAATCGAATTTAGACAATTCAAACTTTAGTCTTAACTCTGACATCCTTTGTTTTTGACACAACAAACATGCTTATATCATGTGTTGAATGTCTGAATTACTAGATAGTCATGTGTAATAAGAATAGCAACTATCATTTGAACATCCTCTGTGAGCTAAGTACTGTGCTAGACATTTATATTGTCTATTTAGATCTCAAAGCAGTTTTGTATATCCTGGTTATCCCCCTCTTACAAATCAGAAAACTGATATATAGAGAGGTTAAATCACCTCCTCTGATTATAATTGGGAGCAGAATTTAACGGGTAGACTAAACTTAGAAGCTGTGTTGTTTGTATAACCTAGTGTTAAAGAGGCTGAAGAGATGGTTACAGATATACTAATTTGCTTTTCAGGAATTCTGTGCGGAAGGCACATGTCTATGGGCTTAGTTTTAGTATTTCCCAAGCGTTTATGTATTTTTCCTATGCTGGTTGTTTTCGCTTTGGTGCCTATCTCATCGTAAATGGACACATGCGCTTCAGAGATGTTATTCTGTAAGTAATCTTTTTAAATTTATTGAGATTATTCCATAACAGAGCTTCAGTAGGTCTATGCAAAAGTTTGTGGTAGACTGAAAAACTAATTTATGATGAAGCCACGGAGTTGAATCTACTCTAGAAATTGGATGTTGTCAGTACTCCAAGGATAGTTTCATTTATCGAGTGAACTGATCCCCATCATAAACCAGACTTCTAGTATCGGACAGGAGGATAGCCGGTATTCTCAATGTGGAAATAAAACATAGTTAGAAAACTGCGAGAGGTTAAATAGCTTACCATTTATGGGCAGCCAAAGATGGCCTTGCCAGTGGGATGGGAATGCATGAGTGAAATCTGGGAAAGACTGTCTTCCCTAACCAGACCTGGGATGACCCTGCCCACTCTTGCCTCTTAGCCTTCCTATTGTCTTGGTTTCCAAGGCTTACCAATGGTCTTTCAAAATATGCCAAATACATTCAATTAGGTTGCAGTCTAGTCTTGCCAAGGGGAAGCTGTTCTTTTAAGATCACTTGGGATATTTCTGGTGTGATGGGATGATTTTTAAAGCAGTAACAAACAACTTAAAAAAAAAAAAAAACGGGGTCAAGACAGACAAAGTGAAAGAGTTTACAAGCTGTTCTTTTGTTTTCATCCAAAATTAAAATAACCATGAAAAAGGAATATGTATCTTTGCATCAGTCAGGATCCCAGCAGGGACAAATGGTCTTGCAATGTACGGGGTCTCTCTAATTGGGAGAGTAGCATTGACATATATAAATGGCCATGTATAAAATAGCTAGCTAGTGGGAAGCTGCTGTATAGCACAGGGGGCTCAGCTCGGTGCTCTGTGATGACCTAGGGGGAGGGATGGGGTGGAGGAGGGAGCTCAAGAGGGAGGGGATATATGTATACATTGTTGTACAGCAGAAACTAACACAACATTGTAAGGCAATTGTCCGCCAGTTAAAAAAATTAAGGGTCTATTTTTAAAGGTGTGAGATGTATCGAGGTCAGCAGTGCCTAGCTAGGAACCACCAGGATGTTACTTAAGCCTAAAGGGCAAGAAGAGGGAGGGATTTTCAGAACCCAGCATGCGGTGTTGGGGGGGACACCACAAGTATCCACCAGGAAAGGGGCCAACACAACAAATGCCCTGGCCCCTCTCCTCCAGCCTGCATCCCGACTATGCAGGTCCTTGCCAAATGCCATCAGGAGCCAGAGGAGCAGGAAACCTTTTGATGCAGGCCCTGTAGGCCAGCCTCTAAGGCACAGAGGAAGGAGGATGGTGTCAGGTAGAGATGGAGAGTAGAAAGTGGTTTCAGAGAGACAGATGCAAACAGCCAGTTGGGAATTACCACTCGGAGTATACATGCTGTCTAGAAAAACACCATCGAAGAAATTGGCCCTGCTTTTGAAAGCTGTCTTATTTTTATCTTTAAAATGTTAAATTCTGGGTAATTGGAAGATGGCCTTTAAAGGCTTTCATACTCAGGCTGCATAGGAGTATGCAGGCTCTATAGGAAGGCCAGGCAGCTAGCCTTGGGTGAGCTGTTCATCTCTCTTTGAAAATTTGAGTTGTGGTAATCAACCTTCTCAGGTATTTACATGAATACTCTACTCACCATCCCCCTCCTCGTGTACTTAAAACACACTTTAATAATTAGGTTTACACTTTGCTGCACAGCAATAATTAACGCGATCTTGTAAGATCAACTATACTTCAATTTTTTAAAAAGAATTTAAAAATAGAAAAAAATTAACTTACAAACCAAAACAAGAAGCCAAGTGCCATGATACCCAGTCCAGAATTATCTAATCCGTATCAGGGTATAGAAGCAAAGGAGAGAAGATTCAGTGCATGGAGTTTGATTCAGGTTTTTTCAAGCTTGTGGAACTTAAGTCTCACTTATTTGAATGTAGCTCAAAGAGACAATACAAACAGCTTTAGAAAAAAAACAAACCTTAGAAGTTTGGGGGAAATTAATAACCATGAAAAAGGAATATGTATCTTTGCATCAGTCAGGATCCCAGCAGGGACAAATGGTCTTGCAATGTACGGGGTCTCTCTAATTGGGAGAGTAGCATTGACATATATAAATGGCCATGTATAAAATAGCTAGCTAGTGGGAAGCTGCTGTATAGCACAGGGGGCTCAGCTCGGTGCTCTGTGATGACCTAGGGGGAGGGATGGGGTGGAGGAGGGAGCTCAAGAGGGAGGGGATATATGTATACATTGTTGTACAGCAGAAACTAACACAACATTGTAAGGCAATTGTCCGCCAGTTAAAAAAATTAAGGGTCTATTTTTAAAGGTGTGAGATGTATCGAGGTCAGCAGTGCCTAGCTAGGAACCACCAGGATGTTACTTAAGCCTAAAGGGCAAGAAGAGGGAGGGATTTTCAGAACCCAGCATGCGGTGTTGGGGGGGACACCACAAGTATCCACCAGGAAAGGGGCCAACACAACAAATGCCCTGGCCCCTCTCCTCCAGCCTGCATCCCGACTATGCAGGTCCTTGCCAAATGCCATCAGGAGCCAGAGGAGCAGGAAACCTTTTGATGCAGGCCCTGTAGGCCAGCCTCTAAGGCACAGAGGAAGGAGGATGGTGTCAGGTAGAGATGGAGAGTAGAAAGTGGTTTCAGAGAGACAGATGCAAACAGCCAGTTGGGAATTACCACTCGGAGTATACATGCTGTCTAGAAAAACACCATCGAAGAAATTGGCCCTGCTTTTGAAAGCTGTCTTATTTTTATCTTTAAAATGTTAAATTCTGGGTAATTGGAAGATGGCCTTTAAAGGCTTTCATACTCAGGCTGCATAGGAGTATGCAGGCTCTATAGGAAGGCCAGGCAGCTAGCCTTGGGTGAGCTGTTCATCTCTCTTTGAAAATTTGAGTTGTGGTAATCAACCTTCTCAGGTATTTACATGAATACTCTACTCACCATCCCCCTCCTCGTGTACTTAAAACACACTTTAATAATTAGGTTTACACTTTGCTGCACAGCAATAATTAACGCGATCTTGTAAGATCAACTATACTTCAATTTTTTAAAAAGAATTTAAAAATAGAAAAAAATTAACTTACAAACCAAAACAAGAAGCCAAGTGCCATGATACCCAGTCCAGAATTATCTAATCCGTATCAGGGTATAGAAGCAAAGGAGAGAAGATTCAGTGCATGGAGTTTGATTCAGGTTTTTTCAAGCTTGTGGAACTTAAGTCTCACTTATTTGAATGTAGCTCAAAGAGACAATACAAACAGCTTTAGAAAAAAAACAAACCTTAGAAGTTTGGGGGAAATTTTTTTTTAAGTTCTCCATTATTATTCGAGATCTTCCTACACTCCTCTTTCTTTGGGGAGCTCTGATGCCAGAAGTAAATAGCTTTGTAAATGGCACTAATTGTAAAGAACCTACCTGCCAATGCAGGCGACATTAAGGGATGCAGTTTCCATCCCTGGGTCAGGAAGATCTCCTGGAGGAAGGCACAGCAATCCACTCCAGTATTCGTGCCTTGAGAATCCCATGGACAGAGGAGCCTGGTGAGCTATGGCGTCACAAAGAGTTGGACACGACTGAGCGACTGAGCATGCACACGCAGATCTCAGAATCTTTAGTTCTTCCTAGATGTTAACATCCATATCCATTCTTTTAACTGGAGAATAGACCTTTAGGTTAAGACGATTGCTTTTTGAGGGTTGTAGCAATAGATATTTTACTTATAAGAGAAAAGCTGTTTGTAGTAAAGGCTTCTTTTGCCTAATAAGAATTCTTTAAGCATAGTGCCGATGATTATCGTTTGCCCAGTGGAGAGGTGGGGAGTGGGGTCGCGGAAGCCACTGTCTGGAGGTCAGGGCTATAGAGTCAGGAGGAAGTCTCACTCCTGATCTCGTCCTGATCAAGTCCCTTCAGCATCCAGAGCTCCAGTTCCCTCGACTCTAAACAGGGTATGCAGCTAATCAGTAGAATTACCTGAGAATTTTATCGGTAGAATTATCACAACTCTAATTCTCTGATCAAGAACATCTGGAGAGAGAAGGACTTTACAAAGTTCCATGAACTCCAGGAAATGAGAAGTTCTGAAGGAAGTCAGAGCATGTTTAGTTGTATCCAGGTCTTTGTGACCCCATGGACTGCCACACGCCAGTCTTCCCTGTCCTTCACTATCTCCCAGAGTTTGCTCAAGCTCATGTCCATTGAGTCGGTGATGTCATCCAACCATCTCATCCTCTGTCATCCCCTTCTCCTCCTGCCCTCCGTCTTTGCCAGCATCAGAGTCTTTGCCAAAGAGTCAGCTCTTTCATATAAACTAATTTTCAAAATTCCTCTGCTTCCGTCTAGGGTGTTCTCGGCGATTGTGTTGGGCGCCGTGGCTCTAGGACATGCTAGTTCCTTTGCTCCAGACTATGCTAAAGCCAAGCTGTCTGCAGCCCACTTATTCAAGCTGTTTGAAAGACAACCTCTGATTGACAGCCACAGTGAAGAAGGCCTGAGGCCTGTGAGTTCCTTGCTGTCTCATGAGCACTTGGTTAATTTTTTCCTCAAGGTTTTCTGTCTGCTAGATCATGTCGACTGGGAAAAAAGGAAAAAAGCACAATGTGAGAGTTGTGAGTTAAGTTTTATTTGGGGCAAAATGAGGCCAGTAGCCGGGAGACAGCATCTCAGTTAGCTCTGATAGCCTGCTCCGCAGAGGTGGGGGGAATGTCAGTGTTCATTTGATTTTACTGAAGGGAGTACCTGTGGTCAGGCACACACTTTGGCAGAGGTTTTCTGCTAGTCACAAATAATAGATGTCTCTGCTGATGATTTTAGTGTGCTTTTCTAGTTATGAGACGATGCAAGAAACTGGGTTCATAAAATTCTCTCCTGAAAATGTCTGTCTGTAGGCCTGTTCTGCCAGTGTTTTCCCAGAGCATAGGGTGCCTCATTCCTGATCTCTGCCCTGAACCCCTTTCGGGGGGTGTTGAAGGTCCGCGACTGTAGCAGTTTGTGGCTTAGCCCTTGTAGATGAGAGGCAGATGTCAAGTGGCAATCGTAACCACAGGATAAATTTGTAGTGATTACGCTGACATTGACTTCACTAGCTTTGTGATAGTTACAGGGCTAATAATATTTGGCCAACTTTCCTGGCATTTTCAAATTTCATAGCGGGTTGCAAGGATTCTGAAGTTGAGCACATCAAAAGTGAAAAAAAACCACCACCAAATATCCAGATGTACTAGAACTAAATAATTTCCATGAAAATTGAGTCATCTGCAGGGAAGGTATGTGGCTTTAATATTGTAACTGCATTAGCAATTTGGCTTTCATCACCTGGTGTAATGACTGTGTTATAATGATAAGACAGTTACTTTATTCAGAGTCGGAGGATAAAATTACTGTGCCAAGTGAGTGAGTTAAAGAAGCCGCAGGGCTGGAGTTAAGGGCTATCCACCAAGACTGCTTTAAATCCCCACGCCTTTGAGCCTTGAGTCATTGACTTGGCTTCTACTGCAAAATTATCATTTGGGAGCACTAAATATGTGTCTTTGGTGACCCAGAAATTTTGAGTTTAGAAAACAATGCTACAACTCTGTTTACTCTAACCTGAACCCCTGGTTTCCATCTTCATTTTGTATATATGACAACTCTGTAATATGACTCTCTTTAACCCGTACCCCTGGCTCCCATCTTCATTTTATAACAACTTGCTACCAATACTCCCTGGTGCCACTACTTGTGCTGAACACGGATTTTGTTACCCTGCTGTAGTGTCTGTTAAAGCCTCCTTGAATTTATACTTTTTATTCCAATGATTTATCAGACTAACTATAATAGCAATATAAACATACCTGTTTTTTAGGATAAGTTTGAAGGGAATGTGACACTTAATGAAGTCGTGTTCAGCTACCCCACCCGGCCAAACGTGCCTGTGCTTCGGGGGCTGAGCCTGGAGGTGAAGAAGGGCCAGACGCTGGCCCTGGTGGGCAGCAGCGGCTGCGGAAAGAGCACGGTCGTCCAGCTCCTGGAGCGGTTCTACGACCCCTTGGCTGGCACAGTGGTGAGCATGCTTTCTGAGATCAGTAACCTGCTTTAAGGCACTATCAGGCAAGACCTATAATCTTAATGAAAAAATGACCACATTCTGTGGATCCCAAACTGGTGCCCACAGTCAGACAGATATATGGGGACAGTCGGGTAGAATATCTGGAACTGAGTGGAGTTCAGAAAGGACTGGGTGTGAAGTTGCTGTCTACCCCACCTTGGGCCCTTTGCGCCAGCCGGATCCCCCTGCGTGAACACACGTTCGCTTCCTGGGTTATAAAGGTAACCGCGCACTCCTGCCAGAGTTCTGAGCAGATTCCCAGACTCCCTCCCCTCCCTTCTGCTTGGCCATCTCTCTAACCCTGAACTTGAGGCTCTCTTTGATCCTTACCTCCAGGGCTCTAATATTTGGCTTTTAGCCTTGATGTTGTTGGTGTCTAGCCCCTGGCCCTCTTCAAGCGGAAGCGTGGCTCTTACCAATAATGCCTGCATCTCCCATTACCTTGGGATGGTACCCACCGACCTGGCCCAGGGAGCCAACCCCCATGTAGACAGTCACAGAATGTTAAACCTTCTTGAGTTGTTTCTTTGGGGGAAAATCTTATGTTTCCAGTATTACAATTGCTATTAAGATATGAATATGGGCAAACCAGCTCAACAGTGCTCTGCAGGTATGCTGTGCTAATCCTCCGGCGGGGATTTCTTTCTTAAAAGGCGAAGACTAGCTGGACTCATGTGTATTTCTTCACCGTGTCCTTTGCACTGTGGAAGCTGTATCTTCACTTAGCACATCACAAGGCTCCTCTAGAAGCGTCAGGCCTCCCACTTCCAACAAACAAAAAAATAAAACCCCCACCAAAGATAAAGATACTACTCTTGAACTTGTCCACTTTCAGTTAAACTCTGGTCCTTGTGTGTTAGTCACTCAGTCCTGTCCAACTCTGTGACCCCATGGACTGTAGCCCACCAGGTTCCTCTGTCTATGGAATTTTCCAGGAAATAATACTGGAGTGGGCTCCCATTCCCTTCTCCAGGGGATCTTCCCGACCCAGGGACTGAACTCCAGTCTCCTGCATTGGCAGGCAGGTTCTTTGCCATCTTAGCCAACAGTGAGGGTATGTGAAGACTGCTATTTCTCAGGGGAAAGAGAGGTGAGGGGCTAAGAGAGGTGAGGGGCTGAGAGAGGGGATAAGCAGCTTTCAGAATGCGGGGCCCTGCTACCGATCTGCTTTTCTTCCTGGTGTGCCTGGAGAAGGGGCACAGTGTCAAGGTGAAAGGTCAGAGCTGTTCAGGCGACAGCAGATACAAGTAGGACACTGCATTGCTTGCTTCTTTTTTTAAATTAATTAATTTTAATTGGAGGCTAATTACAATATTGTGGTGAAGGCAGAGGATGGTACACTTGCTTGGTTGAAGGCAGACAGGAACAGAGAGAGTAATGTGGAAAGATAGGGCCAAATGTGCTACCGTTTTCCCAAGTAGAACAAGAAAGGGATGGCTGAGTTGCCATTAAAAAAAAAATCTTTTTGTTGGCTGTGTGGGTCTTACAGGCTCTTACAGTATAAGAGCTTACAGGCGGTGAGGCTTGGTATTTCACAAGCTGCCGATGTCCAGGTGCCACAGTCCTCTTAGTAACATACTGTTCAGTTTTTTTGTTGTTGTTGTTTAAGTTCTTCTTACAGTTTGTGGAGTTTGGTTTTCAGCTTCTAGATGGTCACGAAGCAAAGAAGCTCAACATCCAGTGGCTCAGAGCCCAACTTGGAATCGTGTCCCAGGAGCCCATCCTGTTTGACTGCAGCATTGCCGACAACATCGCCTATGGAGACAACAGCCGGCCCGTAACCATGCCTGAAATTGTGAGCGCGGCCAAAGCAGCCAACATCCACCCTTTCATTGAGACCTTGCCCCACGTAAGTGAGCTGGTGGCTTCCCGGATGCGGTCGGAATCAACCGCAGACTGTGTTCCTCCTCCAGCAGGGCCCAGAGTTGGCTTCTGTCCTAGCACTGTGACCTTGGACTACACACTGAAGTCCATGATACCAAGTTTCCTTATTGATAAATGGAAATGTTACTTGTGGTGTTTATCTTGTACCAATGTCATGGGAATCAAATGAGGCAATTGTCAAGTCACCTCAAACGGTTTCTTGTGGGCGGCATTCTCACTATGGCCCGTTTGCTTTATCCCTGTGGCACTTTCTTTTATAATGAAACATTTTGAGGTAATTATAGATTCACATGCAGTTGTAAGGAATATGGAGATCATATGTACCTTTGACCTAGTTTTCTCCAATGACATCTTGCAAAAGTGATAGAGCATTGCAACCATGATACTCATTTGATACAGCCCACTGACCTTATTCCGAATTCACAGGTTTTGTGTGTATGCATTTGTATACATGTACATTTAGTTCTCTTCACTTTTATTGCATGTGTAGGCTCACATCCACTGCTCCACTCAGGATATGGAACGTTTTCATCATCACAGATCCCTCGTGTTACCTTTCCGTTCATACCCCTCCTCCTTACTCTCACTCTCCACAACCCCTGGCAACAAATAACTGTTCTCCATTTCTGTCATACTTTCAGAATGTTATATAAAGACATGTACAGTAAATAACCACATGAGATTAGCATTTTCACTCAGTGTAATTCCCTGAAGCTCTTGTGTGTTAACTGTAGTTCATGCCTTTTTATTACTGAATCAGATGGATATATGGTCTGGATGGCCGGCAGCTTTTAAAATATTTTATTGGGGTATAGTTGGTTTACAATGTTGTGTTAGTTTCAGGTATACAAAAAGTGAATCATATATATATATGATTATACATTATGCATATATGTGTGTCTCCACGTACACTCAATTTTAAGATTCTTTTCCCATAGAGGCCATTACATTGAGTGGAGTTCCATGTGCTGTGCAGTAGGTCGTACTTAGTTTTTACATATGTAGTGGAGTGTATCTGTCAATCCCAGTCTCCTAATTTAACCTCCTCCTCCCCATTCCTTCCTGGTAACCATGGTTGTTTTCTACATCCGTAACTCTATTTCCGTTTTGCAGAGAAAAGAGAATGCTCCTATCACTGCTGATGGAAATGTAAATTGGTGCAACCACTATGGAGAACAGTATGGTGGTTCCTTAAACCAGAGCTACTGTGTGACCTGCAGCTTTTAAACTAGTCACCTATTGAAGTGTATTGTTTCCAGTTGGGCTTTTAAGAGTAAAGCTGCTATAAGTATTTGTGTACAGGTTTTAGTGTGAACCTGAATTTCATTTCTCTGGGATAAATGCCCAGGAGTATAACTGCTAGACCATGTGGTGATTGGTTGTTTAATTTTATAAGAAATGGCTAAACAGTTTTCTAAAGTGGTGTTGCCATTTCACATTCCCACCAGCAGGGATGAGAGATATAGTTTCTTTGAATCTTTGCCAACATTTGCTGTTGCAACTTTACCATCCTGATAGGTACACAGTGATATCTTATTGTGATTTTAATTTGGATTTCCTCATGGCAGAAGATGTTGAACATTTTTATATAGTTATTTGCCATCTATATTTCCTGTGATGAAATGTCTTTTCATGTATTTTGCCTATTTTCTAATTGTTTTTTACTGTTGAGTGTTGACAGATTTTTATATGTTCTACTTACTGGTAAGTCCTTTGTTGGAAATGTAGTTTCCAAATATTTTCTCCCAGTTTGTAGTTTTTTTTTTTTTTTCATCCTTTTAACAGGGTCTTTTGCAAAGCTTAAGTTTTTAATTTTGATGAGGTCCCAGTTCAGTTCAGTCCTCAGTCGTGTCCGACTCTTTGCGACCCCATGAATCGCAGCATGCCAGGCCTCCCTGTCCATCACCAACTCCCGGAGTTCACTCAGACTCACGTCCATTGAGTCACTGATGCCATCCAGCCATCTCATCCTCTGTCGTCTCCTTCTCCTCCTGCCCCCAATCCCTCCCAGCATCAGGGTCTTTTCCAATGAGTCAGCTCTTTGCATCAGATGGCCAAAGTACTGGAGTTTCAGCTTCAGCATCATTCCTTCCAAAGAACACCCAGGGCTGATCTCCTTCAGGATGGTCTGGTTGGATCTCCTTGCAGTCCAAGGGACTCTCAAGAGTCTTCTCCAACACCACAGTTCAAAAGCATCAATTCTTCAGTGCTCAGCCTTCTTCACAGTCCAACTCTCACATCCATACATGACCACAGGAAAAACCATAGCCTTGACTAGACGGACCTTAGTTGGCAAAGTAATGTCTCTACTTTTGAATATACTATCTAGGTTGGTCATAACTTTTCTTCCAAGGAGTAAGCGTCTTTTAATTTCATGGCTGCAATCACCATCCTTTATTTCCTTTTACAGATTGTGCTTTTGTTGTCAACTCTGAGAACTCTTTGTCTAGGCCTTGGTCCTAAAGATTTTCTCCACTGGTTATTTTCTAAATTTATGGTTTTACAATTTAAATTTCATTATCCACTGAGTTAATTTTGTCATAAGGCTGTTTTTCTTTAGTGTTTTATTTCTTTGGAGAGGATGTGTACTCTCCAATTTCCAGTCCCCAACACTCCCTATTTATTACCGCATTAGCTGCCGTCCTCGTTAGTATAGTGGTGAGTATCCCCACCTGTCGCGCAGGAGACCAGGGTTCGAGTCCCCAACAGGCAGGCAACACAACCTTGGGGATTCCCTGGTGGCTCAGATGGTAAAGTGTCTGTCTGCAATGCAGGAGACCTGGGTTTGATCCCTGGGTTGGGAAGATCCCCTGGGGAAGGAAACAGCAGCCCACTCCAGTACTCTTGCCTGGAAAATCCCATGGACGGAGGAGCCTGGTAAGCTACAATCCATGGGGTCGCAAAAAGTCAGACACGACTGAGCGACTTTACTTTAGCTGCTGTGACTATAGCCAAATTGCAGTGAGATCAATACGGATTTGAAAACTAAGGTAAGAATTCAGTGACACAATTTTCTGTTATAAGTAATTTAATATTATATTGCATGCTATGTATTTTTTTCTCTCGATTACAAATTCCTTAAGGGTAAGAACAGAGGCAAATTCACTTTTATACTTCCCACAGTTCTACCATAACAGGTAGTCAGTAAATATTTAAGTGAATGAATGAATTTAAAAAAGAATAAATTAGGCTCTGTGTGGGTCATGTGAATATTTTAAATTAATAATGTTGAACATTGACATGTAACCATTTTAGGACTCCAGTGACAGCAGATGAGGCTTCCCTGGTGGCTCAGATAATAAAGAATCTGCCTGCAACGCAGGAGTGAAAGAAAGTGTCAGTTGCTCTGTTGTGTTCGACTCTTTGCGGCCATTTGGGTTGTAGCCCACCAGGCTCCTCCATCCATGGAATTCTCCAGGCAAGAATACTGGAGTGGATAGCCATTCCCTTCTCCAGGGGATCTTCTGACCTCAGGATGGAACCCAGGTCTCTTGCATTACAGGCAGATTTTTTACTGTTGAGCCACCAGGAACCCTATGCAATGCAAGAGACTTCAATCCCTGGGTTGGGAAGATTCCCTGGAGAAGGGAACTGATGTTCAGATAATGATAGGAATTGGACAATTTGTTGCAGGATATGAAATGAAATGAAAACTAAGATCATTAACATTCTAGTTTGATTTTGAAAATAAATGTCACATTAAAAAAAGTAAATGCACAACGTCGTAGTTTATGTTATAGAAACTTTATTATTATGTATTTTTTCCTATAATTAGAACTGTCAAGTGTTAAATAAGTTTATTCAATATACTATTATGATTTTTCTAAAATAGAACTTTACTAACTTTATTAATGGCTAACTTGCAGAAATATGAAACAAGAGTGGGAGACAAGGGGACTCAGCTCTCCGGGGGACAGAAGCAGAGGATTGCTATCGCCCGAGCCCTCATCCGACAACCCCGCATCCTACTGCTGGATGAAGCTACGTCAGCACTGGATACTGAAAGTGAGAAGGTATGGCTTCCCAGTTCATGTCCCATTTAATTTATAAAACAAAACTTTTTCATGCAATCATGAAAAAAACACAAACAGCTCAATATTTTTAAAGAATTCTGGCAAAAAAAAAAAAAAAATGGGCAGAAGTCCTAGATATTGTTCAAAGAAGACATATAGATGGCTAACAAACACATGAAAAGGTGTTCAATGTCACTAATTATTACAGAAATGCAAACCAAATTTACAGTGAGGTATCACCTCATACAAGTCAGAATGGCTATCATCAAAAAGTCTACAAAAAATAAATGCTGGAGAGGGTGTGGAAAAAAAAGGAACCCTCTCATACTGGTGGTGAATGTAAACTCAGACAGCCACAATGGAGAACAGTATAGAGGTTCCTCAGAAAACTAAAAGTAAAGTTAGCATATAATCCAGCAGTCCCACTCCTGGGCGTATGTCTGGAAAAGAAACTTGGTTTGAAAAGATATATGCACCCCAGCGTTCTTTGCAGCACTGTTTACAATATCCAAGACATGGAAGCACCTAAATGTCCATCAACAGAGGAATGGATAAAGATGTGGTACATATAAACAATGGACTAATAAAGCATAAAAGGAATGAAATAGCGCTATCTGCAGCAACATGGAGGTACCTAGAGGCTACCATTCTAAGTGAAGTCAGAGAAAGAAATACCATTATGATATCATGCAAATGTGGAATCTAAAAAATAATACAAAAGAACTTATTTACAAAACAAAGACTCATAGACATAGAAAAAAACACTTATGGTTATCAAAGAGGGGAGGGATAAATTAGGAGTTTGATTTTAATATATATATGCTGCTATTTTAAAAAATAGATAACCAAGAACCTACTATATAGTATAGGCATTCAACATTTTGTAATAATCTATAATGGAAAATATGAAAAAGGATATATGTAACTGAATCACTCTGCTGCATCTATGAAACTAACACACCATTGTAAACCTGTCTCTTATACACATCTAGATGTGTATAAGAGACAGGGCTTAGCCCTTAAGGGGTCAGCAGCAGCCCTCTCCCTGGGACCTCTTTCTCCTCCCTTGGCCCTTCCTATCCCCAGCCCCTTCCGAGGACAATTTGTCATCCTTATCCCGGCTGCAGCCCCCGCCAGACCCAAATCTTAACGGGGGTGGGCATGAATGGGGGGATGGGAGCTTCTCCATCCCCATGCCTACCCTCTGGCCAGTTTCTGGAAGCTTCTCCAGGTTTGGCATGAACCTGATTAACCCATTTGCTTCCTTCTGAGGGGCCTCTTGCAGGGTTCAGAGTGTCTGTGTGTGGGCAGATGGCTGGGGTAATTGAAGCAGTTAGTTTAAATTATTTTGTGACTGGTTAGAAAATTTAAAGATTGTGAAGATTATTTGAAAATTATTTACTCTTGTGAAGATTAGTTTGAGAATACATTTTTATTATAAAGAACATAACTGTATGCAAGACGGACTATGTAAAACTCAATACATAGAGCTAAAAATTCAAAGATGACACGAGAAATGAAAGGTAACTTTCTTTTGTATAGATGGTAAAATATTTGGATTTCCTTTACTTTTAAAACTTATTTCTATAATTTTTAAGGTAAGGCTTCTGTTCTGATTTATTAATAGATTGTCCAAGAAGCTCTGGACAAAGCCCGAGAAGGCCGCACCTGCATCGTGATCGCTCACCGCCTGTCCACCATCCAGAACGCAGACTTGATAGTGGTGATTGAGAACGGCAGAGTCAGGGAGCGCGGCACACACCAGCAGCTGCTGGCACAGCGAGGCATCTATTTCTCTATGGTCAGTGTCCAGGCTGGGACACAGAACTGATGAACTCTTATTATAGTGTATCTTAAAAATAAATTCCGACAAGTTTTTCTGATTTAGAGACTTCTTTTATAAGTCACCATAAAACATAGGTATATCTTATTCCAACTTGGAACATCCAATTTGGGGTTGTCTATTACAGCTTTTGACATTTAGTTGTTAAAAGTAACATCTGGCTTGATGCAGTATGAAAAGAGTCTGGCTCTGAGTTACCAAAAATGTATGGAGAGAATATTACTCACCGTTAAAAAAGTAACACCACTTGCAGCATCATAGATGGACCTACAGATTATCTTCATAATATCAGTCATTATCTTAATGTTTCTCAGACAAATACCATATAATATCACTTATATATGGAATCTAAAAAAAAATGATACAAATGAACTTCTTATTTACAAAACAGGAAAAGACCCAGACATAGGGGAAGAGGGATAAATTTGGAATCTGAGATCAACAGAAACACACTACTATATATAAAAACAAACATCAAGGACCTATTGTATATAGCACAGGGAATAATATTCAATATCTTGAAATAATCTATAATGGAAAAGAATCTGAAAAATAGACATAAAAATAATGGAATCACTTGGCTGTATACCTGGAACATTGTAAATCAACTATATACAAATAAAAAAAAAGAAAGTAAAAAGTTTAGGTATATAAAACTGTACACTGAAGATGTAATCCGATCCCTATCAAATTTTATTCATGACATTTTCCACAGAACTAAAATGATCCTAAAATACATATGGAAGCATAAGAGACACAGAATTGCCAAAGCAATTCTTTTCCTGAAGGAAAAGAACAAAGCAGGAGGCCTAACGCTCTCAGACCGCAGATAGTACCATAAGGCTAATCAAAACAGCATGTTATTGGCACAAAAACAGACATGTGGATCAATGGAACAGGACAGACAGCTTAGAAGTAATATACAATGGAGAAAAGACAGTCTCTTTCAGCAAGTGGTACTGGGAAAGCTGGACAGTTTCCTGTAAACCAATGAAGTTAGAATACTCCCTCACACTGTAAGTGAAAATAAAGTGGCTTAAAGACAAACATAAAATTACACCATGAGACTCCCTAGAAGGGATCACAGGCAAAACATTCTGACATAATTCACACCAATTTTTTTTTTTTTTTGGCTGCACCAGGTCTTAGTTGTGGCACATGGAATCTTCTGTCTTCATTGTGGCATGCAGGTCTTTTTAGTTGCAGCATGTGGGATCTAGTTCCTCAACCAGGGATTGAACCTGGGCTCCCCTGCACTGGGAGCATGGAGTCTTAGCCACTGGACCACTCGGAAAGTCCCCATACCAGTGTTTTCTAGGTCAGTTTCCCAAGGCAACAGAAGTAATAACAAAAATAAACAAATCAAACTTACAAGCTTTTACAGAATGGGAGAAAATATATGCAAATGATGTGAACAACTAGGGAGATTTCCAAAATGTACAGCTCTACAACTGGGTAAACAACCCAATCAAAAAATGGCCAGAAGTTCTAAACATTTTTCCAAAGAAGACATACAGATCACCAACAGGCATATGAAAAGATGCTCAACACTGCTAATTATTAGAGAAATGCAAATCAAAACTACAATGAGGTATCACCTCACATCAATCAGAATGGCCATTAAGAACTCTACAAATAACAAATACTGGAAAGGGTGTAGAGAAAAGGGCACCTTCCTATACTGTTGGTGAAAAATGTAAACTGGTACAACCACTATGTGGGAGAGGAGGGCTGCTCAAGCGGGAAGTGATATATGTATACTTACGGGTGGATCACGTTGTTGTACTGCAGAAACCAACACATTATAAAGCAATTTTCCCCAAATTAAATATTTTTTTTAAAGAGAGAGAAAAAAAAAAAAAGATTCTAAGTGCGCTGACAATCAAGTCAACACTTGTACTAGTGAGTATAAAGGTCTTGACTCAGATTTCATCTTTGTAGTCTATATTAACTCTTAAGGATACATCAAATCCCATAGAGGCCAACTCTGAATGTTTTCACAAAGGAATAACGACGACAACCAGTCATCAAAACCAGAACCTATGAAAATGTAACCGAAAAAGGATATATATTCTACAACCAGTGCACTAAATGTAATATTTGTGGTAGGTTGCTACAAAATGGCCCCCAATAAACCATGCCCCATTGTGCGCACTCATGAACATTTACCAAATCATTTACAAATTCCTTTGCTGCTCCTCTTACTGTGAGGTAACACCTTTTTCCTCCTCCACTTGATCCTGGGCTGCTCTGGTAACTCGTTCCAGCCAAGTGCACACAAAAGGGACATCATGTGACTTCAACGTGACTTCAGAGCCTAGGCCTCAACAGGTCTTTCAACTTCCACCCTTCCCTACTAGAACATTCCCACTGCCCAGTTCGGAAGTCCAGGCTAGAATCTGGAATGATCAAAGACCATGCAGACAAGTCCCAGCCACCAGGTCCCCAGGCGGGCGTGAGGCTGTCTCAGACTTCCCAGCCTCATCCGCCTGCCTGGTACGGGCAGCGCTGTAACTCAGGCAAGACAGCGGCACAGCCATGCGAGTGGACACGATCCACGGACACAGCATGAGACGACCACCTGTTGTAAGACAGTAAGTTCTGGGGGGATTTATTAGACAATATGCAACTGATCAGAAAGTAGAAGGCCACAGAGGAATGAATCAAACACAAAACAAGAAGCTATATGATTTTGAAAATTTTATTTTCTGAGGGTAAAAACTACAAAGCTGAATAAAAGAAAAAGAAATCCTGAGAATCTGATTTAGTAGTCAATCCTTTTAAAGTCATTAAGTTTAAATATAAGTGCTTTAAGTTCATGTTCACAAAACTAATTATTGGGTTGGCCAGAAAGTTCACTTGGGTTTTTCTGTAAGAAAAACTATGGAAATGCTATGGAAAAACCCAAACAAACTTTGGGCAATTCAGTGTAATGATATAATGAATTTGCAAGGGTTTTTTGTATGTGTCAGAGGGTGTCAACCTCTTACTACAACCTAATTCTATCTGTTCAACATAAACTTTTAGATTAAACTGTAGCGGTCTTTCCCAAACATAGTAGGCTTATATCCCTGTGGTGAATGTGGAACCACTGATTTCAGGGAAGTTAGCATTCAATCATGTATTTCATATCCTTTGGCAACTAGAAAATGTTAAAGTGCTTGAAAGATGGACTCTACGATGATGTCCAGAAAGAAGACTCATTACCTACTTAGGTACCAACAAAGATATTTAAGAGTTAGATTTGCATTGTTAAAATCTGTAGATTTGCATTGTTGAGGCTGATCTTAAACTTTGCATAGTTCTACAGGCATACTGTAATTTGCATTCCTGCTGCATCAGAGGAAGCTTAAAAGTATTTCTACTTTCTATGTCAGGATAAATTTTGAGAGCATGATTCTACTGATCTCTACATTTAACAAGTTTCCTTCAGTCAACATCCCTTCCTATCTCACAATACCACCCACTTCCGGCACCCAATTATATATTTTGGTAAGTGCTTAATAAATGATTAGTCTCTAGAGATGAGGCGTTTCCATCAGTTGCATCATGTCATGGAAAGCACAAAAAACCTGCTGAACCAGCTTCTCTGCATCAGTCTCTGGACATGATTTCCAGGCTGAACAGGACACAACAAACCTGCAAAGTAAAAATAATAAATGATTAAGTACAACACAATGTCAATACGAAAAGGCTCCAAGTGGTAGCAGTGAAGAAAGCCATGAGCTTTGTTCCACCTCGCTATTCATATACGAAATAGGATTGCTTGCTCACTATGGGTAAATGTAACCTGATGCAATAGAAAGTAATGCCACATTTTCACATATAGCACAACACCTAATTTACCTTGTAACTAGAGCCTAAAGACAAAAGGGAACAAGAAACTAGTCAGAGCTCGAGGGTGCTCTGGAGTTAGGTCTTAGTGTGCTAAATAAACTCGCCTCTTCCTATAAAAGACCTTCCTAATATGCCACAAATGGGATGAGTTAAATGAATTCATGCCACTGTCTGCAATAAAACTTGAACTATTTTTAAAGAATACTTGAAGAGAGTAAACAAAAATAATAAAATAGAAAAAGAACGGTAAGAGGAGAGAAAGGCTATTTCTAGAAAAGCCAGAAAAACTCTCTTGAAGCCGAGATATGCCCTCCACACTATGTCCTTCTAGAACCTCCTGGTGAAGAAATCCCTTATGTAGTAGCTGATAAAGGTGGCCCCAGGAAGCTGAAATAAACAGGAAGAAAGCCTGGCTCTTCGAGGGCTCAGAGCAGAAATGTGGCTACTGATTAATTCTCTTGGAACTAGCTTTCCCCTTTACAGACACACAGATTTTCTACACCAAAACATGCATTATGGTCAAGTTAAAATCAAAATGTTGTATAATATGATGCCGAAACAGTGGAAACAGTGTCAGACTTTATTTTTTGGGGCTCCAAAATCACTGCAGATGGTGACTGCAGCCATGAAATTAAAAGACACTTACTCCTTAGAAGAAAATTTATGACCAACCTAGATAGCATATTCAAAAGCAGAGACATTACTTTGCCAACTAAGGTCCGTCTAGTCAAGGCTATGGTTTTTCCTGTGGTCATGTATGGATGTGAGAGTTGGACTGTGAAGAAGGCTGAGCGCCGAAGAATTGATGCTTTTGAACTGTGGTGTTGGAGAAGACTCTTGAGAGTCCCTTGGACTGCAAGGAGATCCAACCAGTCCATTCTGAAGGCTGTCTCTTATACACATCTAGATGTGTATAAGAGACAGGTCTTGATTCCATTGCTGCCCTGCAAATAATTTCANCTTGAGAGTCCCTTGGACTGTGAGTAGATCCAACCAGTCCATTCTGAAGGAGATCAGCCCTGGGATTTCTTTGGAAGGAATGATGCTAAACCTGAAACTCCAGTACTTTGGCCACCTCATGCGAAGAGTTGACTCATTGGAAAAGACTCTGATGCTGGGAGGGATTGGGGGCAGGAGGAGAAGGGGACGACCGAGGATGAGATGGCTGAGATGGCATCACCGACTCGATGGATGTGAGTCTGAGTGAACTCCGGGAGTTGGTGATGGACAGGGAGGGCTAGCGTGCTGTGATTCATGGAGTCGCAAAGAGTCGGACACAACTGAGCGACTGAACTGATGGATGACCATGCGATTTTCACATCACTGAAAATTAAGACAGGAAAGTAGGTATCTTTGACATGTACTTTAGATTATGCAGATGAAATAAAAATGTGTTCTGGCCCAGTATATAATAATGAAACCAATGTTTGAGTGGATCGTATTTGCTGAAAGATATACAGGAACCTACAGAAAGTCCTGCCTTGCTTTCACTGGTGATTCATGATCAGTAGGCATTTTCTAGCTACACTGTACATATACCTCTCAAATATTTAGCAAAAGCTAAGTATTTCTTCGCAAAGAGTAACAATTTCTATTTATATGTTAAATTTTATTAAAACTTCAGTTACATTTTTAAACTATAGAAAGAATAATCATTCCTACATGCACAATTCACCAAAGAATATACACAGATGCCAATAAACAGAGAGAAAATGTTTTGCTTCATATGAATTCAGGTTAGGTTATATTTTCCTATAAAAATTTGTACAGACTGCTTTATAATGCCTAAAGTTGGCAATGATGTGATAAAATAAGGAACACTAATTATCATTATTATTTGTAATGAGAAAACCTGGAAATAGTAGGGAAGTGGTTTAATTATGGAAATCCATAAGACTAAACCTCAGATACGCAGATGACATCACTCCAACGGCCAAAGACTAAAGAGCCTCTTGATGAAGGTGATAGAGGAGAGTGAAAAAGCTGGCTTAAAACTCAACATTCAAAAAACTAAGATCATAGCATCCAGTCCCATCACTTCACGGCAAGCAGAAGGGGAAAAAGTAGAAGCAGTGACAGATTTTCTTTTCCTGGGCTCCAAAATCACTGCAGACAGTGACTGGAGCCATGAAAGTAAACGATGCTTGCTTGCTCCTTGCAAGGAAAGCTGTGACAAACCTAGACAGTATGTTCAAAAGCAGAGACATCACTTTTCTGACAGAGGTTTGTATAGCCAAATCTGTGGTTTTTCCTGTAGTCATGTACAGATGTGAGAATTGGACCATAAAGAAGGCTGATGCTTTCCAACTGTGCTGGAAAGACTCTTGAAGTGTCCCATGGACTGCAAGGAAATCAAATCAGTCAATCCTGAAGGAAACCAACCCTGAATATTCATTGGAAGGATTGATACTGAAGTTCCAATACTTAGGACACCTGATGCGGAAAGCCAATTCACTGGGAAAGACACTGATGCTGGGAAAGATTGAGGGCAAAAGAAGAGGGCGGCAGAGGATGAGATGGCTGGATGGCATCACTGACTCAAGGACTTGAGTTTGAGCAAACTCGGGGAGATAGTGAAGGACAGGGAAACGTGGCGTGCTGCAGTCCATTGGGTCACAGAGAGTCAGACACAATTTAGTGACTAAACAGCAAGACTAAATATTACTCAACCAAAAATACCTCAAAGCATATTTAATGGCACTGAGAAATGGCTGAAATAATATTGAGAATGCAATTCACAAAAAGGATGCTAAAATACTTATGATATGATCTACATTTATAAAAAAGCATATGCTATAATCTATGCACATTATAGATTAGAAAAATAATGTCATGTCTTATAACAAAAATGTTAAATTTGTTCTTATATTTTTCCATATTTTACAAAATATTTTTAACAATGAGCATGAAATAAACATAAAATGCTATTTCAAAAATAACTTTCTCTAGGTCATACATTTGCAAGCTTAACAATGAATGAAAAATTCCTTTCAGAGAATTTCCATGTATTGGGGGTATATACACAGTAATGACTCAGAATTGAGTACACCTTCAGCTCTGACTTGTTTTCTGAGCTCCAAACTCATATATCCAACTGCCTACTGGCATATTATCTTGTATATAAATACAAATTATAATTAATTCCTGTATTAGCAGAAATTTTGAAGTGACCATGTATAAAACGAAATTATTACTTCTACTCTAACATGCCCATTTCCCCTCTAATTTTCTTCATCCCAGTAAATGCCACCATTGGAATCAGTAATCCATCAATAAGTCTTACTGGTTCTACCTCCAAAACATCTCTCAAACATCTCCACTGCTCTCCACCTTCAGTATCAACTGCCTTGTTCAACATACATACCATCCATGCTTCCTGATTTCTTTCATCTCCTTCTTGTTCATATTACTATCTACCTAATTTATATTGCATATAACAGCCAAGGGTCCTTCTCAAATGTAAATTAAACAAGTAACTTTAATACTTTAAATTGGTAAAAGGCTTCCCGTTACTTTTCAGAGGAAATCCAAACTCCTTACCATGTTACAAGGCCCTACTTCAATGGAGCACCCCAACCAAATCAGTACCTCCAGGAATACTGTTTCTAAAGCTCTCCAGGTAATTCTCGGATGCACTCAGGGTTGAGAACACTGTCCTTCCTCCCAGTTTTAGCTCTGGTCTCCCCTTCTTCTATCTCTTCTTCTACCAATTTCCCACTCAATTGTTAATGTATAGCCACAATGCCCCTTAATATTCCAAGCTCTTCTCTATCCTCGGACTTGTGTGCTTCTATTAAACACAAAGTCACTGGGAAATAGGAATGAGCACAACATGTTGAGCTGAAGATTCAAAAAATTTAAAAATCATGTTCTTGCAGGCTTATATTCTAGGACGTAAAGATAGATAATACACACATACACACACACTGGGTGGTTATAAACGTCGCAATACAACAGGTGTGGAGAAGGGGGACTGCTCTTCTAGGTGGTCAGGGAAGTTCTCTCTGATAAGAGCCTTTGAAATAAGGGGATCACCCTTGCACATACTGTGGAGGAGCCTACTAAGAGGAGGAAGTCACGACTGTGGGGGCCCCAAGGACAGCGCTTTCCTGGCAGGTACAGGTAGCCTTTGTGGCTGGAGTGGAGGTAGTCAGAAGCGCTGCGGGAGACAAGGTCAGAGGCAGATGAGAGCAAGATCATGAGGTCTCTCAGGAGGACTCTGGATCTTGTGTGACTGAAAGGAAAAGCCCTCGGAGGGTTCTGAGTAGGAGAGTCTGACCTGGGTTCCATTTGGCCATCAGGGCTGCTGCGCAGAGAATGGCCTGCAGGGAAGGAAAGGCGAAAGCAAGAGGAGCACCGAGGACCTGCTGCAGCACAAGCAGGGGCAGGCGCTGGAGGGCTGGCCCCCTAGCGATTCACGTGATGAATTCCTTCACACCCTCGATATCAGCCTCATCAGCCCACCTCAGACACGTCCCCTGACCTCACACTACATAACGCAGTGCTCTGTCTCCCTGCCAGCTTGTTTCTATGACCACAGTGACTCGATTATTTCCTCTGCAATATTCATCATTATTTGCAGTCACCCTACTTATTTGTTTCCTTTTGTTCCTATTTCCCACGTGAAAACTACAGTCTACAAGAGAGGGGATCTCGTCTGTCTTGTGTCCTGAGCACCCAAAACAATCTTCGGCACATTGTAAGTTCTCACTAAATATTTCCTGAATGAGTGAATGGAAGTTTTGTCCCAGGATTATGAAAAATGTATCTTTTCAAAAAGTCAAAGACCTGCGGCATATCTGGCCTAAACTCTTAGCCCTGCATGCAAGGTGAGATCCACGACTTGCCAGGAAATATGTTACAATCTTTAGTTTTCTCTGTATGTGATGATGATTTTGACTTCTGACTATCACAAAAAAGGATAATAAGATCCATGTTTAAGCTTTATCATTAATTTATAAATTAATGTATAGAAACTGCAAATATGACTATGGGAATATGCCATCTAAGACTTAGATGTCAACAAACCCAAGCACCTCAGGTATACACAAACCACTCTTGAGATGGAGGCAGATAATAAAATTTTGAAAAAAATAATACTGACTAAATTCTTTAAAAAAGGAAAAGTAGAAAAACAGTATTTTAGAAAGTGAAACACGTCAGACATACCATTACTTCCATTATTCACATTCCACCTGAAATGTCTCTAAGCCTGCTCTCTTCTTATTCACACAGTGCTAAATGTAGCCTCATTATTTTAATTCCCTGACCCTCTTACAAAAGAAACTGCCAGACTCTATGAATGGGGACCTTCCAAGTCTTTGTCAATTCTTAATTATCTTGTTCTCCACCTCTCTTTCTCTTGCCAGGTTTTAGTATTTTCTTTCTCACGCTCCAAAAATTTAAGCCAAACCCCATACAATAAAAATGAAATGCATCTGAAAGGGTAAACCATCCTTTTCTGAATGTAAATTAATTTACCTTGTCTCTTGTCTTGGTATCATTGCTATTGTCTATGACTGTACTAACAACCACATATGTATAGACCATCAGTTTTTACCTGACCTTAGCATCAAATACTTGAGGTAGAACAAGTATGGTAATATGTGTACTGATTTTGGAGGATGATGATGACATATCACGAAGTCAATCTTGAAACAGTGTTGTGCACAAAACACCTCAAGGACTGATTTCACCAAAGTCTCAAAAGCAAGAAAGAGAGACTAATTATGCATCAAACACCTAAGTGGTAAAAAAATAACTGCCCATGGAGCAAGTGACAGATGATAACATCAGAATCATAGTGGAGGGAAGACATTCAAACAACAAAAATGAGCACAGCAAGAATAAGAAAGAGCAGCCTTACCTGTCATCTCTGATATGATAGAAGAATCCATAGCCATTGTGCACCATGGGAGCCATCACGCCCTGGACTCTTAAATAACCAACCAGACTGGTTGAGAGAACAAAGTTTCCACCTCCTCCACTGTGCAGCACAAAGAAAGGATATTTTACTAGGCTTACAGAGGCTTATGTTGTTTCTGAAAAGCTTTTAACATCCAGGAAGAAGAACTGCTGAGGTGACAAGACACTGCTTTATGTTACCTCCTGGAGAAGAGGGGGTCTGTGAAGAGTTCTAGAACAGGGAGGCCTTCCTCCTCTGCTATGAGTGAGAGGCCTAAAAGATGACGGTCAAATCCTGCAACAGAACCCCAAACTTGAAGTTAGAAGAGTTTCCTGCACAAGAGAATTTTTTTTTTTGAGTGATAGTAATTCCAGTGTAAGTACCTTTTCCAGTTGAACAGTCTTTCATCATTTTATTATGTTTTGCAAAAGCTTCTAACATCATGTGCTGCTTCTCAAGAAGCTGTATTAAAAATCAAGAGATACTTTAATAACAAACTGTACAGAAACCAAACAGAAAAACCTGAGCTCAAAGTAATCAGAATTTGAGTAATTTAGAAGAGAAAAAAGAAAGATTTCAAGAAAGACCTTGAGACACATAATTTTTGTGTCTTTTCCTACACTTCTTCTATTGGCTTTTTAAAAAATATATATTTTATACTGGGGTATAGTTGATTAACAATGTGGTGTTAGTTTCAGGTACACATCAAAGTGATTCAGTGCTACATATACATTTATCCATCCTTTTTCAGATTCTTTTCCCATTTAGGTTATTATGCTCAGAATACTGAGCAGACTTCTCTATTCTTTATAGTAGGTCCTAGTTGGTTATCCATTTAAAATATATCAGTGTGTTTATGTCAATTCCAAACTTCCAATCTATCCCTCCCCAGAACCCTTACCCCCTCTTCCACTGTCTCTCCCTTCCTATATGCTCTGAAACTTATTTCCTTTCCAGAACAAGAAAATAGGAACTTGTGGGTAGCACTAAAGTGATACTAACAAGTATAAAGACAAAAGCCATTATGATTTCAAAACGAAAGCATAGTTGTACAAAAAAGATAACTAAGCAGCTCCATGAAATTAAAATAAGGTAACACATATATAACAAGGTACTTTCCTGGTGGCTCAGTGGTAAAGAATCCGCCTGCAATGCAGGAGACAGGGGTTCGATCCCTGGGTCAGGAAGATCCCCTGGAGAAGGAAGTGGTCACCCACTCCGTTATTCTTGTCTGGGAAATCCCAGGGACAGAGGAGCCTGGTGGGCTATAATCCATGGGGTCGGGAAGAGTCAGACACGACAGTGACTAAGCAACAACAATATATAACTACATCTATCAAGACTAAAGAAGCACATGCAATACTAAAACAGCAGTGGGAATGTACTACCTTTTGCAGTAAATGCTTAAAAGTGATTATAAAACAAAACATATAAAGCTATATTGGTTCTAATATTAAAAAAAAAATCTCATTTCAAAAACGTTCAACCACATCAAGAAAAGTTTCCTTGTAAAGGCGTTTGGGAACAGTCTGCCTTGTATGGGTGTTATCTAAAGGCAGATCAACAGTAGCGAAATACTCCAGGTGTGGGAAATTACTTTGCCTAGAAGATGATGCAAATGGGCTTATCAGGTCTTCCCTGTTTCTTACTCTCTCCAAATACATACTTCACTGGCAAATGAAGAAATGTTTGACAGTCCCCAGGAAAAAAGGTTTGAAAATATTTTACTGATTCAGGGATTTGAAGAAGTTAGTTATGCAAGGATCAGGTTTCCTTTAGAACAAACAACTAATCTTTCTTCTTTTTGAATACTCACACTGCAAGAAGGATTCTGCATGGATTGGCACCAATTGACTGCTTCTACTGTACATGGTCGCACAGTCTCTGTACGGCCATGATAAAATAATCTTGTCATAGCTGTTTCATAGCAGCAACCAGGACTATAAGAAAAAACGAAAACAAAAGAGAACGTATCATGAGAAAGAAAACACTACAATGTTACTACAAAGAGTTTACCTAGTAAAGCTGGCTTTGGTCAGAGATTAAGTTCTATGATATAGACTGCAATTGAGATTTTCAATAACAAGAGGCTATTTTCAACACCCAAGAGCAAAACTACTCAGGCTTGGTATAACAAATGTTTCAAAGGCGTGGCTGCCATGAGGTTGTGTGCTTTGGTGTCTGGTAGGTGACCTCTAAGATGCCTCCGGGGGTCCCTGCCTCCTGCTCCTTATGCCCTGGTATAACCTCTCACGTTGAGTGTAGGATGGCCTCGGTGTCTTCTTCCTAACAGAAAGAACAGGACAAAAGCAGGGAGAAGTCACTTCTGAAATCAGGTTACAAAAAGAGCTCTCTCATGTGCTCTCCCCTCCTCACTCTGAGGAAAGCCTGTGCCGTGCTGGGGGCTGCCCTGTAGGGAGGCCTGGGGATGAGAGCTTGGGAGGAGAGGCACCCCACTAATAACCACGTGCGGGAGACTAGACACGGGTCCTCTTGCAGGAGTGCCTTCCGGTGAGGGCATGGCGCTGGCCGACACCCGGACTATAACAACCGAAGTCAGAGGCATCCAGCTAAGCTGCGCCTGGCTTCCTGACAGAAAATGCGACATGACAAGGAACTGTTTGTTGTTCCAAGCTACTGAGATATTGGGTAATTCGTTACACAGCAATAGAGAATACAGAGTGCTTGGCCTTTCCTTCCCTCATGCAGAGCTTGAATGACTGTAAAACTAAGTGAAAGCATTATTTAATAAGTTCCCTAGGCAAAGGGTCCTCAAACCTCTGGGATCTAATGCCTGATGACCTGAGGTGGAGCTGATGTAATATTAGAAATAAAGTGCACGATAAACGTAATGTGCTTAAATCATGTTGAAACTATCCCTCCCCTCTCCCCATGGAAAATCTGTCTTCCAGAAAACCCATCCCTAGTGCCAGAAAGGTTGGGAACTGCTGCCCAAGGATGATGACAATTTTCATGGGTTGGAGAATGATATAACAATTTTCGGTACAAAGCTCTCTTTCCTGGTGATAGGAATTCAGTTAAAGCAATCAAATGGAATTAGAGTAAAAGGTCTGCAAGTGGGCACTAAAAGGGGTCAAACGCTTTTTTATTTTTTGGTCATGCCACACAGCTTGTGGAATCTTAGTTCCCTGACCAGGGATCAAACCTGGGTCCATGGCAGTGAAAGCACCCAGTCTTAACCACTGGACCACCAAGAAATTCCCTCAAATAGTTATTGGGCCTCCTCTGTTTGGTGTTTCTATAAGACTATCTCCCCGAGCTGAAATAGTATCTTTTCAAAATGTGAATGAGAAAGTGTAAGTAACAATCTAGGGACTTCCCTCCTGGTCCAGTGCCTAAGACTTTGCCTTCCAATGTAGGGGGTGTGGGTTTAATTCCTGGTCAGGGAGCTAGGATACCACATACCTCCTGGCCAAAAAACCAAAACAGAAGCAATTCTGTAACAAATTCAACAAAGACTTTAAAAATGGCTCACATAAAAAACCTTTAAAAAAAATTAAAAATAAAGGCAGTAAGAATGAATGAAAAAATATCACTACTCAGCAACTTGTAATGAAATAATAGAGATCTTGGTAAAGATCATCAATGGCCACTAAAACCATTAGGTAAAAATATCAGGGAGGAAACTTTATAATGGATGTTGGCTTAAAAACTGAACAGGATATGATAGGAAACAAATAAGATGAACTATTTGATTTACTGTTATAAAAAATAATAAAATTTACTGATTACTATTTTCAAGCTTCCAAATCTCACTATCAGTTTATAGGAAACATGGGAGACAGAGCAAAAATGCTTAACAGATTTTTTACTTAAAGGACAAATACATAAAATAGTGATAAAAATATATGTTAATGAACACACAATGTAAAAAAATGTAATCTGTGACAAAATAAAGAGGACAGCACCATGATGGACAAAAGCACAGTATATACTACTGAAACTAAGCTGGTATTATTCAAACTAGGTTGTTATAAATTTAAGATGTTAAATGTAATTTCCAAGGTAGCCATAAAGAAAACAGCTTAAAAAACAGAGACAAAAAAGACAGGGAAATCAAAATGGTACACTACCAAAAAAAAAAAAAAATCAACTAAATACCAAAAAAGGCAGGAATGAAGGAATTGAAGAACAAAAACACATAAGACCTACAGAATACATAGCAAAAGGGCAGAATTCTCTCTCATCAGTAATTATCTTAAATATAAATATATATTAAATTCTCCAAAGGCAGAGACTGACAAAATGAACAAAAGCATAGTCTATATACTATCCTCAAGAGATTTGCTTTAGATATGAAAACAGTTCAGTACAGTTCAGTCGCTCAGTCGTGTCCGACTCTTTGCGATCCCATGAACCGCAGCACGCCAGGCCTCCCTGTCCATCACCAACATATCAGTAATTATCTTAAATATAAATATATATTAAATTCTCCAAAGCCAGAGACTGACAAAATGAACAAAAGCATAGTCTATATACTATCCTCAAGAGATTTGCTTTAGATACGAAAACAGTTCAGTACAGTTCAGTCGCTCAGTCGTGTCCGACTCTTTGCGATCCCATGAACCGCAGCATGCCAGGCCTCCCTGTCCATCACCAACTCCTGGAGTCCACCCAAACCCATGTCCATTGTGTTGGTGATGCCATCCAACCATCTCATCCTCTGTTGTCCCCTTCTCTTTCTGTCCCCAATCCCTCCCAGCATCAGGGTCTTTTCAAATGAGTCAGCTCTCTGCATCAGGTGGCCAAATAATTGGAGTTTCACCTTCAAACTCCTTTTCCTATTTGGAACCAGTCTGTTGTTCCATGTCCAGTTCTAACTGTTGCTTCCTGACCTGCATACAGGTTTCTCAAGAGGCAGGTCAGGTGGTCTAGTATTCCCATCTGTGAAGAATTTTCCACAGTTCATTGTATCCACACAGTCAAAGGTTTTGGCATAGCCAATAAAGCAGAAATAGATGTTTTTCTGGAACTCTCTTGCTTTTTTGATGATTCAGCAGATGTTGGCAATTTGATCTCTGGTTCCTCTGCCTTTTCTAAAACCAGCTTGAACATCTGGAAGTTCACGGTTCACATATTGCTGAAGCCTGGCTTGGAGAATTTTGAGCATTACTTTACTAGCATGTGAGATGAGTGCAACTGTGTGGTAGTTTGAGCATTCTTTGGCATTACCTCTCTTAGGGATTGGAATGAAAACTGACCTTTTCCAGGCCTGTGGCCACTGCTGAGTTTTCCAAATGTGCTGGTTGAGTGCAGCACTTTTACAGCATCCTCTTTTAGAATTTGAGATAGCTCAACTGGAATTCCATCGCCTCCACTAGCTTTGTTTGCAGTGATGCTTCCTAAGGCCCACCTGACTTCACATTAGGTTAAAAATAAAAGGTTGAAAAAAATGGTAACCAAAAGAGAGCTGGAGTGGCTACAGATTTTTTTTTTTCTATTTGCAGTGGCAGTATTATCAGACAAACTGTATTTCAAGTGAAAAGTTGAATGAGACAAACAGGACATTATATACTGATGAAAGATATAACTCATCAAGACATAACAACTATAAAAATACATGTACCAAACAAGAGAGTTCGAAGATACATGAAGCAAACTCTAACAGAATTGAAAAGATAACTAGACAGGTCCACAACAACAGTCACAGACTTCAATATCCAACTTTCAATAATGGATAAAACATGTAGACATAAGATCAACAAAGAAAGAGAAGGCTTGAACAACACCTACACCTAAAGACAGGGGCTTCCCCAGTGGCTCAAAGGTAAAGCATCCACCTGCAATGCAGAGATGCAGATTCAGTCCCTCAGCTGGGAAGATCCCCTGGAGAAGGGCATGGTAACCCACTCTGGTATTCTTGCCTGAAGAAACCTATGGACAGAGAAGCCAGGTGGGCTACAGTCCATAGGGTCACAAAGAGTCAGACACAACTGAAGCAATTTAGCATGCACGTGTGCAAAAGACAGAATGAGAATATGCCCCTAAGAAATAGTAGAATATAAATTCTTTTCAAGTACACATGGAACATTCTCCATGATAGCCATATATTAGGGCACAGAATATCTCAATAAATTTAAAAAGACTGGAACCATACAAAGTATCTTCTTCAATGACAATAGGATGAAGCTACAAAGCAACAGAAGAAAGACTGAAAAATTCACATATATGTAGAAATAAAACAACACACTCTTAACCAACTGGTTGGGAAGAAATCACAAGGTATATCAGAAAACACACTGAGATAAATGAAAAGCAGAACAGAACTTACCAAAATTTATAGAATGAAGCAAAAGCACTGTTCAGAGGGAAATTTATGGCTCCAAATATTTATATTAAAGAAGAAAATCTCAAATCAGTAAATTAACTGTACACATTAAGGAATTAGGAAAAAGAAGAGCCAACTAGACGCAAAGCCAGCAAAAGAGAAAAACAAATTAAGATCACAGTAGAGATAAACAAAATACAGATATGAAAAACAAAGAAAGTGAACTAAACCAAAAGTTGATTCTTTGTAAAGATCAACAAAATTGACAAGCTTTTAGCTGTACTGACTAGAAAAAAGGGAGAAGACATCAATTATTACAATAAACTGTGAAAGAGAGGGCATTACTACTGACTTAACAGAAGTAAAAAAGCACCATAAGAGAATATTTTGAACAACCATTTACAATAAACTGGATAACCTAGATGAAATGGACATATTCTGAGGAATACACAAATGACCAAATCTAACTCAAGAAAAAATAGAAATATGACAGGACATATAACAAGTAATGAGATGAATCAGCAATCAGAAACCTCCCTACAAAGTTAAGTTCTGGACCAGATGGCTTTACTGATGAATTCTAAATTTAAAAAAAAATCAGGGGGGCGGTCCTAAGATAGCAGAGGAATAGGAAGGGGAGACCACTTTCTCCCTCACAATTTCATCAAAAGAACATTTCAACGCTGAGTAAATTCCACAAAACAACTTCTGAATGCTGGCAGAGGACATCAGACACCCAGAAAAGCAGATCATTGGCTTCAAAAACAGGTAGGAAAAAATATAAAAGATGAAAAAAGAGGCAAAGGAGGTAGGGAGGGAGCTCCGTCCCGGGAAGGGAATCCCGTCGCGGGAAGAGACTCGTAAGAAGAGAGGTTTCCAAACACCAGGAAACATTCTTGCTGCCGAG
>SJYT01040136.1:0-53126 GCA_006410635.1 Cephalophus harveyi
TCCTCTGGTCATGTATGGATGTGAGAGTTGGACTGTGAAGAAGGCTGATCGCCGAAGAATTGATGCTTTTGAACTGTGGTGTTGGAGAAGACTCTTGAGAGTCCCTTGGACTGCAAGGAGATCCAACCAGTTCATTCTGAAGGAGATCAGCCCTGGGATTTCTTGGGAAGGAATGATGCTAAAGCTGAAACTCCAGTACTTTGGCCACCTCATGCGAAGAGTTGACTCATTGGAAAAGAGTCTGATGCTGGGAGGGATTGGGGGCAGGAGGAGAAGGGGACGACAGCGGATGAGATGGCTGGATGGCATCACGGACTCGATGGACGTGAGTCTGAGTGAACTCCGGGAGATGGTGATGATCAGGCAGGCCTGGCGTGCTGCGATTCATGGGGTCGCAAAGAGTCGGACACGACGGAGTGACTGAACTGAACTGAACATGTCCATTGAGTAGGTGATGCCTTCCAACCATCTCATCCTCTGTCATCCCCTTCTCCTCCTGCCTTCAATCTTTCCCAGCATCAGGGTCTTTTCAAATGAG
Organism: Cephalophus harveyi; assembly: GCA_006410635.1. Lineage (NCBI taxonomy): Eukaryota > Metazoa > Chordata > Mammalia > Artiodactyla > Bovidae > Cephalophus > Cephalophus harveyi. Next base: position 539 of record SJYT01040136.1, read on the forward strand.
TCAGTTCTTCACATCAAGTGGCCAAAGTATTGGAGTTTCAGCTTCAGCATCTGTCCTTCCAATGAATATTCAGGACTGATTTCCTTTAGGATTGACAGGTTGGATCTCCTTGCAGTCCAAGGGACTCTCAAGAGTCTTCTCCAATACCACAGTTCAAAATCATTGATTCTTTGATGCTCAGCTTTCTTTGCAGTCCAACTCTCACATCCATACATGACTACTGGAAAAACCATAGCTTTGACTAGATGGACCTTTGTAGGCAAAGTAATGTCCTTGCTTTTTAATATGCCATCTAGGTTGGTCATAATATTTCTTCCAAGGAGCAAGCGTCTTTTAATTTCCTGTTTTTTTTTTTTTTGTTTGTTTGTTTGTTGTTGTTGTTGCTGCCAAAGGATGAGAAAACCTTTTAAAGTGAGATCTAAAAAGCACAAACAAGAACAGGAAAAACAGATTTGACAACACACACATGCACACACAAACTATCTTCACTGACAGTCTCTGTAACCAAAGTCACAGAAAAACAAGTGAAAGTTATTTCTAAATATCTTCTAAATTCTAAAAAGCTAAAAAGATTAATAATATAAATAAGAAATAGCTCTAATTATAGAACAATAAAAAAGAAAATATTTAACAGCAATATTGACAAAGACATGAACAGGAAATTTGTAAGTGTTGCAGCCCAATGGCTATGCAAACTTCATCATTAACCAGAATAAATGCAAATTAAAATATCAAAGTGAAAAAAATTGGAAATATGTATACAATCCACTGGTGATAAGAGTATGAAGAAAGGACATCCTTGACAGCACTTAAGGAAACTAAACATATATATACTTTAAGATTCAATAATCTTATCCTTGAGTAATGCATTTCCAAAGGATGGAAAATTTCTCAAAGGGCCTGAGAAGACTAGTGACAAAGTATTTGTGGAAAATTTCTTGTCATGCAAGTGGCTCTATCTCTAAGCAAATAGATAACAAATGAGAAACTACTATGGACAGATATGAGCAGTAGAGGAAAGAGTAAAATCCGTATAGCACCATAGGTAGATCTCAAAAATCTGTAGGAATGAGAAAAATAGTCAAGTCTGAAAGTTTGATAACATTTGTGTAAATTAAAATGACACATTCATGAACAACAACTAATATTTTGCAATAAAAATTGCATATTAAATACATACCTTGAACATATTAGATTGATCCTTATAGAAAAGAGGGGAAGAAATAGTTATTAATATTCCCTTTTTTCTTTAATGTAAAGTGGATTCAGAATTAGACAGAGATAAATTAGTATAATACCTCATGATATTATCAATCTTTTAAACTCTGTCTGGAGATGTAACTGTGTTCATGGCTGCAATATATCTGTTTCACTTCCAGTTTTGGTACATATATTCCAGGTGGGAAGAAAAGCAAGACATGGAGACCAAGCACAAAAAACAAATTCAACTAAATCTGGCTTTATTAAAGGTAGTGATATTTTGTTAATTTTGGCATAATCTTGAGGACCATGAAATGTGTATTCTCCAATATTTGATTTTCCTTTTTTAAAAATCATTTGCACAATAATGCCCAGACTTTTTCAGTTTACAAAGTTTAATTAATAATCAACAAAAGCTATACATATTATTACAGAACTATGATATATTTAAATGTTAATAGAATATCAACAGTCTCATGTATCATGAATAATTCAACATATTTTTAAGCAAATATGCTTATACACAATAAAACATTAGCTTTTTCAAAAGATCTTTTCATTAAGAAGGTGGCAATTTATTATATCAGTATTAGGATTCCTAGGTAGCATGCTAGTGGATTTACTATTTCTTTCAAAGATAATTTTTCCTTTATATCCTATTCTACAAAATGTGATTAAAAATCTAATTTCTAATACTTATTGACCTCTGCCTCACATTGTTAATATATATTATCTCATTCAACCTTTGAAACAACCTCCTGAAGCAGGGACTATTCTCCTAGTTTACGAAGAAGAGATTAAGGTGGACAGGATAAATTATTTGACTAGGTCATGAAGCTAAATGGAGGTGGGAACAGATTGGCCTCAGGAAGGAAATTCTTTCACCATGCCTTCTCTCAGGGATTTGTGTTCCTCTTTGTTTCAGCTTAAGTTATGATTTTACCAAAGTTAGAACCTGAGTGTGATGCTTTTGTAATAAGTGTCAGTGATTGAAATCTGTTTAGTCCTCACTTCTTGCTCATTGTTAGTATGAGAATAAAGTTGCGTGAAAAGAATGAAACAAGTATCACTCAGGGCACAAAAAGATTGCTTCCTTTTGGTCTCTCAGAAAGCCCATGAAAAGATTTTCCTCCATGAGTTTAAAAATATCAGGCATCTTACAAGTGACTTATGAAAATAGGCTGAATAAATTCTGAAAACAGAGTGATTGTGAAGTTTATTTGCTTCTATGGGAACATAACAAAGAAGCCAGAAGCAAGCAAATTCAGTTTATCCTGTTGCTTGTGTGTCAGAGATGCCCCTGAGGTGTCTTATAATAATGTTCTATGAATAATTCTGTCTTAACAACCCAGGTTTAATAAGGACAAGTAAATCTGTTTGTCACACTGTGAACTGAAGGAGTGTTTCGGTATAAAATTCTAAAAATTGTAGCCAATATTGAATGAATGAATGATATTCATGAATAATGAACTAGTGTATTTTTTTTTTTTTCCTGTATTGGATCACCTTAAAAGCAATTGTTCTCTGCTAATCCTTTCAACCCACAGTATTATAATCAGGTAAAATTATGCCTTCATCAACTTCAAGTTGCATTATCCAGTTTTATTTTACTCTTGTGTATCACACTGTAAATAACATCAAATATTTTAAAAGTTAAGGTTTAAAAACATTTAATATGTTTCAATTTCTTCAATAAGGTGGGTAAAGAAAAATGGCATTCTTTTCACATATAGGCTAAATAAAATTGCTAAAATTAAACACTTAAAAAGTTTTTCAGTAATGTTGAAATGTTGCTGTTGTTCAAATTCTAAATCATGTCCACCTCTTTGCCACTCCATGGACTGTAGCATGCCAGGCTCCTGGCAGATAGCTCCATTATCTCCTGGAGTTGCTCAGATTCATGTCCATTGACTTGGTGATGCTATCTAACCATCTCATCCTTTGATGTCTTCTTCTCATTTTGTCCTTATTCTCTCCCAGCATCAGGGCCTTTTCCAATGAGTTGGGTCTTTACATTAGATGGCCAAATTATTGAAGCTTCAACTTCAGCATCTGTCCTTTCAATGAATATTCAGGATTTATTCCACTCCAGTATCCTTGCCTGGAGAATCCCATGGATGGAGAAGCCTGGTAGGCTACAGTCCACGGGATCTCAAAGAGTCAGACACGACTGAGCGACTTCACCTTCACCTTCATTTCCTCTAAAATTGACTGGCTTGATCTCTTTGTAGTCCAAGGGACTCTCAAGAGTCTTCTCCAGTACCACAATTCAAAAGCATCAATTCTTTGGCCCTCAGCTTACTTTATGGTCCAACACTCACATCCATATATGACTACTGGAAAAACCATAGCTTTGACTACGTGGATATTTATTTGCCAAGTGATGCCTCTGCTTTTGAATATGCTGTCTAGGTTTGTCATAGCTTTCCTTCTAAGGAGCAAGCATTTTTTAATTTCATGACTGCAGTCATGGTTGTTTTGCTGAAAATTTTCGTTTTCATCTCAGGTTCAAAGAATTTGTTAATAAAATAAGCCACTTGCTATATACAAATAAATAATACAAATATTTATTAGAGAATTATCTAGTTAACTTTCAATATATTAACATTAAAAGAAAAGAGAAATAGAAACAGCAGAGGATACATCACCCAGTTGGGTTTTGACCAGTATCCAGACCTAAATAGTGCTGGGAAGTCCCTTGCCACAGCACATCTGGAGTCCCAACTGGGAAAAGGCCCCAGGCAGCATGTCAGCTCCATCGGTGAGACTTCAAAGACTGCAGTTCAGTGTTCCCATTTATAATCCCAGGAAACAAACTGATATTATCATCAATCTGTGAGCAAAACTGCAGCTCTGGTATTATGTTAATTTTTACAATGCTGTTTGCTCTGTTCTGCAGATTTTGGAATGTTGAGAAGTGTGGGGAGTGGTTGTCCAGATCTCCTCCAGGAACTTAAATTCCAAGATCGGCTTTCTATCTGTCTCCTGTGTTTCTCTTCAGACACTCACAGCAGGCATGGCTGACACCCATAGCAGTGTCCAGGTAGGTCAGAAGCAAGGTCAGAGGTCTCCTCTGCTTTGTCTCTGAAGCCTAAACAAGACTATTTAATTTCCCTAACAATGGTCCACAATGATTTTGGAGCCCAAGAAAAAATCTGTCACTCTTTCCATGTTTTCCCCCTCTGTTTGCTGTGAAGTGATTGGACCAGATGCCATGATCTTATTTCAGTAAATATCAAATCTTAAAAAGCTGCTGTAAATATAATAAAAAGTATGTAGAACAAAATCTTCATTACCAGTATAATATTACCTTTAACCCTTTGTCTTTAATACACTCTATAGTATCAACTCAGTAAATAAATAGGCCATATTTAATATCATTTCCTAGTATACTTCTTGAGGATGAGATGATCACATCAATATAATTTGGAAAGTCTCCAATAGGAATGGAGTTTAGTATCTAAAAATACTTTAGGTGTTCACCTCCTCAAACAAAATAGACAATGAAATGCAGCTAAATTCCCTGTAATAATATATCTTCTCCACTTCCCTTCAAACCACCACTGCACAGGTCTGAATCTTCTTTCTGCCTGTTGACAACATATTATGCCGTCAGTTGCAATTATCATCAGTTTTACTCTTCCTCAGCTAATACAGGTACATAATTTCTTCACAAGACACTAGAAATTAAACAAAGGAAGCAAAGTGATGAGGGGGAATAGGTACCCCGGGAATGCATGCAACAGATGTGATACTTTGGACCTGTGTGAAAATCCTCCTTCTCCCCATACTTCTGCCTTATGATCAATGATGTTGCTGTGCAGTCCAGCTATGTTTAGGTACATACTCTGTTTAGTGAGACAGTGGGAAGTCTTGTAGATGGATGAGAATTAGTGTCTACTCTGACTGAATAGTGAGACACATATAGAGAACTGGCATATCCTTGAGACAGGATGAAGAAAGTGCATTGCTATTCTTTCCAGAAGAAATTAGCCTTTTGTTTGTTGTGGTGAAGGAGGAAACAGACAGAACAGTCTCCATCTTGAAAGCAGGACTCCATCTTGGGTTGGACTGTGGAATTTGAGCTATATGCCCAGTATCTATGGAAATGACTTACCAACTGGAAACACCAGACTCCCAGGATGGAAGAGACCCAGGGCTCGTACCTAAACTCTCCTTCACCTAAAAGAATACCCTAATTATCTGTGTAACCAAATAGAATCATAAATTCTATTATGCTTATTGGGGTATGACCACAGGCCTATTGATAATTGTCCACTGTTAACTACCTAGGCTTAAGGCATACAAATCACATGTTTAAGGCATATGAATCAAGGGTTAACTTTAATCATATCTTTCTTTTCCTTTGTTCAGACTAGTTTCAGAGAATTTAGGGAGGTGGGTTTGACCATGTACACTTAGGGTATATAAGGTTTCACAAAAACTGGTCGGGGTCCTTGGCTAAGAGGAGACTCTGCCTTTGGCCCACCAGTGTAATAAACTGCACTCCACTCTCTGCATTGTCCTTCTGAGTGAGTTTGTTTCCCGGGACGTGTGGCTACAACAGCAGACTGATTTCCAATAGATGACTCCCTGCTGCTGCTGCTGCTAAGTCGCTTCAGTCATGTCCGACTCTGTGCAACCCCAGAGACAGCAGCCTACCAGGCTCTCCTGTCCCTGGGATTCTCCAGGCAAGAACACTGGAGTGGGTTGCCATTTCCTTCTCCAAGATGACTCCCTAGCAAGTGTTAAAGTATATATTTTCTTCTCCAATAAAGGGAGCATAGTTGATAAATTTTGCAGTTTGAAATCTTATTAAGTTTATAATCATCCACTCTATCCATCTTTTTCAGAGTCAAAACAGATAGGCTAAATGGTGATCTTAAAAGGCTAATCACCTGTAAACCTTTCACATCTTTGTTGTAGTTCTAGCATTGTGATTGCCCCAGGGTTTGACACTGCTTTTTCTTATTCTTTTGATATAGTAGGTAACATGTAATACATCTTGGCCCTTTAAACCAAAAAGTTTATGCAATGGATCATAGAACCAATGAATAGATTCTATACTGTCTTCAAATATCAACTCCAGCTGCATCCTCAGAAGTTGAAGGCTAACAATTCTAAGGATTTGGGATCCCATGGTTTCAAACAAGAGTCAGACTCAAACTTCAAGTCAATTTATTAATATACCATAATGTAAACATGAGATTTGAGACCATGGTCTTCCCTTAAGAGTATGCAGACTCCACTTCCCTCCAGGGGTCCTCAGCATCTGTAGTTCACATCTGGAAAAGAGAAAGGCTCTAATGATCTGCCACTTGAGAATCTTATCATTTTCATTCAAATCAGGAAACCGTATTCAGTGCATAATCACCAACCTGTATCTTTAGGTACAACTACCAAAAGAAAGTTTTCTTACATTACTACTCTCCTCACTAATACAGTTTTCAAAAAAGTATGCTATAATACTCTTGGGAAAAGGTAGGGTAGGATGGAAGAAGAGTCATATGATACAGCTCCTCTAACATTTCAATCTCCTTTGATTGTTCCCATTACATAGTGCAATTAACTTTTAGCATCCAGATTATACTTAGTATAGGCCAACATGAAGTCTAAGTGTTTGTCAACCAAACAAGTGAATACAGACCACTTGAGAATCCACGTTTCTCTTATTGGCTCCTTTCCCCACAAATATAGCCCAATCTAATGCTTTCAGACTATAATATAACTTTCATATCTATTCCCCATATAGAGTGGAAAATACCTGTGATCCTTTTGGTGCTTGGGGCATTTTCAGTTCAGTTCAGTTCAGTTGCTCAGTCGTGTCCAACTCTTTGAGACCCCATGGACCTCGGCACGCCAGGCCTACCTGTGCATCACCAACTTTTGGAGTTTATCTGAACTCATGTCCACTGAGTCAGTGATGCCATCTAACCATCTCATCCTCTGTCATCCCCTTCCCCTCCTGCTTTCAATCTTTCCCAGCATCATGGTCTTTTCAAATGAGTCAGCTCTTTGCATCAGGTGGCCAAAATATTGGAGTTTCAACAGCAGTCTTTCCAATGAACATTCGGGACCGATCTCCTTTAGGGTGGACTGGTTGGATCTCCTTGTTGTCCAAGGGACTCTCAAGAGTCTTCTCCAACACCACAGTTCAAAAGCACTGCTGCTGCTGCTAAGTTGCTTCAGTCATGTCCGACTCTGTGTGACCCCATAGATGGCAGCCCACCAGGCTGCTCTGTCCCTGGGATTCTCGAGGCAAGAATACTGGAGTGGGTTGCCAGTGTAAGATGAGTGCAATTGTGTGGTAGTTTGAACATTCTTTGGCATTGCCTTTCTTTGGGATTGGAAGGAAAACTGACCTTTTCCAATCCTGTGGCCACTGCTGAGTTTTCCAGGTTGTTGGCATATTGAGTGCAACACTTTCACAATATCATCTTTTAGGATTTGAAATAGCTCAACTGGAATTCCATCACCTCCATTAGCTTTGTTTGTAGTGATACTTCCTAAGGCCCACTTCACTTCACATTCCAGGATGTCTGGCTCTAGGTGTATGATCACACCATCATGATCATATTGGTTGTGAAGATCATTTTTGTACAGTTCTGTGTATTCTTGCCACATCTTCTTAATATCTCTGCTTCTTTTAGGTCCATACTATTTCTGTGCTTTATTGAGCCCATCTTTGCATGAAATGTTCCCTTGGTATCTCTAATTTTCTTGAAGAGATCTCTAGTGTTTCCCATTCTATTGTTTTCCTCTATTTCTTTGCACTGATCACTGAAGAAGGCTTTCTTATCTCTCCTTGCTATTCTTTGGAACTCTGCATTCAGATGCTTATATCTTTCCTTTTCTCCTTCGCTTTTTGCTTCTCTTCTTTTCACAGCTCCAATGCGGGAGACCCGGGTTCGATCCCTGGGTCGGGAAGATCCCCTGGAGAAGGAAATGGCAATCCACTCCAGTATTCTTGCCTGGAGAATCCCATGGATGGATCGCAAAGAGTCGGACACGACTGAGCGACCTCACCTCACCTCACCTCACCTCTTTTCACAGCTATTTGTAAGGCCTTCCTCAGACAGCCATTCTGCTTTTTTGCATTTCTTTTTCTTGGGGATGGTCTTGATTCCTGTCTCCTGTACAATGTCATGAACATCCATCCATAGTTCATTTTGGAAGGTGCCTAATAAATGATATGCCAACTATAAGTTCCCATCATTATGAGACATCCAACCAAATTCTCCCACAGTAGGAACCTTCTCTTGAGAAGCCAAATGTGAAAGTAGTGCCACCTCAGAAAGGAAATTTGTGAGAAGTTGATTTGAGCAATATTCATTGTGTCCTAAATTACCAACCAGGAAATATCTTTCATAACTCTTGGGCCAGAGTTTTTAAATTTAGCACACTGTAGGACTGGTCTCTTTGAAATTTGGCTGTCTGAACTATATTGGCTTATTCCTTTGGGTTACTATAACAGATTTAACAGACCAAGTGGATTAAGCAATAAATACTCACAGTTCTGGAAGACGAAGAACCCAAGATCAATGTGCCAGCCAACTTGATATCTATTGAGGGCCTTTTTCCTGGTCTGCAGGTGGCCATCTTCTTCTTACCTTCTCACATGGCTGCTCCTTGGTGAATGAACTGGAGAAAGAGAGAGACACAAAGAGAGAGAGAAAGAGTAGGAGTGAGATGGACTCTTGGGGGAAGGAGATGGAGAGGGAGGATGGGAGAGAGAACAATTTCCTGTCTCTTCTTACAAGGGCTTAATCTGATTTTGAGGGCCCCACCTCTCAAAAGCCCCACCTCCAACTACCATCATATTGAGGATTAGGGCTTTAACATATGAATTTGAGGAGGAAAACAAACTTTCAGTCCATACATTGGCTCTGAACATGTAATAGATAAATAATTTTTAATTAGACTATTTAAAGGCATTCTCTCTTTCTGATCCTTGCACTACGAAGTTCTCATTTTCTATTTTTTATATTCTCAAATACACTTAGAGCAACCAGGTCAGCACATATCTAACTTACATAAAATACTTGGAGGTTTAGAAAGGGTCCTAAAGCACATGGGAAAACATGTAGGGCTATATAACTTTGATGAAAAATCTAGGAGTCTCTCTCCTTACCTTTCAATCCAGAATGAGTCTTTTCTTTTAAAGGAATTTTTTTTGGAAAGTACTGCATAGAAAAGAAGCTTGTTTAATAAAGATGATTGCTTGTTTTTTTAGGAAATTTTGCTATAACTAAAATAGGTGGTACCAAAGAACACCCATTTATTTACTTTTCTGTAGCATATAATGGTCAAAGTTTGTGTACTTCTAGGATTTTAATGAGAGAAGAAATTTCATAAATTGAGTTTCAAAGTGAATATACATATCTATATATGTGTATATATACACACACACATATAGAGTTGGCCAAACAATTCATTTGCATTTTCCCTTGGATAACTTTGTACAGAAATTTATAATTTCTGGCATCTAACAAACAGATGTTGATTTTTGAAACGATTTCTGAGAGATAGTGAAGGACAGGGAAGCCTGGCATGCTGCAATCCATGAGGTCAGAAAGAGCTGGACACAATTTAGTGACTGAACAAAATATATGTGTGTGTATATATAACACAAACAAGATATTGACATTGATGCCTTCTATTGACCATATTCAAGTTTTCCTTTCTACCTGTATTTATAGTTCTTTCTATGTATATGTGTGTAAGTCTTTTACAAATTTATCATATATCTAGATCTATATACCCACAGTCACATCAAGATCCAAAAATTTTCATCATCAAAAGGATCCCTTATGTTGCTCTTTTATAACCACACTGAACCCTAACCCACTCCCTGTCCCTACCTGCTGAAATCTACTGCTCTATTCTTCATTTATCAGACGGTGTCATTGCAAAAATATTATTTAAGTAGAATTCCACATTATGTAATTTGTGTTTCCTTCCTTCATACTGTCTCAGGATTAACCCAAGATGTTGTGCATGTGAATTTCTTTTGTTTTTATTTTACAGTAATATTCCTTACTATGTATACACAACAATTTGCCTAAACACCAGTGTATTCACCTACTGAAAGACATCTGAACTTTTTTTCAGTTTTGCAATTATAAATAAAGCTGCTGTGTGCATTGGTGTATTGGATTTTGTGTGAACATATTTTCATGTCTCTGGCATGAATACTCAAGTGTACAATTTACAAATCATATGGGAATTTCAGTTTTAATTTTATAAGAAATTTTCAGAGTGTTTCCCATATTGACTGTGGCACTTTATATTCCCAATAGTAATATTTGAACTATTCACATTCTCTACATCCTTTCTGACTTTTGGGGCATTCCCTACATTTTTAACCATTCTGATAGTGATGCCTTACTGTGGATTTGTTTGCATTTCCCTGATAGCTACTGATGTTGAAAATCTTTTCATGTGCTCATTTGTCACATGTATCTCCTTTTCAGTGAAATATTGTTCACGTTTTATTGTTTACTTTTGAAATGGATTTTTTATTAACTGTTGAGTTTTAATATAGTTGAAGTACTGGTGCTTTATCAAGTATGTGATTCACACATATCTTCTCCTAGCTGAAGCTAGTCTTTTAATGCTTTTTGTATCAACTTTCACAAACCATGCTGGGCTTCCCTGGTGACTCAGATGGTAGAGAATCTGCTTGCAATGAAGGAACCACAGGAGAAGTGAGTTGATTCCTGGATCAGGAAGGTCCTCGGGAGGAGGGAGTGGTTACCCACTACAGTGTTCTTGTCTGGAGAATCCCATGGGCAAAGGAGACTGGTGGGCTACAGTCCATGGGGTCTCAAAGAGTTGGACACTCCTGAGCAACTAACACTTTCATTTTTCATTTTACAAACCATGTTAATCTGTTGCAGTAAGGTAAGAGAAATACATATTCTGCAGCTAATCTGTGGGATTCCAATGTGGCTCTCAAAGACACCAGCCTCAGTTTTTCAGGAAAACAATGTTTTACAGAAAAACCAGTGCTGTTGGTCAAATGCTCTTTGCCCTTAGGGACCTGACAGGATTGAGATGAGTGGTGGTGAGTTTGCTCTGGTCTAAACTGGGTCCATCTGTCAATGAAGCTGGCAGATGCAGTGACCCTTGGGCAGCTGACAGACCCCTTCTATGACTGTGACAAAAGCAGAGGCTATGTTCTCCAGCTCTCTGGTTTGCTGATTTTTAAATTTTGTTTCTGCTTTTTTTCTTTTAATAAGACAATAATAAGCTTTATGTTATTACATGTATACAAATGACCATTTTATTTCAATTCATTTATCAGATTTTTCTTTTATAGAACATGTTTTTGGTATCGATAAGAATGCTTGTCATAGGCATAGATCTCAAAGGTCTTCTCCTGTTTTTTTTTTTTCCTAAAATTTTTATACTTTTGCATTTTACATTTAAGTTCCAGATCTCTTTTGTATAAATTTTTGTATAAGATGTGAGATTCAGACTGAGGTTCTGTTTGCTTTTTAATTCTGAGTGTCCAACTTTCTTGTTGTTGTTTCAAAAGACTATTCTCTTCCTTCAGTTGAATTTCTTTTGCCTGTTTTCTTTTCAAAAGTCATTTGAGCATGTTTGTTTGGAAGTATTTCCAGATAATCTATTATATTCCATTGTTCTGTGCTTCTAGTTCTCAAATAGTACCACATGGGCTTTTCTACTGTAGCTTTATAGTAAGCCTTAAGATTATGTATCTTAAGTGAGGAGATACCCCTCGTCCAAGGTAAGGAGCAGCAGCTTCACTTTGCTGGAGCAGCCGTGAAGAGATATCCCATGTCCAAGGTAAGAGAAACCCAAAAAAGATGGTGGGTGTTGCAAAAGGGCATCAGGAGGCAGAAACACTGAAACCATAATCACAGAAAACTAGTCAATCTAATCATACTAGGACCACAGTCTTGTCTAACTCAATGAAACTAAGCCATGCCCATGTGGGGCCACCCAAGATGGGTGGGTCATAATGGAGAGGTCTGACAGAAGGTGGTCCACTGGAGAAGGGAATGGCAAACCACTTCAGTATTCTTGCCTTGAGAACCCCATGAACAGTAGGAAAAGGCAAAATGATAGGATACTGAAAGAGGAACTCCCCAGGTCATTAGGTGCCCAATATGCTACTGGAGATAAGTGGAGAAATAAGTCCAGAAAGAATGAAGGGATGGAGCCAAAACAAAAACAATATCCAGTTATGGATATGACTGGTGATAGAAGCAAGGTCCAATGCTGTAAAGAGCAATACTGCATAGGAACCTGGATGTTAGGTCCATGAATCAAGGCAAATTGGAAGTGGTCAAACAGGAGATGGCAAGAGTGAATATCGACATTCTAGGAATCAGTAAACTGAAATGGACTGGAATGGGTGAATTTAACTCAGATGACCATTATATCTACTACTGTGGGCAGGAATCCCTTAGAAGAAATGGAGTAGCCATCAAGGTCAACAAAAGAGTCTGAAATGCAGTACTTGGATGCAGTCTCAAAAATGACAGAATGATCTCTGTCCGTCTCCAAGGAAACCATTCAATATCACAGTAATCCAAGTCTGTGCCCCAACCAGTAATGCTGAAGAAGCTGAAGTTGAACGGTTCTATGAAGACCTATAAGACCTTCTAGAACTAACACCCCAAAAAGATGTCCTTTTCATTATAGGGGACTGGAATGCAAAAGTAGGAAGTCAAGAAACACCTGGAGACAGGCACGTTTGGCCTTGGAATACAGATTGAAACAGGGCGAAGACTAACAGAATTTTGTCAAGAGAATGCACTGGTCATAGCAAACACCCTCTTCCAACAACACAAGAGAAGACTCTACATATGGACATCACCAGACGGTCAACACTGAAATCAGATTGATTATATTCTTTGCAGCCAAAGATGGAGAAGCTCCATACAGTCAGCATAAAAAAGACCAGGAGCTGACTGTAGCTCAGATCATGAACTCCTTAATGCCAAATTCAGACTTAAATTGAAGAAAGTAGGGAAAACCAATACACCATTCAGGTATGACCTAAATCAAATCCCTTAAGATTATACAGTGGAAGTAAGAAATAGATTTATCAGACTAGATCTGATAGACAGAGTGCCTGATGAACTATGGACTGAGGTGCATGACATTGTACAGGAGACAGGGATCAAGACAGGGATCAAGACATGGAAAAGAAGTGCAAAAAAGCAAAATGGCATCTGGGGAGGCCTTACAAATAGCTGTGAAAAGAAGAGAAGCAGAAAGCAAGGAGAAAAGGAAAGACATAAGCATCTGAATGCAGAATTTCAAAGAATAGCAAGGAGAGATAAGAAAGACTTCTTCAGCGATCAATGCAAAGAAATCGAGGAAAACAACAGAATGAAAAGACTAGAGATCTCTTCAAGAAAATTAGAGATACCAAGGGAAGATTTCATGCAAAGTTGGGCTCGGTAAAGGACAGAAATGGTATGGACCTAACAGAAGCAGAATTTATTAAGAAGTGGCAAGAATCACAGAAGAACTGTACAAAAATGATCTTCACGACCAAGATAATCATGATCGTATGATCACTCACTTAGAGCCAGACATCCTGGAATGTGAAGTCAAGTGGGCCTTAACAAGCATCACTACGAACAAAGCTAGTGGAAGTAATGGAATTCCAGTTGAACTATTTCAAATCCTGAAAGATGATGCTGTGAAAGTGCTGCACTCAATTGGCCAGCAAATTTGGAAAACTCAGCAGTGGCCACAGGACTGAAAAAGGTCAGTTTTCATTCCAATCCCAAAGAAAGGCAATGCAAAGAATGCTCAAAAATACTGNTGAAAGATGATGCTGTGAAAGTGCTGCACTCAATTGGCCAGCAAATTTGGAAAACTCAGCAGTGGCCACAGGACTGAAAAAGGTCAGTTTTCATTCCAATCCCAAAGAAAGGCAATGCAAAGAATGCTCAAAAATACTGCACAATTGCACTCATCTCACGTGCTATTAAAGTAATGCTCAAAATTCTCCAAGCCAGGCTTCAGCAATACGTGAACCGTGAACTCCCTGATGTTCAAGCTCGTTTTAGAAAAGGCAGAGGAATGAGAGATCGAATTGCCAACATCCTCTGGATCATGGAAAAAGCAAGAGAGTTCCAGAAAAACATCTACTTCTGCTTTATTGACTATGCCAAAGCCTTTGACTGTGTGGATCACAATAAACTGTGGAAATTCTTCAAGAGATGGGAATACCAAACCACTTGACTTGCCTCTTGAGAAACCTATATGCAGGTCAGGAGCAACAGTTAGAACTGGACATGGAACAACAGACTGGTTCCAAATAGGAAAAGGAGTCCGTCAAGGCTGTATATTGTCACCCTGCTTATTTAACTTATATGCAGAGTACATCATGAGAAACGCTGGGCTGGAAGAAGCACAAGCTGCAATCAAGATTGCCAGGAGAAATATCAGTAACCTCAGATATGCAGATGATACCACCTTATGTCAGAAACAGAAGAGGAACTAAAAAGCCTCTTGATAAAACTCAAAGAGGAGAGTGAAAAAGTTGACTTAAAGCTCAACATTCAGAAAACAAAGATCATGGCATCTTGTCACATCATTTCATGAGAAATAGATGGGGAAACAGTGGAAACAGTGTCAGACTTTATTTTTTTGGGCTCCAAAATCACTGCAGATGGTGATTGCAGCCATGAAATTAAAAGACACTTACTCCTTGGAAGAAAAGTTATGACAAACCTAGATAGCATATTCAAAAACAGAGACATTACTTTGCTGACTAAGATCCATCTAGTCAAGCTATGTTTTTTCCAGTGGTCGTGTATGGATGTGAGAGTTGGACTAGGAAGAAAGTTGAGCACCGAAGAATGGATGCTTCTGTGGTGTTGGAGAAGACTCTTGAGAGTCCCTTGGACTGCAAGGAGATCCAACCAGTCCATTCTGAAGGAGATCAACCCTGGGATTTCTTTGGAGGGAATGATGCTAAAGCTGAAACTCCAGTACTTTGGCCACCTCATGCAGAGAGTTGACTCATTGGAAAAGACTCTTATGTTGGGAGGGATTGGGGGCAGGAGGAGAAGGGGATGACAGAGGATGAGATGGCTGGATGGCATCAAGGACTCGATGGACGTGAGTCTGAGTGAACTCCGGGAGATGGTGATGAACAGGGAGGCCTGGCATGCTGCGATTCATGGGGTCGCAGAGTCAGACACGACTGAGCGACTGAACTGAACTCACGATTATGTATAGTAAGTTCTCCGCTCCTCCTTTTTTTTTTTTTTTGACAAGTTTAAGACTATTACAATTATTCTAGGATAGGTTTGTTTAAGTCTGTAACAGTCTTTGTTAGAATATTGATAAGAATTTTATTAAATCTCTAGACCAACTTGACATCTTTCCTATGTTCAGCCTTCCTGTCCAAGAACACTGTATGTCTCTCCATTTATTTATATCTTTGATTTCTTTCATTAGCCTTTTATAATTATCAGTATATAGATTTTATATAAGTGCTATTAAATGTATGATTAGGTATTTTATTTTTTGGTGAAATTATTTATTATATTTTTAATTTCAGTTTCTCTGTGTTAGTGTTGGTATACAGAAATTGATTGATTGTGTTTTGATCTTGCATACTGCAGCCAACTGAACTAACTTCATTTTGCTAGGCTTCCTTTTTTTTTTTTTTCGGGTAGGATAGTTGTTATACTCTATGTAAATATTTATATCTGCATATATAGTTGCCTTTCTTCTTTTCCAAATTGTATTAAAATTTATTTTTCTTTCCTCATTTCAGTGTCTAGACCTTCCAAACCTATGGTGAATAAGGAGAGAGTGGCCAGCTTTCTCTTGTTCCCAATATATGGGAAATATATTTAGTTTTTAATCATTAAAAAATGAAACTAGCCAGACAAGAATGCAACAGGAAAAAAAAATTACAGACAAATATCCCTGATGAACATAGAAGCAAAAATCTTCAGAAAATTATAGCAAAAGAAATTCAGCAATACGCTAAGAAGATCAAACACCATGATCAAGTAGAATTTACTCTAGGGAAGCAAAGTTTGCAAATCAATCAGTGTGTCATATCACGTTAACCAAACAAAATAAAATAATCATATGATCATCTAAATAAAGTTAGAAAAAAGCATTTGACAATCAATATTTTGAGATAAATACTCTCAATAAAGTGGGTATAAAAGGAAAGCACCTCAAAATATAAAAGGCCCTTTAAGACAAGCCAACAGCTAACATCACACTCAACAATGAAAACTGAAATCTTTCCTTTTAAGATTAGGAATAATATAAGAATGCTCACTATTACCACTCTTATTCAGTGTAGTATTGAAAGTCCTATCCAGAGCAATTAGTCACAAGAAAGAAAAAAAAGGATTTCAAATTAGAAAGGAAGAAATAAAACTGTCACTATTTGCTGATGACATGATGCTATGTATGGAAAAGACTAGAGACTCCATCAAAACTGTTAAAACTAATAATCAACTCAGTCAAGTTACAGGAAACAAAATTAATATGCAAAAGTGAGTTGCATTTCTATACACTAATAATGAACTATCAGAAAGAAAAGTTAACAAAATAATTCATTTATAACATCAAAAACAACAACAACAACAACAACAACCTAGAAATATGTTTAAAGAGCTGAAAGACCAGTAGATTGATATTGAAAACTATGGGATATTAAGTAAATAAACTGAAGAGGCACAAATAAATGAGAAGATATTCCTCATGAATTAGAAGAATAAATATTGTTAAATGTCCATAGTACCCAAAGCAATATACAGACTAAGTGCAACCTATAAAACTTCCAGTGGCATTTTTCACAGACGTAAACACACAAACTTAAAATCTGTATAGAACTGAAAAAGACCCTGAATAGCTGAAGCAGCCTTGAGAAAGAATAATGCTGGAGGCATTTTATTCTCTGAATTCAAACTATATCGTGAAGATATATTAATTAAAACAATATATTACTGACATAAAACAGATGCATAAATCAATGGAATATAATAGAAAACTCAGAAATAAGCCCATGCATATATGATCAATTAATTTATCACAAAGGAGCCAAGAATATAATGAGGAAACCTTATACCATAAAGAAAAATTAACTCAAAATGGATTAACAACTTGGATGTAAGACCGGAAACCATGAAACATCTAGAAGAAAATATAGGTGGTAAACTCTTTGACATTGATCTTGACTGTGATTTCTTAATTCTGAGACCAAAAGCAAAATCAACAAAAGCAAATATAAATAAGTAGTATCTCATTAAACCTGAAAGCTTATGCACAGCAAAGGAAATCATAATGAAAATGAAAAGACAGCCAACTAACTGGGAGAGAATATTTGCAATGATATATATGATAAGGGGCTAATCTCCAAAATATATAAAGAACTCATATAATTCAAAAGCAAACTAAGTAATATTATTTAAAAACTGACAGAAAATCTGAATAGACATTTTTCCAAAGACAACATTTAGATCACCAATAGAAACATGAAAAAGTTACTGAACATCACTGATTATGAGGGAAATGCAAATCAAACCTCAGTGAGATGTTACTCACACCTGTCAGAATGGTATTATTAAAGACAGGAAATAACAAGTGTTGGCAAGTATTTGGACAAAGGAAACACTTGTGCACTGTTAGTGAGAATGTAAACTGGTGCAGCCTCTATGGAAAACAGTACAGAGGTTCCCTCCAAAATTAAAACTAGAACTAATATGAACCAGAAATGGAACTTCTGGTTATTAATCCACAGGAAAGAAAAACCACTAACTCAAAAAAAGTACATATTCCCACATTCAATGTGAATATAAAAAATTGTCCATTCATGAGTGAATTAATAAAAAAAGTATATCTATATATAGATATAAAGGAGTATCACTCAGCCATAGAAAATAATGAAATCTTACATTTTATGACAGCATGGATGAACCTAGAGGGCATTGTATTAAGTAAAATAAGTCAGGCAGAGAAAGATAAATACTGTATGATATGTTTTATATGTGGAATCTAAAGATAAATAAATATAAAATCAAGCTAATTGACGCCGAAGACAGATTGATGATTGCCAGAGGAAGGTGGTGGGATTAATGGGAGAAATAGGTGAAATTTTATGTTTTAAGTAAATTGAATGAATAAATGAATAGAAAAGCTGTTTTACAAGAATAAGGTAATACCGATCCTCTCTTCACTTCTACATTATTACCACATTGTCTTTATTCATATGAAATACAGCTGTTCATCATTTTATCCATTATGACTTAAGCAAGCAGATGAAATTCTTACTGTTTTCAAGGTCAAGTTAATATATTAATTTTTATGATATGACTTCATTCTTTCTTTTTAATTTTAGCCCTGTTCATTATGTCTTAACACGATGCAAAATGCATTTATTTGTATCTGTAATATCTAAATAGTTTGGCTATAGAAATTTAAATATAGATAAATATATAAATTAATGTAGGATACCCAAATACTTCATAGATCACTGCCTTAACTTGGTTAAGAGGCTTGTGCAACTCAGTGAAGCTATGAGCTATGCTGTGCAGGGCCAACCAATTTTGGAAAGTTCTGACAAAATATGATCCACTGGAAGAGGGAATGGTAAACCACTCCAGTAGTCTTTCCACGAGATCCCCTTTAACTGTATAAAAAGACAAAAAGATATAACAATGAAAGACAACCCACCCCTCCACCCCCCCAACCCCAGTTTGGAAGGTGTCCAATATGCTACTAGAGAAGAGCAGAGGGCAACCACTAATAGCTTCAGAAAGAATGAAGCAGCTTGGCAAAAGCAGAAAAAAACACTCAGTTGTGAATGTGTGATGAAAGTAAAATCAAATGCTGTAAAGAACAGTATTGCGTAGGAACCTGGAATGTTAGGTCCATGAATCAAAGTAAATTGGACATAGTCAAACAGGAGATGGCAAGAGTGAACATCAGCATCTTGAGAATAAGTGAACTAAAATGTACAGAAATGGGACAATTTAATTCAGATGACCATTATATCTACTACTGTGGACAAGAATTTAGAATTTACTGGAGTTAGAAAAGGCAGAGGAACCAGAGATCAAATTGCCAACATCTGTGTGATCATCAAAAAAGCAAGAGAGTTCCAGAAAAACATCTACCTCTGCTTCATTGACTATGCCAAAGCCTTTGACAGTGTGGATCACAGCAAGCTGTGGAATATTATTCAAGAGATGAGACTACCAGACCACCTGACCTGCCTCTTGGGAAACCCGTATGCAGGTTAAGAAGCAACAGAACTGGACATGGAACAATGGACTGTTTCCAAATTAGGAAAGAAGTATGTCAAGGCTGTATATTATCACCCTGCTTACTTAACTTATATGCAGAGAACATTATGTGAAATGTTGGGCTAGGTGAATCACAAACTGGCATTCAGATTGCCAAAAGACACATCAACAATCTCAGATTTGCAGATGATACAGCTGTAATGGCAGAAAGTGAAGAGGAACTAAAGATTTTCTTGATGAAGGTAAAGAGGAGAGTGAAAAAGCTGGCTTAAAATTCAGCATTCAGAAAACTAAGATCATGGCATCCTGTCCCATCACTCCCTGGCAAATAGATGGTGAAACAATGGAAACAGTGACAGACTTTATTTTCTTAGACTCCAAAATCACTGCAGATGGTAACTGCAGTCATGAAATTAAGACACTTTCTGCTTGGAAGGAACACTATAGCAAATCTATACAGTGTATTAGGAAGCAGAGACATTACATTGCCAATAAAGGTCTGTATAGTCAAAGCTACATGTTTTCCAGCAGTCATGTATGGATGTGAGAGTTGGACTATAAAGAAAGCTGAGTGCTGAAGAACTGATGCTTTTGAACTGTGGTGTTGGAGAAGATTCTTGAAAGTCCCTTGGACAACAGGTATATACTCATTGAAGGACTGATGCTGAAGCTGAAGCCCCAATACTTTGGCTATCTGTTGGGAACAGCTGACTCATTTGAAAAGACACTGATGCTGGGAAAGATTGAAGGCAGAAGGAGAAGGGGCAACAGAGAATAAGATGGCTAGATGGTATCACTGATTCAATGGACAATGGACTTGGGCAAACTCTGGGGGATAGTGAGGGACAGGGAGCCCCAGTGTGATGCAGATCGTGGCATCACAGAGAGTCAGACACAACTTGGCAACTAAACAACAACAATAAAGATACCAAAATGTTCTATCTTCAACAATTATTATGTTGGTGTAAGCACAATTAGTTTTGGACCATGAATTCTGAATCATTTTAACTAGACTCAAATGAATTTTTATTAATCAAAATATATAATCAAACATTTTTGCTGAGAAAATAAGCTTGTTCTCATAGAATAAAAATTTGTGATTCAGGATTTGGCAAAGACTTGGAAAGCATTTTCTGCATCCTGCTGGTTGTGGAAGTGTTTTCCCTTCAAAAAGTTGTCAAGATGCTTGAAGAAGTAGTAACTGCTTAGTAAGAGGTCAGGTGAATATGGTGGATGAGGCAAAATTTTGTAGCCCCATTCATTCAACTTTTGAAATGCTAGTTGTGCAATGTGTGATCTGGCGTTGTCATGGAGAAGAATTGAGCCCATTCTGCTGACCAATGCTGGCTTCAGGCCTTGCAGTTTTCATTGCATCTCATCAATTTGCTGAGCATACTTCTTAGATGAAATGGTTTTGGCTAGATTCAGAAAGCTGTAGTGGATCAGATCGGCAGCAGACCACCAAACAGTGACCATGAACTTTTTTTTTTTTTTTTTTTTGGTGCAAATTTGGCTTTGGGAAGTGTTTAGGAGCTTCTTTTCAGTCTAACCACTGAGTTGGTTGTTGCCAGTTATCATGTACAATCCACTTTTAATCACTCAAGAAATGGTTCATTGTTCTTACATAGGATAAGAGAAGAGGACACTTCAAATGCTGATTTTTTTTGATTTGCAGTCAGCTCATGAGGCATCCAAAGGAAATGGCAATCCACTCCAGTATTCTTGCCTGGAGAATCCCATGGATGGATCGCAAAGAGTCGGACACGACTGAGCGACCTCATCTCATGAGGCATCCACTTATCAAGCTTTTTCACCTTTACAATTTGCTTCAAATGCCAAATGATCATAGAATGGTCCTTTCTGAATTCTTCAGCAACTTCTCGTGTAGCTATGAGGATCAGCTTTGATGATGGCTCTCATTGGTCATTGTCAACTTCCAGTGGCCAGCCACTACACTCCTCATCTTCAAAGTGCTCATCTCCTTTGCAATACTTCTTGAACCACCACTGCACTGTATGTTCCTGGGTTAAATGCACTGTTGATGTTGCAAGTTCTCTCTGATGCTTTATGATACATTTTAAAGAATATCACTCAACTTTGCTTTTTGCCTAACATCATTTCCATACTCTAAATATAAAATAAACAGCAAGCAATGTCAATAGCAAAAAAAAAAAAAAAAGAGTAAAAAATGTGCATTAAAATGATGTACGACTTAACCACATTTATTTAGAATGTATTCCAGTATCCAATGGCAAATTTCAACAATTCAAAAACTGCAATTACTTTTGCACCAACCTAATAAATTCTCGTATCTTGTGCCTCCTTTAATCTCTTTAAACTCTCACTCTCCTAAGCTTTTTTAAATGAAATCCCAATAATCATTTAGTTCAGTCATAAATATTTGGGCATGTATTTATGAACTAAAAGATAAACTACTTTCAGGAAATAATGTGGTGGTAAATAAATATGTGTTTCAGAATTTATTGAAAAGTGTCTTTTGATTGAAATCAGTGAAAAGGAACTGTATTAGCCTTCTATGATAATTACAGGAAATTATCAAAAGTCATTATTAAAAACTAATTTACCTTAATATCATTTCTATCATCATTGCTGAATCCAATGTTATGACTGTTTAGAGGATTGGGATGGGGTAGGGGAAGGAGGTTCAAAAAGGAAAGCATATATGCATAAGAAGGCAATGACAACCCACTCCAGTACTCTTGCCTGGAAAATCCCATGGATGGAGGAACCTGGTGGGCTGCAGTCCATGGGGTCGCTAAGAGTCGGACACGACTGAGCGACTTCACTTTCACTTTCACTTTCATGTTGTTTTATAGCAGAAACCAATACAACATTGTAAAGCAATTTTTCTCCAATTAAAAATTAATTTGAAAAAAATTAAACAAAACAAAATAAAATTTCAATATCATGAAATCCTCTATGACTCATTCAATTGAATAAGGGTTCCTCTAAAAGAAAAAAAAAAAAAAGACACAGTTATAGTTGTTTTGTTTTGTAGATACTATTTATCAGGTTGCTGTAATGCATTTTTATCTCTAACCTGCTGGAGTTTTTAAAATCACGTATGGGTACTGACTTTTTTATATGCCTTTCTGTGTCAGTTGATACAGTCATAAGTTTTTTCTTCTTTAACTTATTGATATAATTTATTGCATTGTTTAATTTTAGAGTTGAAACAACCTTGCATATTGGGGGTAAACTTCACTTGGTTATTGTGTATAATCTTTCTTTCCTGTATGATGCCAGATTTGGTTTGCTAGAGTATTGTTCAAGATTCTTATCTCTATATTAATCGATAGCTTTCTTCTCTTGTGTTACCTTTGCCTCTGGAATCAGTATAATACTGATCCCACATGAGTTGGTAAAAATTATTTCCTTTTATAATTTCTGAAAGAGACTGTATATACACTTTAATTTTTTCAAGCGTGTTTGTTAGAATTCTCCAATGGGTCTATAGATTTATTTTCCTGGAGTTTTAAATTATTCATTCAATTTATTTTATGGTAATATAGATGTTGAGACTATCTATCCCAAGTTAGCAGAATTTTTGTAGTTTCTGGCTTTCACAGAAAAGTGACCTATTTCTTCCAAGTTCATAGTCATTCCCTTTTATCTCTGTTATTAATGGCTACAATATCTTTGGCTATCTATTAATGGCTATAATTAATGGCTAGTTATAGCTCCTTTTTCATTCCTGATTTAGGCCATTAATATCTTCCTTTTTTTCATTTTTGTCATTATCTTTTTCAGAGAACTGGCTTTTTATCACTGATTTTTCTCTATCATTTTACTATTTTTAGTTTCATTGATTACTTTGCTGACTAAGGTCCGTCTAGTCAAGGCTATGAATTTTCCTGTGGTCATGTATGGATGTGAGAGTTGGACTGTGAAGAAGGCTGAGCGCCGAAGAATTGATGCTTTTGAACTGTGGTGTTGGAGAAGACTCTTGAGAGTCCCTTGGACTGCAAGGAGATCCAACCAGTCCATTCTGAAGGAGATCAGCCCTGGGATTTCTTTGGAAGGAATGACAACTACATTGTTTAATCTCCACAAGCTTAGATATTTTAATATTGTCTCTGTATTTTTAATTTCTACTTTGATTACATAATAGTTAACTCATTCTATAATAACTTTAAAAAAATTTGAGATATATTTCATAATCCAAGATATGGTATATCTTGATAAATATTCCATATTCCATGCCACTTGAAACATATGTGCATTCTGCTGCTTTTTGGTAGAATATTGTATATATGTCAGTTAGATCCTATTGATTGATTGTGTTTTCAGGTCTTTTATTTCCTTGCTGACTGTCTGCTGAGTAATTCTATCAATTATAATTATAAATTTTTTCTCCTTTAAATTCTATCATTTTCCTTTATTTATTGTGAAGCTCTGTTTGATGTATACAGAGGTAAGTTGATTATGTCTTCCTGGATTGCTTTTATTACCATTATAATGATCCTCTTGGCTCCAAATGTTTTCTTTGCTTAGAAGTCTGGTCTAGAGAGTAGAACATAGTCTCTCTGCTTCTTATAATTTTTATGTACTTTCAGGACATATTCTATACCACACACAATCTATTTCTGTGTTTTCTAAAGAAATAAATTCTAAATTATATTGCTGTCAATATGGGAAGAATAATTTTGATAAGTAATCCTCAGACTTATTTAAGAGAAATAATGTTTTAGTGATAAAAATTACAATAATGTAATTGCTTATTGAGTCACTAAAACTATGAGAAAAGAAAAATATGAAAAATTTTCAACTGCCTGTGATCAGATCTAGAAATGAGGGAAATAAGACTCTGTGAGAGGAATTAGCACATGCAAGTCATGACACCAGTTAAACAAGGCAATTAGATAGGGTATTAAGTGGGACAACAATCCAGGCTTAGAAAAGGGTACAATGTAGGAACTAGATTGTCAAAACTAGTATACAAAGATGTTCAAATAACAGCTATATTTATTAGATGCTGTTGATATTTAAGAAAAAATTATATTGGAAAAATAATGTATATTTTGATGTAATTTATCTTATATGATTCATTTCTACAAGTATCATGTTGGCTTAAGCAAAACTATTACAGTGGTTACACATACACATGGGTAATAATATTGATGATAGTACTAGACATAGCCTAATGTATGGAGCTGAATACTCATGTACCAGGCACTCACAAGCAATTTATATGCATTGCCCCGTTTTATTATTCTTCAAATTACATAACATTGATGCAACAAGGAAATGATTATTTTCCTTAGGAGAATTACTTTCTGGACTACATTAATATAAATTGATATGAATCCAACTACTCTAAGTTTGTGTAAGCCCTGAGTTTTCTGATTTTTCTTCTATTTATTAATATTTTAATTGATTTTTCTACTAGTTATATGATAATTATAAAGCATTATGTAGACTCTTTTTGACAACATGCACTGGAAAAATAAATGGATGAGGTTCACCCAGCTTATTGTGCTTTAGCAGAGAAATGAGAGAGCCTTAGCCTTAAAAAGATGTTAAAATATACTTCTGTAGCATTAGACCTGTGTGACATTAATTCATGAATAAAAACTGAGATCAAAGAAACAGAAGTGATAATCTACAAGCCACAAGTCTGATTTTAAAAGAAAAAATATTAAATATTCAAAAGTAAAACTAGGGCAATTGTTACATACTTGGATATAAAACAAAGATATATGTTTCCTTCTCAATTTCATCACATGAGTTCAATATGAATCAAAGTGAAAGAAAGGATACTTATAAAATGGAAAATAAAACACTATATTTATCAGGAAAAAAAATGTTTGATATATTTCAGTTACTATTACTGTAACCAAGCAGGGCCCTATAAGGCCTTACTTCCCAGAATAGACTCCCACGCATGTCTTCCACCTGCCTTTTGCGTGTAGAAAATCTGAATAAATGTAATCAAAGAAGTGAGAAAATGCAGAAAGGAAAATAGACAAGCAAGACAAATTAGTAATATTTTAGCCACTAAACAAAGTCAAGAACTTTTAGTTCTGCCTTAAGGACTATAGATAAATTCTGACCCATGTCAGATAACTTCTAACAACATGTCCTTTGAGATGTTTTGCTGGTACTGAAACCCTCACCAGGTGAGAGAAATTAACTGTAGGCTGTGCACAAGCATATAAGCCCAGACCATTTGGAACCAGCGGGTTGATGATGCTAGCTCTCAATTATCTCACCACCAATCAATCAGAAGAAAATCCATGAGCTGACCACACTCTGCTCCTTGAACACTATAAGACTCTTCATTAGCCCCTCAGGGTGGGACAAACGGTCTTGAGGACATTATTCCATGCCAGCCCCCTTTATCTGGCAAAACAATAAAGGTATTCTTTTCTGCTTCATTCAAATATATGTCTCCATGTTTCTATTTGACACTGGTGAACAGAGGCCAAGTGTAGGCAACATTGCTATGCTATAAAACAGTTATTAAGTGTCCACTAAAAAAGACGCACACTGTAAAAGTTGTGAGTTAAATTTTATTCGGGGCAAAATGAGGACTGTAGCCTAGGAGACAACACCTGTGATATCTCTGAGAAACTGCCCCAAAGAGGTAATAGGGGAAGGTCAATATACAAGATTTTGGTGAAGGAAGAGTTCAATGTAATCAAATTCTTATTTTACAAAAAGTTGTCTGCTAGTCATGAGGAGCTGATGTCATCATGATAGGATTTAGTGCTTTTCTAAATATGAGGAGATGCAAAGATTGAATCTCTTGTAGACACTTGGAGAATTCAAACTGTGGACAATTCTTAAAGAGTTTGGAATTCTATACCGTCTTAACTGTCCCAGAGAAACCTGTATGCAGGTCAAGAAGCAATATTAGAACTGAAAATGGAACAACAAACTGGTTCAAAATTGGGAAAAGAGTACATCAAGGCAATATAGTGCCACCTTCCTTATTTAACTTATATGCAAAGTACATCATGCAAAAGCTGGGCTAGATGAATCACAAAATGGAATCAAGATTCCTGGGAGAAATATCAACAACCTTAGATATGCAGATGATGCCACCACTGTAATGGCAGAAAGTGAAGAGAAACTAAAGAGCCTCCTGATGAAGATCAAAGAGGAGAGTGAAAAAGCTGGTTTAAAACTCAGCATTCAAAAAACTAAGATTATGGCATCCAGTCCCATCACTCCATGGCAAATAGATGGGAAAAAATGGAAAGAGTTACAGATATTATTTTCTCAGGCTTCACAATCACTGTGGATAGTGAATGCAGCCATGACATTAAAAATGCTTGCTCCTTGGAAAAACGGTATGTCAAACATAAGACAGCATATTAAAAAACAGAGACAAAACTTTGCTGACAAAGATCCATATAGTCAAGGCTATGGTTTGCTGAAGAACTGATGCTTTCGAAGAGTGGTGGGAAAGACTCTTGAGAGTCCCTTGGACAGCAAGGAGATCAAATCAGTCAATCCTAAAGGAAGTCAACTCTGAATATTCATTGGAAAAAAAGATGCTGAAGTTGAAGTTCCAATACTTTGGCCACCTGATGCAAAGAGCCAGCTCGTTGGGAAAGACTCTGATACAGGGAAAGATAGAGGGCAAGAGGAGAAAGGAGCAACAGAGAATGAGTTGGTTGGAAGGCATCACTGACCAATGGACATGAGTTTGAGCAACCTCTCTGAGACAGTGAAGGACAGGGAAGCCTGGTGTGCTTCAGTTCATGGGGTTGCACAGAGTCAGACATGACTTAGAGACCGAACAGCAACAAAGGATTGGGATCTTGAAATCAGTTCCTAAAAATAACTATTACAAAACCTGTTCTCTAGTTTCCCTAGAGTACAAAGTGATTCATTCTCTACTCTGAGCTGCCTTCAGGGCAAGTCAAAGGTCAACAGCTGCAGAAGTACAGGATTCAGTCCCCACAGAGGTAGATGGCAAAGGCTCTTGCAAGCACAACTTTGTAGCTGACATTATCAAAAGATCAGAAATAAAAATATATGAAGAATAAAAGCAGTAGATTTGACAGCAAAAACTACAATCAAAATGGAAGCAGAGAAATCAAAGTTAAAGAAACTAAAGAAAGCAAGTGCATCATAGCCGGTATCATGGGTGAAAGATCACTCTAATATATTTAACAAATAAGGAGATTTTATAAATTCATATGAAATGTTTGTGTGTGAAATAAAAAAATAGCATAGAAATGAAATAGATTAATTAGAAAATGAAACATATCAAAGGCAAATAAGTAAATGTGACATATTTGACCTTACTAGTAAGTAAATCAATGAATCATATGAGATATAACTTACCTGCAACGTTTCTTTTATAAATGACATGGAACACTATCATAAATTATAGTACAGAGAGTCAACTTTATTTACTCCCATTTGATATAAAAGACACTTCAGGCTCATGACCTTTATTCTGTTAATTCAATTTCAGCAATTTATCTTCAGTTAAAATGAGAAGTGTGTTAAGTGTTATTATAAAGACATACTGGAGCAGTTTATCCCAGTGAAAAGCTGGAAAAACTTACATGTTTTTCAACAGGAGATTGGTTAAATTAATCATGATATGTTTAAGAGGAAATATCCATTGGTCACAATGATGACAATAAATTTATATATTCATTAATAAGCAAAAATATATACAATAGACACCAGCAGTATTTCTTTTTCTTTTTTAATTTAACTTATTGACTCTTACTTTTATAGAGCCAGATCCAGATCCACATGTTTTCTCCTAAATGGCATGGTTATAACTGCCACTTTGGGAAAAACCCAGTAGGTGATTTTCTACACACACATATGAACTCACTTATAAAAATACATTTTTCTGTCAAATCTTTTACCAGGTATGATAGTTGACAAAATGGAACTCTAAACATATTTAAATTAATTTGATCAAATAAGTGGTTATACAAGGTCATTTTGAGAGAAAATATTAAATGGTATAAAGATGTAAATCATTTATATAATTTTTATAATTTAGACTCCTTGTGAGGAAATTAGACAAAAATGAATAGTCTTTACATTAATATTATTGACAAATATCTCCTATATAAGTTATGAATTTACAAGAGATGCACTTATTTAAAGCCTTGCACACACTTCAGCTTGTTAATAAGTTTTCCTCGAACTTGCATAAACACAGGTTTTCTGATGCTTCTGGAAGTAAATATCTTTTAGATGACGTTCAAAGTGAATTGGCCTATAGTACATTTCATAGGGACTTGAACATTGCAAATTAGTTAAGTAATTGTATCTTCATATGTATAACTTCTGGCATTTCATTAAATCCTGTAGGGTGGTGTAAAGGTTACAACTTTAAAGAGAGTACTTCTGGAATGAAATTTAAATTCTTTGCTGCAAGGCAAAAGAAAAGAAGTTTCAGATGTGTATAAGAGACAGCACATACTGATACCTGAGTTCAGGAAAAACTGGTGAACTCTGAATAAGGTTTTAGATTGTACCAAGGTCTGTTTCTCAGTTTGGGGGCTGGTCTATTGTTATGTAAGATGTTATCATTGGGAGAAGGGTAGACATGATTTCTCTGTACTAATTTGACAACCTTCTAGGAGTCTATAATAGTTTCAAATTTTAATAGTTAAAATATTCTGAGTCTAGAGAAGTTCTCTATAAGTGCTATATTATGACCAAATCCACAAACTCAGTCTCAACTGTCTGAATCATCATGTGTTTACCTTCAAGGAGTGAATAGGGCTGACCACATAATTTGAAGGGCCCAATAACCTCAGATATGCAGATGAAACCATCCTTATGGCAAAAATATTGATTTGCAAGTATGTCTCAGAGGAAATGTGACTTGGCTTATGTATGTAGCAATTACCAATAAAAGATTTTAAAGATTTGTCATTCTTCACAACTAACCTTGGCTGTTGAGTACAAAAGTGTTAGCACAAGATTCTGTGCACAATGAGCCCAAACAAACCAAAACATCAGAGTCTGGACCAGAGGAAGATTTTTCACAAGGCCACACAGCAGAAGAGTGACTGCAGCCCCCCAAACCCTGATCTCCCAAAGAGCTTCAGCAAAGCGTTTTTAAAGGTCTGATGAGGGAGGAGAGGTAGCAGGCTGTGTGATCACAATTCTCTGATTAGCTGATGGTGGATGGTGTCACAGGTGTTTACATTCTCCTTTGACTCCAGGATGCTTGAGGCTGTGTACTCATGGTCATCGAGTAGTTAACATTTTCCATTTTCAGGGAGGTTTTCACATCTGTATAACAACTCTGGAAATGTGCATCAAATACGGTTACCTAAGTACTACAGGAGGGCTTCCCTGGTAGCTCAGACAGTAAAGCGTCTCCCTCCAGGAAGGAAGTATTACCATGAACAAAGCTAGTGGAGGTGATGGAAATCCACCTGAGCTATTTAAAATTCTAAAAGATGGTGCTATTAAAGTGTTTCACTCAGTCTGTCAGCAAATTTGGAAAACTCAGCAGTGGTCACAGGACTGGAAAACGATCAGGTTTCATTCCAATCCCAAAGAATGTTAGTGCCAAAGAATGTTAGTGCCAAAGAATGTTAGTGCCAAAGAATGTTAGTGCCAAAGAATGTTCAGACTACCATACAATTCTGTCATTCACGTGCTAGCAAGGTAATGATCAAAATCCTTCAAGCTAGCCTTCAGCAGTACCTGGATCTAGAACTTCCAAATGTACAAACTGAACTTCAAAGAGGCAGAGGAACCAGAGATCAGATTGGCAACATTCATAAGATTGTGGAAAAAGCAAGGGAATTAAAAAACAAAAAAACAAAAAAAATATACTTCTGCTTCATTGACTACCCTAAAGCCTTTGTGTGGATCACAACAAATTGTGGAAAATTGTTAAAGAGATAGGAGTACCAGACCACTTTACCTGTCTCCCGAGAAACCTGTATGCAGGTAGCAGGTCAAGAAGCAACAGTTCAAACCGGACATGGAACAATAGAATTGTTCAAAACTGGGAAAGGAACATGTCAAGGCTATATATTGTCACCATGCTTATTTAACTTATATGTAGAATGCATTATGTGAAATGCCAGGCTGAATGAGTCACAAGTCGGAATCAAGATTGCCAGGAGAAATATCAACAACCTCAGATATGCAAATGACACCACTTTCATGGCAGAAAGTGAAGAGGAACTAAAGAGCCTCTTGATGAAGGTGAAAGTGGAGAATTTCACAAAAAGAGGAGAGTTTTTGGTTTAAAACTCAGCATTAAAAAAACTAAGATTATGGTATCTAGTCCCATCACTCTATAGCAAATAGATGGGGAAAAAAGTGGAAACAGTGACAGATTTTACTTCCTTGGGCTCCAAACCACTGTATATGGTGACTGCAGTCACAAAATTAAAAGATGCTTGGTTCTTAGAAGAAAAGCTATGACAAACCTAGGCAGTGTGTTAAAAAAACAGAGACATCACTTTGCCGACAAAGGTCCATTTAATCAAAGATACGTTTTTTCCAATAGTCATGCATAGAGGTGAGAGTTGAACTGTAAAGCAGGCTGAATACTGAAGAACTGATGTTTCTGAATTGTGGTGCTAGAGGAGACTCTTGAAAGCCCCTTGGACTGCAAGGAGATCAAATCAGTCATTCCTAAAGAAAATCAGCCCTGAATATTCATTGGAAGGACTGATGCTGAAGCTGAAACTCCAATACTTTGGCCACCTGCTGCTGCTGCTGCTGCTGCTGCTGCTGCAAAGTCGCTTCAGTCGTGTCTGACTCTGTGCGACCCCATAGACGGCAGCCCACCAGGCTCCCCCGTCCCTGGGATTCTCCAGGCAAGAACACTGGAGTGGGTGGCCACCTGATGAGAAGAGCAAATTCATCAGAAAAGACCCTGATGCTAGGAAAGATTGAAGCCAGGAGAAGAGGGTGACAGAGGCTGAGATAGTTAAGTAGCATCACCTACTCAATGGACATGAATTTGAGCAAACTCCAGGAGACAGTGGAGGACGGAGGATTCTGGCATGCTGCAGTCCATGGGGTCGCAAAGAGCTGGACACGACTTAGTGACTGAACACATCCAGGTACTTCAAAGAAGAGCTAAAGCAGAGGATATGTAGGAAGGCCCCATAGGGTCCTGCTCAGTAATGAAGGAGGGTAAAGCTGGGGCTGAGGTCTATTTCAAGATGGAAGAAGTAAAGGGAGATAAAATCCCACAGAAAACTACATGTATAGGAGGTTTTACTTTATTCTTATCACTTTTTAAAACAAAGTTATCAATATTTGTTATCTATATCTGTTCTTATTTAAGACATAGTATTCGAATAGTCAAAGGGACTGCAAACTACTACATGTCTGATTTTTCAGTATTGTCCTCATGGGTAAAATGGGTCCAAATTGCAGAGGTGGTGCTGTCAAAGCCTCTTTGGTGGTTTATGAAACGTCATAAAAGTTTTCCAGCACAAAAGAGATATTCTACATTTTATGTCTTTGTCTCCTGGATAAATACGTTTTTCCATTTTAGTTAGAAACCCAGTTAAGTTTTAAGTGAACTTAACTGCTTTTTTATTTCATCCAAATATCCAGTATTTTGTTAGGTAACAAAGCTGACTTCAGAATGAGTGAGTGTCTCTAGCTCCCTGAGGTGGGGTGGAGGGGTGCTGGTGACATGGGGAGGTTCTTGTTCATGTGACCTGTGCACTCTAACTCACCAGGATATCCCCCTGGGAGGGCTTCACACCTGCTTCATGCTCTGTTGTTACCATCTTGAAATTCTGAATAATTCTGAACCAGAGGCCCTGCATTTTCATTTTTCACTCAGTTCAGTCATTTAATCATGTCCGACTCTTTGTGAGCCCGTGGACTGCAGTGCTCCAGGCTTCCCTGTCCATCACCAACTCCCAGAGCTTGCTCAAACTCATGTCCATCGAGTTGGTGATGCTATCCAACCATCTCATACTCTGTCGTCCCTTTTCCTCCTGCCCTCAATCTTTCCCAGCATCAGGGTCTTTTCTAATGAGTCAGTTCTTTGCATCAGGTGGCCAAAGGATTGGAGTTTCAGCTTCAGCATCAGTCCTTCCAATGAATATTCAGGATTGATTTCCTTTAGGATTGACTGGTTTGATCTCCTTGCAGTCCAAGGGACTCTCAAGAGTCTTCTCTAGCACCGCAGTTCAAAAGTATCAATTCCTCAGTGCTCAGCTTTCTTTTTAGTCCAACTCTCACATCCATGACTACTGGAAAAACCATAGCTTTCACTAGAAGGACCTTTGTTGCCAAAGTAATCTGTCTGCTTTTTAGTATGCTGGCTAGGTTGGTGAAAGCTTTTCTTCCAAGGAGCAAACTTCTTTTAATTTTGTGGCTGCAGTCACCATCTGCAGTGATTTTGGAGCCCAAGAAAATAAAGTCACTGTTTCGATTGTTTCCCCATCTATTTGTCATGGAAGTGATGGGACCGGATGCCATGATCTTAGTTTTTTGAATGTTGAATTTTAAGTCAGCTTTTTCACTCTCACTTTCGAGAGGCTCTTTAGTTCCTCTTTGCTTTCTGCCATAAGGATGGTTTCATCTGCATATCTGAGGTTATTGGGCCCTTCAAATTATGTGGTCAGCCCTATTCACTCCTTGAAGGTAAACACATGATGATTCAGACAGTTGAGACTGAGTTTGTGGATTTGGTCATAATATAGCACTTATAGAGAACTTCTCTAGACTCAGAATATTTTAACTATTAAAATTTGAAACTATTATAGACTCCTAGAAGGTTGTCAAATTAGTACAGAGAAATCATGTCTACCCTTCTCCCAATGATAACATCTTACATAACAATAGACCAGCCCCCAAACTGAGAAACAGACCTTGGTACAATCTAAAACCTTATTCAGAGTTCACCAGTTTTTCCTGAACTCAGGTATCAGTATGTGTGCATACACAGTGTGGGTGTGTGTGTGTGAGGTTCTCTGCAATTTTATCACTCAGGATTCATGGGATTAACCCCACAAGCAAAATAGACTGTTCAAGTCCCTTCTTTAATATCACTTAATGCAGACGTTTTTATTTTAAAGACATGACAATTTATGTAAATAAAATAACTTATGCATTACATATGACACTAACTTTAGCTTTTACTTTATGTTAGAGACCATTTAATTCTTTTTCAAACACTAACACTTTCCTCCATTTTAGAAGCCTATGAAGCAGATACTATTATCCTCATTTCGCAGATGAGGATATTGATGTATGTATCATCAAAATATGTGAAATCCTAATTCCTTAACCTATGGAGGCTGTGCTATTTATTTGATATAAACAGTCACTATTTATTTGCTATTTATTCATCTTTAAACTTTTCCAGATATTTATTAATTTTAAAATAAACTTTAAATTGTTGTATGAAAAATTATTTCTTTATTTACACCCTTGCTCATAAATCCCAACTGCATGTACTTAGTCACTAAGTCGTGTCCGTCTCTTTGTGACCCAATGGACTATAGCCCACCAGGTACCTCTGTCCATGGGGATTCTCCAGGCAAGAATACTGGAGAGGGTTGCCATGCTCTCCTCCAGGGAATTTGCATACTAGTCTTTAAAATATGTTCTTTTAAATAAGCAAGTATTTGTCAAAATACTAATATAAGTGACTAATATTTTGTGTGTGCTGTGCTCAGTCATGTCCAACTTTTTGCGACCACATGGACTATAGCCCAGCAGGTTCCTTTGTCCATGGGATTTTCCAGGCAAGAATATTGGAGTGAGTTGCCATTTCCTTCTCCAGAGGGTTTTCCTAGCCTAGGGGTGGAACCCATGGAACCTCCCAAGTCTCTTGCATTGTAGGCAGAGTACTGCTTTGTCACTGGGGAAGCCCAGTTAATATTTTATCCATCCCAAAGTCTTTATTTATGATATTTTAAATGTATAAATCAATTTATGAAATACAGCTTTTAGATTATGCAGTGAAAAAGCAAAGGCATTATCACCTTCCAAGAAGCCAAGATTCAAGGAAATAATTATAAATTGGTCAATTAACATTGCTTTAAATTCCTGAATTGATTATGGAAATCATTTATCCTATAAATACATCATTTTCTACTTAATGTAGGGAAGGTAAATTTTATAATAAATTAATCATTATCATATATTGAAAACAGCCTATTTAAGTATTTAGACCAATTTCCACATTCAGACCAATTTCCACATTCAGACCAATTTCCAGTCTAAAAACTATGAAATAAGTTATTTTCCAAGGACTAGGCCATAAGTTGGAGCCTTAGATATTATGTATGCTATATCTGAATATGTACAACTGACATGCACTACATGTATTTAAGTTTAAATATTGCGCAGGAATTCTTAAAATATTTTGGCTTTATTATTTTTTAAGGAATACTAGAGGACAGAATTATTTGGAAGTTTGGGCTATAGTATATAATATTCTTTGCTGTAAAATATGGCTGTTTTATATGAGGTTCTGATGACTACTTATTTCTAAAAATATAAACTGTTATGATAAATCTGGTCTGCTACAAAAAAAGACTTTCAGTGTTAGTTTGTGCTTGCCAGGGCAGTAGAGAATGTTAATTTAATAATACATCCTGTGTGCTTTCTTTTTGTATATGCATGAAAATCACAGAAGTAAAAATATGGTCTTAAAACATGATAAAAAGACATAGACTAAAGACAGTTAAATGGTAGTCATAGGATATATAAATTTGATTTTGAATTTGATTAAGTGCTCTGGGAATATATGAGGCTTTTCATATTTCTAGTGCACAATCATACACTTGAGAGGAAATATGCAAACTCATCTGAAAACCTAGGATTCCTTATCCTTCAATAACAGGAAAATGACCCCATGGTTATTATCTTGAGCTTAAGAGAAGCCCTTCTGAGATCATAATACTCACAATCTATGCACCCCAAAATGTAGTTTGCATTCTTTGCCATCACTCATTCATGTTTTGACAACTCACATTCTGAAATACACATTTCAACTAGCCTCAGGACCTCATGCTGTCTCCCATCACTACTCTGCAAGATTAAATGTTATACATTTGCATATATCCATTCTTTCCCAGATTCTTTTCCCATTTAGGTTGTTATAGAATACTAAGTAGAATTCCCTGTGCTATACAGTAGGCCCTTGTTGATTACTTTTCTTATATATAGCAGTGTGTAAACATCAGTCCCCAATTCCTAATTTATCATTTCCCTCAACCTTTCTGCTTTGATAACTGTAAATTATTTATATGTAAAACTGAATCAGTTTGCTATACACCTGAAAATAACACTACACTGTAAATCAACTATAATATAAAATAAAAAACAATAAAAAAAAACAACAAAAAAAGAGTAATCCAGCTTCCAACAGTCTTCCTGGGAATTGTCCATGCTCATTAGTCTCTTCAGATGTGTGTTACTCACTGTGGTGTCTGACTCTATGTGACCTCATGGACTGTATTCCACTAGGCTCCTGTCCATGGAATTCTCCAGGCAAGAACACTGGAGTGGGTTGCCATTCCCTTCTCCAGGAGATATTCTTCACCTAGGGAATGAACCTGGGTCTCCTGCATTGCAGGCAGACTCTTTACTGTCTGGGCCACCAGGGAAGCCCCTAGTTGCTTTGAATACCAAATACCTGGAGCTTCAATATGGAATTGGTGTGCTTTCCTATCCTTTGTATTTTTGTATTCAATGTCTAACTTAACTGTATAATTGCAAAATAGTCTGAAAATGATCAATTCCTTCACATGTTTTGAGTTTTAGTACCTAGTCGATATTTCTTAAAGTTACATGTAACTGTGTATTCTTAAATTTAAGGGGGCACCATTCTGTCTGACTTTGGGGACATTGCTTGTTTAATTTTTGCTTTTTAGAAAACCTTTTAATTTGCATTTTGATTTACTTGATCAATCACTTACCAAGAAGAGTTTTTTAATGTCTCCCATATTGTGAAAGAGAATTTGTTTTCTTTTTTTCAGGTATACCTTCCATTATTAGATTATCAATTTGAAGCTAAAATTTTAGTTAATAGAACAATTGATTGTCATGCAAAGTTTCATATCACTGATAATATTCACTTTCCCTCCATGTTTATTTTTGTCTAATAAATCTATCTGTGCTCCTTTATGATTGTTTTTTCCCCCTACTATGATTGCTTTTTCCCCCTCTCTTGGGGCTCACTGGAAGGGCTGCAATCACTGACCCCATTTCTCAGGTCTTCCCCTCTTGGGAGACATTTCACCTTTTGTCCCATGGTGCTGGAAGACTCATCCCAGTTCAGGCAAAAATTCTTGATATTTCATTCCAGGTTTTAAGTTTGGACCAGATCCAATCAATAATTAGAATTCTCTGGATTCTGTCTGACTATTAATATTATCCAGGAAACATTACCCCTCATTGCTTCTTCCTAAACCTAAAATTGCACTATTACAATTATTTCCTCAAAAGTGTCTAACCATAGGTGTTTTGTTGGAGATCTGATTTGCATATTGATTACAAATTAGACAGAATATAAGTAATGCAGCTAGTAACACTGACAATGACATAGTGCAGCAGACACAAAGCATGATTTGAAAACAAGAAAAAATTTAAACAATAATTAGTATAACTAGTTGAAATCCAGTTGTAATAATGAGAAA
The DNA here is from genome assembly GCA_006410635.1 of Cephalophus harveyi. Lineage (NCBI taxonomy): Eukaryota > Metazoa > Chordata > Mammalia > Artiodactyla > Bovidae > Cephalophus > Cephalophus harveyi. The sequence continues at coordinate 37,608 of SJYT01040136.1, forward strand.
CCAAAGGAGAATAGCTGATCCAATGATCTATTCACAATTTCATTGTACTGGCCGTGCATACTTAGACATGCATGGCTTAATCTTTGAGACAAGCACATGTTACTGCAAGGATCAACCAAGCAGAGAGAAAAAGATAAATATATCGAGTTTGCTAACCCCTTGTAGCTCAGTCAGTAAAGAATCTGCCTGCAATGCAGGAGACCTGGGTTCGATCCCTGGGTTGGGAAGATCCCCTGGAGAAGGAAATGGCAACCCACTCCAGTATCCTTGCCTGGAAAATCTCATGGACAGAGGAGCCTGGTGGACTGCAGTCCATGGGGTCACAAAGAGTCGGGCACGACTGAGTGACTAACACTAACTAACTAACTAACTAACAAAGGTATAATTTACCACGTTCCTGTAAATCATAATTAATTTAAGGATAAACTTTTCCTTACACTTGGAAAGCACAGATTTAAACCAGTGATCTTTTCAGATAGAAACCATNTGACTAACACTAACTAACTAACTAACTAACAAAGGTATAATTTACCACGTTCCTGTAAATCATAATTAATTTAAGGATAAACTTTTCCTTACACTTGGAAAGCACAGATTTAAACCAGTGATCTTTTCAGATAGAAACCATAAAAACTGCAAATTTATTTGCCTGTTTGCTCAGTTCTATGTAACCAATTCTTTTTATTTACAGCTTTATGAAGTTGTCAGGTTTCCTATTAGAATTTTTAGATTTCTTAGCCACTTTCAGTTCAGTTCAGTCGCTCAGTCGTGTCTGACTCTTTGCGACCCCATGAATCGCAGCACGCCAGGCCTCCCTGAAGCATTACTGAAATCAGAAAATTGTATTTATCCAAAAGTCATTTTTATAGATCTTGAAGAGGAGAAAATTTTGTGAAGGCAGAGTGAAATTGTTTGCAAAATGACTTAAAAAAAGATAGTTTAAATCTGATTATAGTGCAATTGACAAGGCAATTTGGTTACTGCTGTGACATACAACACTTTCAGAAAATAGCTGGAATTATGACCGATAATATTCTACCAAGACATATTAGATCATTAGGAACTGCATATAATCTCTAGAACATCTCTGTCATTTATTATATAACAAAATTTATTACTCATTTGATAACAACTCTTACAGATTAATATACCAAGTGAACCTAATCAGTTTGATAGCTCCCTTTGGGGTGTATCAGGGACTCTTAGAAGCACCCCAAGATTAGCTATAGGTCAAAGGAACTTCATTATAACTTGATTTTGTCAAAGGAACATCAAGAAATATTTTAAAATATGGCAGGACCACAGGTCATTGTGAAAGTTAGCCAAAGTGACAAGAAAAGATTTCAAAGGCAAGTGCAGATTACTTAAAAGGTAAATAAACTTAAAATCTGTTATCAAAGGAAGTTTAGCATCTTCAGAAAACTTGTCTGTTTTAATAGGGAGAAAAGCCAAATTTATACTTTGCACCAACTTACTTTAAAGGTTCACTTACTCAAACTTGTTTTAAACTTACTCAATTTTGACTGATCATATACAAAATCCTTTTTGGAGTCCATTTTCCACAAACCTTTCATTACTTAACTTATTTTAACACAGTTTTAATCTTTAAGCTGTAGACTATCTGGAGAGAGCATAAAACATACTTCTAAAGGTTCACTCAAGAGCCTTATCTCATTTGTACTTTCTTTCCTCAAAAATTTCTTTACATTGCGTTACTTTCCTTGCTGACAAATTTTCTTATTTAGCTTATATCAAATCTAGGCACAATGAAAGTATTATACTTAATATTTAATGTTGATGACTCAAGGTGTGTATTATAAAAAGTAATTTAAGCTTTAATACCAGGTACTAATTTAATATTGAATATTTCCCAATTCACATGAACCTGACATTTATTTAGTTTAATCTCTCTCGTATTTAAAATTGTTTGGTTTGTAAGTGCTTACTTTTATTTAAGCCAATTAAATAGAGCTCTTTTACAAATCAACTGCAGCAGTGTTATCTAAAGACAAAGACACATACAGACACACAAACAGTGAGGCCTCAGTTCTTATTTTTATTTCAATCCTGAGTCAGATACAGCAGTATAAAATCCAGAAGTCTACAAAGGAGGTTGGGTTAAAAATGGGCTTCTCACCGATGGAACAAGACAGGTTCACTTGGCTAGATGGCTAAATATTAAAAAAAAAAGCAACAAAAAGCATTTAGGATTTCTATTACCTTGGATAAGCCGATTTTAATTTTTCCCACTTTAAAATTGCATTCCAAAGGACAACAGAGATGAGACCAGATAGGACATTTGCCTCTCAAAGACATATAGAAATATAAGTTTCTCCTTAGGAAGTCTTCATTTCCCTTCACAGGGGGAGCTCGCCAAATTGGAGCTGAAATTCCTCACTGTCAGATTTACCCAGGATTCCTGTAGGGGAGATTATAATCAGATCCAAGGGAGTCACTGGGCCTGCTTATTATTAGTGTTCCTCTCCTTCTGGCATATGAGAGGCTCCTATCTTCCTTCTACTATTCCACAGTTTAGGGGACTATCTCTTCCAATGCCCATTTTCCTTGCAATAAGCACACTGTTCCTTCTGTAGTAGAGGTTTACCTTCCTTTAGGTCCCTCCCCTTTAATGTTGCTGCCAGAAAAGCTGTCTTTCTGTTTTTTATTTTCTTGCTCTGTCACTGTTTCCTGTTCTTGAATACTTTAAAAGCTACATCTACCGACTGAGAAGGGAGTTTAATTTCCCTTGGGTTTTCTTGTGGATCACTGCATCAGAGAGTGGCATTCCTCTGACTTCTTTTTCTCCTGATGTAATAGCATAAATGCTTCTATGTATGGGATTGCGTCTTTCTTCCCTACTCTTCTGCAGAACCTTTCTAGCTGTGAGATTGTGTAATAATTGAGTGAGCCATTCAGGGGCCATCACTCTTCTGATCCTCACCTTATTATAAAAGTAAATCGTATCTTTCTTAGTCATAGGCTTATGGCTATATTTTGTCCTTTTATTTAATATATGCCAAAAGGCATATACTTTTTCGGGGTAGATGGAGTACTCCCCATTTATGTAAGTTTGATAACACTAAAACACAAAAGATATGGGCAAATTTCAGCAAAAATTGGCACAAATTACATCAAAGCTTCCCTGGTGGCTCAGATGGTAAAGAATCCATCTGCAATGTGGGAGACCTGGGTTTGATCCCTAGGATGGGGAGATCCCCTGGAGGAGGGCATGGGAACCCACTCCCATTCTTGCCTGGAGAATCCCTATGGACAGAGGAGTCTTGCAGCCTATAGTCCATGTGGTCTCAAAGAGTCAGACATGACTGAGCGACTAAGCACACACACACAGATGAAGGGGCCAAATTTGTTATTGAGTCCAAGCTCACTCTACTCACTGTACAATAGGCCAATAAATCTGGGAGATGAGACGCTGACTTTATTCAGAGAGATGGCTGACTGAGAAAATGGCAGCAAATGTCTCAAAATAACTATCTTGTCCAGGCCTGGGTGTCAGGTTCTTTTATGCATCAGAAATGGGGGCAAGAAAGGAGACAAGGTAAAAAAGCCCATTTGCAAGCATCTATGAGAATGGCAAGCCTTAAGACGGGGAAGTTCAATTTCTTTCTTCCTGCACTCTACAGGTGGAGAGGATTATGATGAAAAGCATTTCAGTTTAACAGTTAAGGCAAGGGGGCCAGGATTCCCTGAGGCAGGGAATCATGTATGCTTAGAATAACCAAAACGGCAAAACAAGCACTAAGGTGAGAAGAACAGATTCATGGAGTCAAAATTAACCCTTCCTGGTTATATTTCTCTGATTTAAAAAGAAATTATTTAATTGGAGGCTAATAACTTTACAATATTGTAGTGATTTTGCCATACATTGACACAAATCAACCATGGGTGTACATGTGTTCCATGATTTTAACCCTTGTTTTTGCATTTTTGTTATTATAATGGTACATAATGACCTGCCTCAGAGAACACTGCCCCCTTTGTCTGACCCTTAAACTAAAATCAGTCAGTTAAGTGCAGCCACTCCGTTGTGTCCAACTCTATGCAACCACATGGACTGTAGCACGCCAGGCTTCCCTGTCCATCACCAACTTCTGGAGCTTGCTCAAACTCATGTCCATCAACAATCTCATTCTCTGTCGTCCCCTTCTCCTCCTGCCTTCAGTCTTTCCCAGCATCAAAGTCTTTTCGAATGAGTCAGTTCTTCACATCAGGTTCCCAAATTTTGGAGCTTCAGCTTCAGCATCATTCCTTCCAATGAATATTCAGGACTGATTTCCTTTAGGATTGACTGGTTTGATCACCTTNCCTCCTGCCTTCAGTCTTTCCCAGCATCAAAGTCTTTTCGAATGAGTCAGTTCTTCACATCAGGTTCCCAAATTTTGGAGCTTCAGCTTCAGCATCATTCCTTCCAATGAATATTCAGGACTGATTTCCTTTAGGATTGACTGGTTTGATCACCTTGCAGTCCAAGGGACTCTCAAAAGTCTTCTCCAGCACCACAGTTCAAAAGCATCAATTCTTTGGTGCTCAGCTTTCTTCATGGTCCAACTCTCACATCCATACATGACTATTGGAAAAACCATAGCCTCAACCAGATGGACCTTTGTTGGCAAAGTAATGTGACTGCTTTTCAATATGCTATTAATGTTCGTCATAGGTTTTCTTCCAAGGAGCAAGCCTGTTTTAATTTCATGGCTGCAGTCACCATAGATAGTGATTTTGGAGCCCAAGAAAATAAAGTCTGCCACTGTTTCCACTGTTTCCCCATGTATTTGCTATGAAGTGATGGGACTGGATGCCATGATCTTATTTTTCTGAATGTTGAGTTTTCAGTCAGCTTTTTCACTCTCCTCTTTCACTTTCATCAAGAGGCTCTTTAGTTCTTCTTCATTTTCTGCCATAAGGGTGGTGCCACCTTTGTTTCTGAGATTATTGATATTTCTCCTGGCAATCTTGATTCCAGCCTGTGCTTCATCCACCCCAGCATTTCACATGATGTGTTCTGCATATAAATAAAAAACAGGGTGACAATTTATAGTCTTTACTTTCTCAATTTGGAACTAGCCTGTTGTTTCATGTCCAATTCTGACTGTTGCTTCCTGACATACATACAGATTTCTCAGGATGCAGGTCAGGTAGTCTGGTATTCCCATCTTTTGAAGAATTTTCCACAGTTTGTTGTGTTGCTCACAGTCAAAGGCTTTAGCATAGTCAATAAAGCAGAAGTAGATGTTCTTTGGAGCTCTTTTCTTTTTCTATGATCCAACGGATGCTGGCAATTTGATCTCTGGTTCCTCTGCCTTTTCTAAATCCAGCTTGAACATCTGGAAGTTCTGTTATTCCAGAACTGTTGAAGACTTGTTTAGAAAAAATTGAGCACTACTTTGTTAGTGTGTGAGATGAGTGCAATTGTGTGGTAGCTTGAACATTCTTTGGCATTATTTTTCTTTGGGATTGGAATGAAAACTGATCTTTCCAGTCCTGTGGCCACTGCTGAGTTTTACAAATTTGCTGGCATATTGAATGCAGCTCTTTCACAGCATCATCTTTCAGGATTTGGAATAGCTCAACTGGAATTCCATCACCTCCACTAGCTTTGTTCATAATGTTGCTTTCTAAGGCCCACTTGACTTTACATTCCAGGATGTCTGGCTCTAGGTGAGTGATCACACCATTGTGATTATCTTGGTCATGAAGCTCTTGTTTGTACAGTTCTTCTGTGTATTCTTGCCGCCTCTTCTTAATATTTTATGCTTCTGTTAGGTCCATACAATTCCTGTCCTTTATTATGCCCATCTTTGCATGAAATGTTCTCTTGGTATCTCTGATTTTCTTGAAGAGATTTCTAGTTTTTCCCATCCTATTGTTTTCCTCTATTTCTTTGCATTGATAGCTGAGGAAGGCTTTCTTATCTCTCCTTGCTATTCTTTGGAACTCTGCATTCAGATGGGTATCTCTTTCCTTTTCTTCTTCGCCTTTCACTTCTCTTCTTTTCTCAGATATTTGTAAGCCCTCCTCAGACAGCCATTTTGCTTTTTCGCATTTCTTTTTCTTGGGTATGGTCTTGATCCCTGTCTCCTGTACAATGTCAAGGACCTCCATTCATAGTTCATCAGGCTCTCTATCAGATCTAGTCCCTTAAATCTATTTCTCACTTCCACTGTATAATCATCTAAGGGATTTGATTTAGATCATACCTGGATAGTCTAGTGGTTTTCCCTACTTTCTTAGATTTCAGTCTGAATTTGGCAATAAAGAGTTCATGATCTGAGCCACCATCAGTTCCTGGTCTTGTTTTAGATGACTGCTTAGAGCTTCTCTATCTTCAGCCACAATTAATATAATCAATATGATTTCTGTATTGACCATCTGGTGAAGTCCATGTGTAGAGTCATCTCTTGTGTTGTTGGAAGAGGGTGCTTGCTGTGACCAGTACATTCTCTGGCAGAACTCTGTTAACCTTTGCCTTGCTTCATTTTGTACTCCAAGGCCAAAATTGCCTGTTATTCCTGGTATCTCTTGACTTCCTACTTTTGCATTCCAGTCCCCTATGATGAAAAGGACATTTTTTCTTTTTGATGTTAGTTCTAGAAAGTCTTGTAGGTCATCATAGAATCATTTAGCTTCAGCTTCTTTGGCATTAGTGGTAGTGGAATAGACTTGGATTACTCTGATATTGAATGATTTGCCTTGGAAATGAACAGAGATTTTTCTGTCATTTTTGAGATTGCATCCAAGTACTTCAGTTTGTACTCTTGTTGACTATGAGAGCTACTCTATTTCTTCTAAGGATTCTTGCCCAAAGTAGTAGATATAATGGTCCTCTGACTTAAATTCCCCTATTCTAGTACATTTTAGTTCAGTGATTCCTAAAACGTTGATGCTCACTCTTTGCAAAAGTGTTTACAAAGTATTGTCTTCCATACCTGCATGGCCGTTAAACTATCAGCAAAATCCCTAAGAGGCAGCCAAAGTTTTGTGAGGGACTTAGCTCTGTAAATTTTAGCAGAGCCTTTGTCTTTGATTCCTGGGAATTTCATCTTTTTATATGCTCTACTAGCATTTAAAGCAATGTGTGCTAAATGTTTTCAATAGTTTTTCAAGATTTGTGTACATTTTTAGCTGATACCTGAATTTTTTTCTAACGAATCCACTTCCTTTTCATTCCACTCCATTAGGAATGTTTACTCATTTTTTTTTTTTTAAACATCCTATCATACAGCCAGCAGGAGAATTCTCATTCAACTGTATTTCCATCCTGTATTCCAAACACTGATATTGCAACCTCCAAACAAAGTCCTCACCTTGGAACATTTGAACTTGTCATCATCAACATCATCATTATCTTGAGTGCCTGATATCAATCTAGGGAAAAAAGTCTAAGAACTTTGCACATATTCATTCACTTACTACTAGAGAATAATTACTACTACTGTGCCCATTTTGTAAGTGTGGACTCTGAGGTATAAAGTGAGTAAATAGTGTGGTCAAGTGAGTATTTGATGAAGTCAGGATTTGAATCTAGAAAATCTGTTTTCAGGGTGTATGTTTATAATAACTATTTTATGTGTTTTGCCTCCCAATGTTCTGTTCTGATTTAAAACCTGAACTGTATTCCTCATTAAATGGTAAATTCTCTCCTAGCACTTCAGTTGTATTTTTTAAAGCATCATTTGTATTTTAAAAATCTAATTTAGCTAGTCAATGGTTCTTATTTATTTATTTTTAATATAGTTGGGGTACAATATTATGTTAGTTTCAGGTATACAATTCAATATTTAAATACATTATGAAGTGATCAGCATGATAAGCCTAGTAACCATCTGTTCCAGTACAAGCTTACTACAGTACTATTGACCATATTCTTTATGCTGTTTAATACATCTCCTTAACTGGTTTATTTGTACCTTGAATTTGTCTTCATTCACAAATTAATTCTGTTTTCTTATAAGATTGCTATTCCTTGTAATTATTTGATTTACATAATTAACTTGCTTATTGTCTTATACTGCAAATAGAAAATGTTAAATAGCTGTGTTTTGTTCTGTGTGGAGCATCTGGGTTTCAGGAGCAGATTAGTGACTTAACGTGTCTACCTGTACTTGGAAAAATGATAACACAATTCTCAATTAAAAAGGAAATGAAACCTTGTGTTTGATTTTTTATATTAATCAGAGAAGACAATCATGGGTTTCATAGCAAATATTTAACAACTTGAGAAGTATGAAATGTTTGTTCAGAGTGAAAATTGTTCTTGTAATCAGGTCAAATATTTATAGTAAATATATCTTAATATTTAAGTATAGTTTAACATTTTTATATTTGTAACCTAGGTATACTTGTAAAACTTAATGCCTGCAGTTAAGTAAATGCTATTAAGAGAAATAATTAACTATGTTTTGCTTGATTTTATGTGGCATACCACAGGTATATTTAAAAATATCAACATAGATATAAAATGTACTTTTTAGATCAAAAAAGTTTGCAGGCCACTGTGATTAAATTATACTGGCAAATAAAAGCCCAAATTAACCTCAAAAAAATCAACATAGATAATCTGTCAGTTTATACTAATATTTTAAAATACTGATTAGATTTGATGCCTGTTAAATTATATACAGTCCAACTAACAGCAGAATTTTGGTAAATGCAATATATATTGAGAGAATTTCATGTCTAATTGACTTACTCATTTACCATAGAATTTTACTCTAACTATATAAAACATACTAGCCATTTCAAAGCAGAAAAGGAATATGAAGTGGCAGAAAGTTTGAATAAAACGGAAAAAAATATTTTCACCAATTACCAGCTTAACCATTTAATCTACAAGCATTCATACCAAGTTTTAATGTCTGCTAAATTTGTCAAGTCATTTTAGGAATCCAATCCCTCAGCTGAAATGTTCTTAAAAGTACTCTGGAGGTGCCAGAAGCATCAGCATTTTATCTTTCTATCCATTTATTTATCTATTGTGTTTATGGGGAGACTTGGTCTTTTACTTTGTAGGTGGTTTTATTTTGTGATGTAAGATAAAAAGGCAGTCTGAGCAGCATATTCTACTCTTCCCTGAGGAAGAAACTAAACTGATTAAAATCTTTTCTACTGTATTTTCAACAGTGTCACTTTTTTGTTTGTTTGTTTGTTTTTCTATTCTTACAGCATCGTGGACATACCTAAAACAAACAAACACACAGAAAAACTACTTGGTGATTGGCTTCATTTTTATAAACTGTATTTTCTTTAATGCTTTACTTCTACAGCTAAAGGTCCAGTTTGTTCTTAATGTAACTTAAAATAGTTCAACTAATAATACCTCATTGTTGTTGATGTCAATGACAATGAAAGTAGGATCTCCATATGTTTTTCTTTTTTTTTAATTAATACATTAAATCTGAATTCTGTGGAAGTGTGTACCCTATTGCAAAGAAGAAAGTTGCATTCAAGTAAGACGTGCATAAAACTGTTAAAATTCGACATATTTCTATACACTTTACTTCTATCAAAGTTAGAACAATTTTAGGCTTAAATTGATTTTCTAATCTTCTGATAAAATGGTAAGCAGTTTAATCAGGTCTGTGGTCAAGCAGAAACCCTTATCTGTAATCAGATGTTGCTGTTTTTGCCTTTGACTTTGTGACTCATCTATTAATAGTTTGTTTGGAGTTGAATACAATTGCATTAGCATGAAACATTAATTTTGGATTAACATATAAACATACATAACAGCCTGAGTATAGATATTTTTGACAGTACACAAACCAACTTGATATTTCTATTAATACAGTGGTCATGGGTAAAATACCAAGCGCAATATGTAATGCAGTATATTTAAATTATCCTGGATGTTACTACTTGAGAATTTCAGTGCCCACAGAAATAATACTGCAATACTCTCAGCTTCTTCGTGTTTGGGGAGGACAATATCCTGCTATACTTCCTTTGGAAATTTCCTTTGGAAATTTACAATTGCTTGCAAAATGCAGTGAAAACAGCTGTTTGTACCTAAATCACCTTTAAGGATATTTGTAAGCAACTTATTAAAACCGTTAACTAATAGCAGGAGACAGACTAAGAGTTTTTGTTGTTGTATATGACCATTCTTTGAAAAATATTTCAATATTAAATATGTTTAAAACTCAAATTGAAAAAAAAAAGTAGCCAAAGTTTTGAAGGCAAATAATTTGTAAGAATACGGAACAATTTGCTGAATGAAAAAATTTGTGTGTGTGCTATCACTTCAGTCGTGTCTGACTCTGTGATTCTCTGAACTGTAGCCTACTAGGCACCTCTGTCCATGGGATTCTCCAGGCAAGGATACTGTAGTGGGCTGCCATGCCCTTCTTCAGGGTATCTTCCCAACCCTTGGATCGAACCCATGTCTCTTATGTCTCCTGCTTTGGCAGGTGGGTTCTTTACCACTAGCAGCACCTGGGAAGTCCGTCTGTATATATGCAAATAAAGGTCAATATTTTGAGGGGAAGAACTGGTTTGAGTTTTCTATCACTAGTATCAACTTCAATTTCCTACCTATGCTGCTGCTGCTAAGTCGCTTCAGTCATGTCTGACTCTGTGCAACCCCATAGACGGCAGCCCACAAGGCTCCTCTGTCCCGAGGATTCTCCAGGCAAGAATACTGGAGTGGGTTGCCATTTCCTTCTCCAATGCATGAAAGTGAAAAGTGAAAGTGAAGTCGCTCATTTTCGTGCCCGACTCTTAGCGACCCCATGGTTGCAGCGTACCAGGCTCCTCCATCCATGGGATTTTCCAGGCAAGAGTACTGGAGTGGGTTGCCATTGCCTTCTCCATTCCTACCTATAGTTGCAAGAAAATAAAGATTTATTATGTATTCCAGGATTCATTATTCTTCACTGCTTTTTTTCCCTTAAATCCTTTTTTTTTTTAATTTTATTTTTACTTTATTTTACTTTACAATACCGTATTGGTTTTGCCATACATTGACATGAATCCACCATGGGTGTACATTAGCTCCCAATCCCTAATACCCCTCCCACCTCCCACCCCACATCATCTCCCTGGATCATCCCCGTGCACCAGCCCCAAGCATCCTGTATCCTGTATCGAACATAGGCTGTGCTTCGTTCTTACATGATAGTATACACATTTCAATGCCATTCTCCCAAATCATCCCACCCTCTCCCTCTCCCACAGAGTCCAAAAGTCCTTTCTATACATTTGTGTCTCTTTTGCTGTCTCACATACAGGGTCATCACTGCCATCTTTCTAAAAAAGATCAGATGACTCTACCTGAACAAACCCTTGCAGAGCAAATGATATAAAGTGTATATTTTGGTGAACTTTAAATGGTACATGTAATACATGGTTGGGGTAGAAAAATTTGAAAACATGGATAAGCAAAAGAAAGAAAAAAGAAATAACACTTATAATTTTACCATCCAGAGATATTATTATGCCTTTCAGACTTCTCTCAATGTGTGGATATAAATTTATGTTACATAAGTGGGCTCATACTGCTTTAGAACCTACTTTAGAAAACTTAATAGCTTGTGACTATCTTTCCATATGAATAAATACACTCCCAGCATCATTTTAAATGGCCATTTTTTAGTCCATATTGAAGAACACCTTGAACCGTCTTCAATCTCCCACTTCTATTCGTGTTAAAATCTTAACTGTATCCATTCAAGCGATGAACTTAGCCACATGTAAAGAGGGCACTTGAAAAATCAAACCCAGAGTAGTCATCCCCATTGTGTTAATCACTTTAAATCTCTTTTCATTGCATACTTGATGGAGCATTCTGCCGTCTGGCAGAGAGTCTTCAGGTGGTGCGATTAGGTGGCACAGTTCCTTCAGAACACAGATGACTCATTTGATGACTGTGTGGGCTACTTCTGTGCGGACTTAACCCCACGTCTATTGTCTTGTATTTCTGTATTCACTCCAACTCCCTCAAAAAAGAAATGACAAGAATTTGATGTTTTGTGATTGATGATGCATTCTTGAAACAGGGAAAAAATTAATGGATTCAGTAGATCCTGCAAAATGTTTATGAGGAGACCGAGCAGAAGAAAATGCGTTTTCTACTGGGTAAGCTGCACCTGGGGCCTCCTGAGAAGTTAACTGCTGGTATCAGACTCACCCTGATGAGACAGAAATACTGAGCTGAAGTGTGCCCCGTTGGTTTGCAGAGCCCGGTTTTCTCTGGCACAATCCACGTACGATAAAATTTGTCTCTCAGATACGAGTATCTTTAAAATGATGACATCAAATACTACAAATTTGAACCTCAGGGAAGAATGAAGTATATGGACCTCATTGCCTCCCTCTAGTGGTTATGTCCTGTTTCAGCGGGTCTCTTGGCACTTGGGTGGGTCGTGTACTGGGAAGCCCAGCGCCCTCTTGTGGAGGGCAGGAGAAGGTGTCCACGTTTCTCATAAGGGCAGAGACCGGGACTGCGGAGAAGCCTGCGGATTGGCAAAGACAAACTGGACCTGAGGGACTGGTAAACACGAGCCACCTCCGCCAGAGCTTGTGGACGTGTCCCCCACACCGAGATCTCTTAGAAGCAGGATCAAATAAATTCTCATGATGTGTCTTTTTTTTTTTAATTAAATACTTGTTAATGTTCTATTTATTCTGTTACTTTGAATGTCCTCTTGAAATTAGCCAATTTAAGTAGTAGAATATAGCCCTGTTTATCAGGCATGGTTCATGAATAAAGAGAATGCTCCAAAGAGCTGATAGTGCAACCCATGGACCATGATAACTCGTCAGGTTTTGCAGATAGAAGATAAAGATTAAAGATGTGGGCTGTGATGCCTAATTCCTGTGCTGGTTCTGCTAACTGGATGGCAGGCAGGCACTTGACTTAACTTTTCAAAACTTCACTTTCCTATAAAATGAGAATGCTGATAATTCCCACCTTGCAGAATTATGACAATTCTGTGGTGAAGAATTGGCCTGCGAAAGCAGGAGCCGCAGGAGACTCAGGTTCGAGGGTCTGGAAGATCTCCTGCAGAAGGAAATGGCAACCCACTCCAGTATTCTTGCCTGGGAAATCCCTTGAACAGAGGAGACTGTTGGGTTACAGTCCACAGGGTCACAATGAGTCGGAAACAACTGAGGACGCATGCAAATAAATATATTAGCACATTGTACTTAGCAAATGCTATTACTATTTAACCAGAAGATTAACATTTTTTTAAAAGGTGTATTACTTCCTTTGTTGCCTTCTATGACAAAGTACAATGACCAACATTAATCATTTCCTAGGAGGCTCCTATTTCTCCTTGTGAAAAATGACTCTATGCCCATAAATAAGGCAATGAAGAGCTGCTGCTGCTGCTGCTAAGTCGCTTCAGTCGTGTCCAACTCTGTGTGACCCCATAGACGGCAGCCCACCAGACTCCTCCATCCCTGGGATTCTCCAGGCAAGAACACTGGAGTGGGGTGCCATTGCTTTCTCCCAATGAAGAGCTAAGAAGTGGCAGAGGTCTGAGTATGGTTATCCAACTTTTTTCTACTACAAACCTCGTGGCCTTCATGTGAACTGCCTGTCTGACATTCTGAGTTCTTACTTCTGTTTCCATTTTCACCTGTTCTCCATTTCTAACACCACTGTTGACTCCACCGTCTTTCCAATCTGCTGTGGACTCAGAAAGGAGGTAACAGAGCTCATTAGAATTTTGCTGTATGCCATAGGTTAAATAGGCTCCAGCGGGAACATCTGAACTCTTTCCCTCTTTGCAAAACACATAATCTCCTGTCTGAATACACGTATGCCTTTTAGGATCCATGGAATCCATATCTAAAGAGTAGAAAAGAACTAAAAAATAAAAAATTTTTAAATGGAAGTGTTACAACAAAGGAAACTATAAGCAAGGTAAAAAGACAGCCTTCTGAATGGGAGAAAACAATAGCAAATGAAGCAACTGACAAACAACTAATCTCAAAAATATACAAGCAACTTATGCAGCTCAACTCCAGAAAAATAAATGAACCAATCAAAAAATGGGCCAAAGAACTAAACAGACATTTCTCCAAAGAAGACATACGGATGGCTAACAAACACATGAAAAGATGCTCAACATCACTCATTATCAGGGAAATGCAAATCAAGACCACAATGAGGTACCATTTCACACCAGTCAGAATGGCTGCGATCCAAAAGTCTACAAGCAATAAATGCTGGAGAGGGTGTGGAGAAAAGGGAACCCTCTTACACTGCTGGTGGGAATGCAAACTAGTACAGCCACTATGGAGAACAGTGTGGAGATTCCTTAAAAAACTGCAAATAGAATCCAAAGAAGACATACGGATGGCTAACAAACACATGAAAAGATGCTCAACATCACTCATTATCAGGGAAATGCAAATCAAGACCACAATGAGGTACCATTTCACACCAGTCAGAATGGCTGCGATCCAAAAGTCTACAAGCAATAAATGCTGGAGAGGGTGTGGAGAAAAGGGAACCCTCTTACACTGCTGGTGGGAATGCAAACTAGTACAGCCACTATGGAGAACAGTGTGGAGATTCCTTAAAAAACTGCAAATAGACCCTTAAATCCTTTTTGAAAATGAAAGTGTTAGTTGCTCAGTCATATCCAAATTTGTGCCACCCCATGGACTGTAACCCTCTAGGCTCCTCCGTCCAAGGGATTCTCCAGGCTAGAAAATTGGAGTGGATTGCCATTTCCTTCTCCAGGTGATCGTCCTGACTCAGGCACTGAACCTGGGTCTCCAACATTGCAGGCAGATTCTTTACCATCTAAACCACCAGGGAAGCCCCTAAATCCTCTTTACTGTCTTATTTATTTTTTAATTTAAGAGGAGGTGTTGAAGCAGATTTCATTTATAGTCAGAACTTTGTTTACCAACTATACATAAGTGACTCTTGAATTTATGTCTTCACTCCTGAGTTTTCTTTTGGTTTCCATACTTATACAGTCAGTGTATTCCTTCAAGTTATCTCTAGAATATCTCAACAGTACCTCACATTCACTGTAGCCGAAACTATGCCTGAAATATCGAGCCTGTTTCTCATTTCAGTGACAGTGTGCCTAACCAACTCTTGTTCAAGTCAGCAACCTTATAATCTTGATGATGACCTGCTCATAAAACAACCAGTCTGTCTTCAAGTCTACCTTATATAACTCGCTAATATCTCTTGAATAGTAAATGTCTTTCCCCTTATGGTACCACTACACTAGCTCAATGTTTTATCAAGGCAAATCTGCTAAAGCTAATGGTCTCCTGTTTAGCTCCTTCATACCTACATGTTTTGTCCAATGTAGTTACCACACTCAAGCCACAGAGACCACATCAAAAATGCAAATCTGAGCTTGACAACACACTCCTCTTTTAATTCTTCAAATCTTTCCATGGTTCATGGAATAAAGAGTCAAACCTTACAATAGTTTCAAAATTCTGTATCATTTAGGCAAGTTGAGGCTGTTTTTCATGTGCTCTTTGTTTTAGATACAAAAACTAAAAACCTTAACCTTTTTTTTTTTT
>SJYT01040136.1:53696-130787 GCA_006410635.1 Cephalophus harveyi
GCCTTCTTCACAGTCCAACTCTCACATCCATACATGACCACAGGAAAAACCATAGCCTTGACTAGACGGACCTTAGTCGGCAAAGTAATGTCTCTGCTTTTGAAAATGCTATCTAGGTTGGACATAACTTTTCTTCTCTAAGGCTAGGACTAAAATATTCCAGAGCCCTTAGTTTTATGGCCACATAGATCCCCATGCTTTTCTTTAATAGTATTTAACTATAGTTTACAATCTAGAATTTGAGATTGCCTAATTACTTTCTGTTTACCACACATGGTTTTGGTTTTAAGTTTTATATGGCCTGGAGTCATATCTGCTTTTTCCACTACTGAATTTTTTGGCCATAGTTAATTGCCTGGAAATTACCAAATATACATATTGTGCTTCAAAAATAATTTTGAAATTTTACTAATTTGTTACCTGTTCACAGTTACCCACATACCATGATACACATAAAAGACTGTGTTTCTGAAATTGGGTGTGTGAACTCCTGAATAAATAACCTAGAGAATTATCATTATGAAATTACACACCTGTGATTATACTGCTGCTGCTGCTAAGTCGCTACAGTCGTGTCCGACTCTGTGCGACCCCATAGACGGTAGCCCACCAGGCTCCCCCGTCCCTGGGATTCTCCAGGCAAGAACACTGGAGTGGGTTGCCATTTCCTTCTCCAATGCGTGAAAGTGAAAAGTGAAAGTGAAGTCGCTCAGTTGTGTCTGACCCTCAGCGACCCCACGGACTGCAGCCTTCCAGGCTCCTCCATCCATGGGATTTTCCAGGCAAGAGTACTGGAGTGGGGTGCCATTGCCTTCTCCGACCTGTGATTATACCAAGCCAGAATATAAGCAAACGATTTTCTCTTTGCTTTCACATTGCTTCTTCCTGAAATCATTGCTTATAATCTTTAGGTCAGAAGAGATCCCTATGTTCCTGTAAAAGTTATCATTTTGCATCTGATCTCTTTCTTCCATTTAATTTTCAAAATGGAAATAGTGATTATACCAAGCCAGAATATAAGCAAACGATTTTCTCTTTGCTTTCACATTGCTTCTTCCTGAAATCATTGCTTATAATCTTTAGGTCAGAAGAGATCCCTATGTTCCTGTAAAAGTTATCATTTTGCATCTGATCTCTTTCTTCCATTTAATTTTCAAAATGGAAATATTTTATTAAAAAAAAAGAAGAGGAAGAAAGCAGTTGAAGAGAACGAACAAAAAAGGCAGGTTCCAAAATTGTGCACTTGATTAATATTCTTGTGAGATATCCTCCTAAATAATCAGATTCCCAAACCAATTTTCTACATGAACTAAACAGTGAAGGTCATAGGAAATGTCCTTAAAGCTCCACTCCTTCCTCACAGTAGTAAAAAGAGGGCAGTGCATTGTGATGCAGATTTGCTGCAGTGCTCAGCCTAGTTCTCTAGCAGACAGTTTCCCATGAATATCATTATCCTGCCCATAAAAAGAAGCACAGGTAGTAATGGGCAAAACACCGCCCACAGGAAGATGAAAAGCCCTCCCAGATAGCGAGCTTGAACACCTGACATTTGAATGTTTTGGAATTACCAACAGGTGCAGGGAAGCAAGACAATAAAGATATTAGGTTACGGTTTAAGGAATTAGGAAGAGAGTTTAGTATTACCACTGAGAGATATTGAACTGAGCTTGGTATTTGGCAAAGGTTATACATTTGAGAGCTACAATAAAATATGAAAGGTTGTGGAAATGAGTGTACTAATCAAAACTGGTATTGAGAACAAGTCTTAAAGGTCTTTCTTTAAAAAAATGTAACATACAGTAAATGCGGCAGTTTCATATTATTATGTTCTTCCCAAATAAAGTCTTCAAGTGAAAATATATGTACTTTGTGGCATTCAGCATATATGATACTAAGGCATTATTTTAATACTAAGTATTCTCAGAATGAAAGTGGATGCACTTTTAATTAATAACTGAACTGCTTTGAATTTATTTATGCAATCTAATGTGAACTATATATTAAATTATAAGGACTACTAATAAATCACTTTTGCTTTCAAAAGAAAAATAAAGTTCAGATCTAAAATCTAGGAATTCTGAATGAATAATAGACATACAAGAGTCAGACTTACATTATGTTTATGTCATTTTAATGAGAAATATGCCAAGATAAACATTCTATATTTAATATTTTGTCATTGTAGCAATTCTAAATCATTAATATCAAACAAAAATATTAATTTTGAAGCAAATGTTCTTTAATGGTATTAAGAAATCAGTGATTATTTGTTACTTATTTTAAACTTTAAATGAATTGCTGTTTAAAGTGATCAGTAAGTATTCTGACTTTAAAATGTCACAGTTGTTTGGATGACAAAACAACAATTATAAACTCTGGACAAAATAGAAAATAAAACAACTTGAGATCTCCGATGAGTGAATAAATACAGGGAAAATTTGGAGGAATTCTGTCTGAAAGTAAGTGATACACATGAACATATTTCCTATTTGAAGTCACAGAATGGCTGAAATGCCAACCAGAAATACAGCTATCTTTCTAGAAGTAAGAACCAAGGGAAGGACCCTCAGAGAACAAAGGTCATCAGAAAGTGACCAGCAAACTCTGGGAAGAAAAGAACCAGAGAAAGAAACTCCATATTCTGTATAAAAGTTCCCTAAGATTGTGTACTTGTGCAGAAACAAACAAAAAATCTGAAAGCAGTGTGATTTGAGATCTGAGCTCACCAAAGACACAGCTGGTTTTTGGTCCAACCTAAATTTTGCTAGACAAAACATCAACTAGCTTCAGAACAACATAAAATAATTGTAAAATAATTCAGAATATTCACAATACAAGGTTCCCAGTGTCCAGGATAAAATCCCAAATCATCTGACATATAAAAAGCTAAATAAAATGGAAGATTTTTTTTGAGANTGCTCAGTCATGGCCATTGCCTTCTGTTTATGTCATTTTAATGAGAAATATGCCAAGATAAACATTCTATATTTAATATTTTGTCATTGTAGCAATTCTAAATCATTAATATCAAACAAAAATATTAATTTTGAAGCAAATGTTCTTTAATGGTATTAAGAAATCAGTGATTATTTGTTACTTATTTTAAACTTTAAATGAATTGCTGTTTAAAGTGATCAGTAAGTATTCTGACTTTAAAATGTCACAGTTGTTTGGATGACAAAACAACAATTATAAACTCTGGACAAAATAGAAAATAAAACAACTTGAGATCTCCGATGAGTGAATAAATACAGGGAAAATTTGGAGGAATTCTGTCTGAAAGTAAGTGATACACATGAACATATTTCCTATTTGAAGTCACAGAATGGCTGAAATGCCAACCAGAAATACAGCTATCTTTCTAGAAGTAAGAACCAAGGGAAGGACCCTCAGAGAACAAAGGTCATCAGAAAGTGACCAGCAAACTCTGGGAAGAAAAGAACCAGAGAAAGAAACTCCATATTCTGTATAAAAGTTCCCTAAGATTGTGTACTTGTGCAGAAACAAACAAAAAATCTGAAAGCAGTGTGATTTGAGATCTGAGCTCACCAAAGACACAGCTGGTTTTTGGTCCAACCTAAATTTTGCTAGACAAAACATCAACTAGCTTCAGAACAACATAAAATAATTGTAAAATAATTCAGAATATTCACAATACAAGGTTCCCAGTGTCCAGGATAAAATCCCAAATCATCTGACATATAAAAAGCTAAATAAAATGGAAGATTTTTTTTGAGAAAGTGAAGAGCAGCAGATGAAAAACTACCAAGATATAAGTTTATCAAAGACTTCAAAGCAGTTTTTTTCCCTTGTCTTTTTCTTTTCTTAATTTATTATTATTATTTTGTTTACTTTACAATATTGTATTGGTTTTGCCAGTTTTTAATATTTGTCATTGATACTAAATGTAAATGAACTAAATATAGAAAATTTCAACAAATAAGTAGAAAATATTTTTAAAAGAAAAAATTTAGAATGGAAAAATATAGTCTCTGAAATGAAATATTGAGAAGGAAGTCTTACTGGCAGAAAGAAGATGTCAAAGGATAGATTCAGGAAGTTTGAAGACAGATTAATAGAGATAATATTATTCAATTTGAAGATGAGAGGAAAAAATTAATGAATAAAATTGTCAATGGCCTTGAGACATGTGGCATACGTTTACCCAAGAAGCTTTGACCATTTTTATTAATTGAAATGACAAGGTGAATGAGAGAACTGAACAAATAAAATGTTTACACAGATAATTGTTGGATATCCCCAAAATTAGAAAAAAAAAAAAAAAAAACAGAGATTTATAGATTCAATAAGTTCATCAAGATCCAAACAGGATAAATAGAAACACTCACACACACACACACATACACACACCCCCAAGCACCTCAAAGTTAAACTACTAAAAGCCAATATTAATAGAAATGCCAGAAATCACATAGAAAAAAAAAAATGTTAAATATAGATGGGGCTTCCCTGAGAGCTCAGTTGATAAAGAGTCCTCCTGCAATGCAGGAGACCCTGGTTTGATTCCTGGGTTGGGACGATCCCCTGGAGAAGGGAAAGGCTACCCACTCCAGTATTCTGGCCTGGAAATTCCATGGACTGTATAGTCCATGGGATCAGAAAGAGTAGGACTTTAGTAAGTGACTTTCACTTTCAAATATACATGAACAATTATTAGAATGATTTTTGGCATTTCTGCAGAAAATATGTAGGCCAAAAGACAGTGAAGAAACATTATTATGATGAAAGAAATAAAGAACAAAGGTAAAACATATTCTAATTTAGACAATCAAAGAGAAACTTGATCCAAATAAGAGAGAGAAATGTTAAATTCTTACAATTTAATTAATTATCCCAGATAACAGTTTCAATTATTAAGAACAAATAGTGAACATAATAAATGGTGAATATCTGAGTGAACATAAACATAAACATATATGTATAAATTATGTGTACATAAGCATATTTATACATATACCAACCAACTGTATATGAAATGAATATATATATATGTGTGATATGTAAAACTACCCCAATCAAAGTAAAGCACATTTTTTAAAACAAGTAACAGGTCCATTCTAAAGTTGATAAAGAGATAAATTTGCAAAATAAATTTAAATAAATGAACAAACTTGGGAGGAAAAGTAGTACTCAATTTTAGAATATAAATTTATAGTCATCAAAACCCTGGGTTCACAGGTTTTCTCTGAAAGGGAGCAGATAATGAGTATTTTAGCATTTGCAGTCTCTATATATCGCCTTTTCACAATTACTATGGTAGAGTTCTGCCACTGTAGAATGAAAGTTGCGTAGATAATTATCTAAACAAATAGGATTGCTTAGCTGTAGTAGAACTTTATAAAAATTGGCAGCAGTGGGCTCAATTTCCTTGAGGGCTATGTTTTGCTGACCCTGATCAAGATTGTGGAATTTGTCAAAAGGCTAAACTTATACATTGATAGAACAAAGTCAAGTCCATAATAGACCTGCTGATATGGTCAGTTTTCAAAAGGCGGTAAATCAATTTATTTATGAACTTTTGATAGTTGTTTCTTGATATAGTTTTAATTTTCATTTCCTAAGTAATGATGCTGAAAATATTTTGTCTTTAAGCAATTTATTAAAGTGCTAACACCTACTTTTGATGAAAATTTTAAAAGTCTGGCAGAGCAAAGACTTGATGCAAATGTGTAGCACTACAAAACTCTTGTATATTGATGATTAGAGTGTAAATTACACATGATTTTAGAAATTGATTTAGAAATTTCTTAAAATGTTCAACAAACACCTACCATATAATCCAACAATTTTATATCTAGTTATTTACACAAGGGAAATAAGAAAATTCCAAGCAAAGACTTACACATGAATGCTCACAGATTTCTTCTAATAGCCCAGCTGGGAAAAAATCTTGTGTGTATGGGTTGATGAATAGATTAAATAAACTATGACATCTCCATACAATTAAATAATACCCAACAAATGTTGCTGTTTTAGTCATTAAGTTGTGTTAGACTCTTTTGTAACCCCATGGCCTCTAGCCTGATAGGCTCTTCTGTCTGCAGGATTTCCCAGCTAAGAATACTGGAGTGGTTTGCCATTGCCTTCTCCGGGGAATCTTCCCAAACTGGGGTCTGAGTCTGAGACTTCTGCATTGGCAGGTGAATTCTTTACCACTGAGCCACCGATACACAGCAATAAAAAGTAACAAACCTCTGAAACAAACAACAACAGAAATGAATGTCAAAACCACTACACTGACTGAAAAAATTTTAGACATATAAAAAATTTTAGAGAATGCCAACTAATCTACTGTGATCAAAATACAAGTTGTAGTTGCTTGTGATTGAGGACAGAGGGAACGATGAACTCTAATGAGGAATAAGGGATCTTTTAGGCATAATAGAAATGTTCCTTATTTTGATTCTGGTGGTGGTGATTTTATAGAAGTATGTGATTTTAAAAATTCATCACATTTTTAATGGTAAACATATGCAGTTTACCATATGCAATTCACATCTCAGCGAAGTTCATATAAGCAAAAATTGTATAATAAATGTATTATTATATTATTTACTTGTAGTCTAATTTAAAGAGATGTTTGTAATGTAAAAATGCAGTATAAAAAACTGTCTGTAGTTTATTCTGTTTCAGTATTTTAAAGAACTTTTGTGGAATAATAGCCTAACAACTTGTAGTGAGATGAAATCCTTCATGCTAAAATTCTAAAGACTGGCCTTGGCTGATGATTTCGTTGATAACAAAGAAGCTCCATTTTTGTAACAGTCAGAGTCCATTCAGTAACAGAAATCACATAGTAGTTTGAAAAAAGGAATATTTAGTATAAAGATTATTTAATCCTTAGCAAAGAATTGGACTAACTATTAACATGATTGCCAACTAGGATTAAGAGAATATAGGACTAGCAGTTGTAAGAATAAAGAGTAATAGGATCTGATGATAAGAATATCCTTACTTCATGACCTTAAATGACAGATAAAAACAATAAAGTAATATGTCAAATGCCAAAAAATAAAACAGCCTAATTTGATCTTACATGTAACTTTATCTTAACGGATTAACAACCAGTCTTAACACTTTATTTATTGTTTTGCCATAAATAGACCAAACAGACACTTGACAACAGTGTCTGACTTAAATTTATGCACAGACACCTTACTTTCTAGTTTTTCTACTTATAGCTGATTCCATTTTCGTATGCAGTCTTTACAGTGTTTTATATTACTTTCCTCAAAGAAATGGAGAAGAAAATGGCAACCCACTCCAATATTCTAGCCTAGAGAATTCCATGGACAGAGGAGCTTGGTGAGCTACAGTCCATGGGGTTGCAAAGAACCAGACATGACTGAGCAACTAGTACACCTCAAATAAAAAAAAATTTTTTTTTTGATTACACATTATTTTCCATACTACAGAACAGTTATTTGCTTTTCTGTAGTTACAGAATACAGCTGTCCTCAAGAGATCATCTAATATGATCATGCATCCTTACAGCACACAGCTGATTCTATTAAAGTTTTGAAGCACAACAGTAGTTCTTATTCTGTAACAGTTCAGTCTCCTAAATGGATTTCCTTACTTTCCATTACTCTGTTTTATCTTAAACCTAGCCTCTCATAATCCAATTTGTGTATGTTACCAGACCTTATTCATGTTTATTGGGATCAATACATGGCTGATTGAGGTAAAGCATTGACAATTGAAGATCATTAGCAAAATTACACTATATATCATTAATATTGTTTTTTTAATTTAAAACATTAAAATGTATATTTATTCAACATATTTTATATAGAGCCAATTTCCCCTTAGGTATAATCTTAATAATGACTAACATTCATCATCATTGATTTATAGAGTAAACCCATGGAACATCACCTACAGTATTCAGCTGGGTTCCCTGAGCTAAGATTAATTCTAAAGATGACGGCAAAGTAATCTGAATTCATTATACTATATGCTATATGCTCATTATCTATATGCTCATTATTTTTCTCTAATATTTTATGTCTTTTTCCTATTCTTTTTAAAAATTATTGATGTATTTTTGGCCATGCCAGGTCTTTGTTGGAGCTCACAGTTTTTCTCTAATTGCAGGGAGGTGGAGCTACCCTCCAGCTGCGGTGCACAGGCTTTTTGTGGTGGCTTCTCTTGCTGCAGAGCACGGGCTTGGTAGTTGTGGTACTCAGGCTTAGTTGCTTCTTGGCATGTGGGATCTTCCCAGATCAGGTGTTGAACCCATGTCCCCTGCATTGCATGGTGGATTCTTAACCACTGGACCATCAGCAAAGTCCTTCTTCTGTTCTTAAATGTAGTTGTATTTTAGTAACTTACCTTTGTGAAGTAAATACAGAGTTAGTAGAATTTACAAAACTTGCATAATCAAATAAATGATAATATTGTTTTTTCATTTCCTCTGTTGGCTTATGTAATACATGCTACATGCGTGGCTCCTACCCGGGGCTTCATGTTGAGTTTCTCAGACTTTGTTTGTTTGGTACACGTTAGGTTTATGGCATCAGCCATTTTTCCAACAACGTCATCTCATAGTCTCTGTGTCAGATTTTAGCAATTTTCTCAATATTTCCACCTTTTCCATTATCATATTTGTTACACTTATCTGTCAGCAGACCTTGCCCAAGGTGTCACTGATGGTAGAGCCCTACAGTGCACTCTCTGATTCCATCAGCTCTTAGAAAACACAAATGAGACCTGTTGCATTGATAATGAGGGCCATCTGCTACAAGAACCTAAAGCTGACCACACCACTTGTGCTTCCCAGGCCAGCTCAATGCTGATCTGTGACAGCCAGATATGAGCATGGTGCTCTTCCCTTGTCTGCATGTCTTCATCCCTGTCTTCACCCCACTGACCAACTGTTCCTCAAGGTGCCCGAGCTCACTCACCAGATGTTCCATTCCAAGAACTCAGTGGCCACCTGTGACTCCCACCATGGTTACTGCCTGACCTTGGCTGCTAGGTTCAGGCGAAGCATGTCCATGCAGGTGGGCAGGCAGCTACTTAACTCCAAAACACGAACAGCAGCTATTATTTACAAAACAGACTTATAGACATAGAAAATAAACTTATGATTACAAAGGGGAAAGGAAAGGAAGGGTAAATTAGGAATTTGGGGTTAACAGATACTACTATATATAAAATAGGTTAGAAACAAGGACCTACAGGAAACTATATCTAGTATCTTGTAATAACCTATAATGTAAAATAATCTAAAAAGAATATATATATGTGTGTGTGTGTGTGTTTGTGTACAATTCACTTTGCTATATACCTGAAATACTGTACATCAACTATACTTCAATTTAAAATGATAAAGTAAAAAGAAAGAACTGCGGGCATTTTTGTCAAGTAAATCCCCAACTATGTGAAAGCAGCTGTCTGTGACCTCCCACCCCAGGGGATATAAAAGTCCACCACCTTCACTGCCAATAGCCCTGCCACCCTGAGGTGTTCAAGCGATTTCTGAGAAGTTCATAATCATGTGCAGAGCAAGGTGCACTGGTTAACCAGCAAGGTTTGGATGAGATGAAGTTCCCCCAGGCTGACATGAAAGACTTGGCATCAAAGTATTAGCAATACAAGGATACTGTGACCAAGGAGAAGGACAAGCTGCTTTATTTTATAAAATTGCCACAGCCACCCAATCTTCAGCAACCGCCACCTTGATCATCCAGCAGCCACCAACATCAAGGCAACAGCCTCCACCAGCGATTTTATTATGACACACTGAAAGCTCAGAGGATGGTTAGCATTTTTAGCAAATGCTAAAAGTATTTTTTCTTGTTTTAATTAATTAAACAATTTGGCAGCCTCAAGTCTCAATTGCTGCATTCGGATCTTTGTTACATTGTGTGGGACCTTTTGTTGCGGCACTTGGACTCTCTAGTTGTGGTGTGAGGGCTCAGCAGCTGTGGCTCGCAGAGTCAGTTGCTCTATGGCATGTGGGATCTTAGTTCCCTGACCAGGGATCACACCTGTGTCCTCTGCATTGCAAGGTGGCTTCCTAACCACTGGATCACCAGGGAAATCCCAGCAAAGTGCTTTTTAAATTAGGTATGCACATTTGTTTTTAGACATAATGTTACTGCACTTAGGCTATTAGTGTAAATATAGCCTTTATATTTAGTGGGAACCCCCCAAATTCATGTGACTCACTTTATTGTGGGATTCATTTTATTGCAGTGATCTGGAATCTAACCTGCAACATCTCTAAGGTATGCCTGTATTTCTTTAAATTAAGTAGTGCTATTATATAATACAACTAACATAAATGAATCAAGCAAAATAAAATCAGAGTGAGCATATATCTCATCAGATAAAATTGTTCCTTAGCAAGCTATTCTTTAGTTGTTCCTCATGAATAGCCTAGTAAATGTTGCCATTAAGTACCAGTCAACACCATGGAATTTTCCAGGCAAGATACTGGAGTGGGTTGCCATTTCCTTCTCCAGGGGATCTTCCCAACACAGGGATCCAACCCAGGTCTCTGCATTGAAGGAAGATTCTTTATCACTTGAGTCACAGGTGGTAAAGTCACAATACAGAAAATAAATTAATAATAGTAAAAATGACAAAGTGTTTTGTGTTAAAATTGTTTTTGAGAGTTTCTATTTACTTACTTTTCTGGTTCCAATATACACTGACAACATTGATCACTTACATATTTAATGGATTTCTGCAAATATATGCAATATAAAGACATGTGGCATGCTTTATTGAAAAAGCATACCAACTTCAGAAATATTTACAGAAACATACACCTATGTAATCATTTACTCAACCATGGATTTAATGTTTTCTTTTACACTGGACAGTGTGCTAACTCTTATAATCAGAAGGATGGAAGAGTTCAAATTCTGGGTGCGTTCAAGTCCAGCTTCACTTACTAAATTAGTGATTTGAAATAAAGTCACTTTCTTATTCTAATTTCCTTCTGTAAGATGGAAAGTATACATTGATCTGATGAAAACAAAATGAGTTAGCATGAGGATGAACCTCTCACAAATAGTAATATAAATAATTGTTGACAATACCTGTTTTTGTCAACACAGTTTTTTTTTTTTTTTAAATAATGCTTAAAGTAGGTAAGAAAAAGGAGAGATAAAAGAAAAATGAGAGATTAGGTTAATTTCAAATCATATTCAGGCTTGAGAGACTTGACCAAATAAGAGGAAGATGAAAAATCTTGAGGTTTCTGAAGGAGAACGGGGGAGTCAGTATAAATTGCCTTGGTGAGCATTTTCTTGGTTTGCTTTGCTCACTTCACTTTCAGATAAAAAATAATTATGACAGAGGCAAAGCCATCAGCACTGGAGAGAGGAATCATAAAATCTCCCTAGACACATAAAATGAAGACCTTATTAAGCTAAGAAAATATTAATTAAGCTAAACCAGTATTTATCCATGAAACTTTCCAAGGCACAGTATGCATGCATGGTTTTTAGTTTGTAGAGTTAGTAATCACAGACCTCCTTTTATATATTCTTCTCTGAAAAATGTTTCCTCCATTTTTAAAACACATGCTCATTATTGTCATTGGAGAAGACAAATACTGGGAAAGATTGAAGGCAGGAGGAGAAGGCGATGACAGAGGATGAGGTGTTTGGATGGCATCACCGACTCGATGGACATGAGTTTGAGCAAGCTCTGGGAGTTGGTGATGGATAGGAAAGTCTGGCATGCTGCAGTCCATTGGGTCGCAAAGAGTCGGACACGACTGAGCGACTGAACCAAGCTGATCAATGACATAAAGGACACGGATAGAATGAATAAATACACACAAAAGCCATTATTCCATTTCTAGAAAAAACAGTTCACACTGATTTTAGTTCCTGTAATATTAAAGTGAATTATTTTTGTTTTCAAATTACTCTCTTATGGTAAACGCTGCGATAAAATGCTAATTAAAAAAAGATACATTCATGCCTCTTGCTAGAGCTATACCCTAAGTCTTCACCAAGAATTTCTCTTGTGAGATTTATTTTGTTTTCTTCAATTACAAGTTTTAAGGTCAACGTTTTGAAACTTTAGTGTCTTTCATGCTTTTGAAACTAGTATTTTACCCTTAGAAAATAATTTTCTCCTACTAGGTTCATAACAAATGACGTTGGGCTCCTATTATTAGTTGGGCTTCCCTGGTAGCTTAGATGGTAAAAAATCTGCCTGCAATGCAGTTGGGCTAATATGGACAAGGCCAAATGTAGCTGAGGCAAGAATTGGATATTATTGGGTAAATCTTACATAGGTTTTGTTTGGCAGAGTATATCTAAGCATAGCTCAGTTCAGTTCAGTCACTCAGTCGTCTCTGACTCTTTGCGACCTCATGAACTGCAGCACGCCAAGCCTCCTTGTCCATCGCCAACTCCTGGAGTTCACCCAAACTCATGTCCATCGAGTTGGTGATGCCATCCAGCCATCTCATCCTCAGTCGTCCCCTTCTCCTCCTGCCCCCAATCCCTCCCAGCATCAGAGTCTTTTCCAGTGAGTCAACTCTTCGTATGAGGTGGCCAAAGAATTGGAGTTTCAGCTTTAGCATCAGTCCTTCCAATAAACACCCAGGGCTGATCTCCTTCAGAATGGACTGGTTGGATCTCCTTGCAGTCCGAGGGACTCTCAAGAGTCTTCTCCAACACCACAGTTCAAAAGCATCAATTCTTCAGCGCTCAGCTTTCTTCACAGTCCAACTCTCACATCCATACATGACCACTGGGAAAACCATAGCCTTGACTAGACAGACCTTTGTTGGCAAAGTAATGTCTCTGCTTTTACAGTCACTGTTTAATGGTCTGCTGCTGGTCTGACCCACTACAGCTTCCTGGATCCTGGTGAAACCATTACATGTAAGTATGCTCAGCAAATTGATGAGATGCACCGAGAGCTGCAATGCCTGTGGCTGACATTGGTCAACAGAATGGGCCTTATTCTCCACAACAAAGCCTAACTGCACATGGCACAATTAGCACTTCAAAAGTTGAACATATGTGTATCTATGACTGATTCATGTTGATGTATGGAGAAACCAACATGATATTGTAAAGCAATTACTCTTCAATTAAATATATATATTTTTAAAAGTTGAACGAATTGGGCTTTAAGTTTTGCCTCATCCGCCATATGCACCTGACCTTTTGCCAACTGACTACCACTTCTTCAAACATCTCAACAACTTTTTGCAGGGAATATGCTTCCACAACCAGCAGGAGGCAGAAAACGCTTTCCAAGATTTCATCAAATCCCGAACCATGGATTTTTATGCTGCAGGAATAAGCAAACATTTCTCATTGGTAAAAATATGTTAATTGTAATTATTCCTATTTTCATTAATAAAGATGTGCTTGAGCCTACTTATAATGATTTGAAATTCATGGTTCAAAACTGCAATTACTTTTGCCCCAACCTAATAGGCAAGTGTCCATGTGCCAGGCACTTTTCTATGTGTTGGGGATAAAGAAGAGAATAAAATGCACAAAAATCCCTGCCCTTAAAGTGGTGAAAAGTTATATTTTTTCATTGCTTTATGAATCTAAGTTTATAAGTAATAAGCAATCATGAGATTGGCTATAGAGGATTTGAGTGAATTTTAGGTAATTCAAACCAATTTTATGCAACACAATCTCATGTAGGAAGGAGCAGACAGAAGTCTAACTCAAACAAGCATCACAGATCAGCATCCAAAGACTTAAATATAATGGAGCAGGATGAATAAGGAATGAACTTGTTACCAATAGTGAACCTGGAGTGGAAATAGGAATATTAGATGCCCTGTGTCTCAGTCTTATCCTCCTTCAGAATATAAAAACAAATCGTGAAACAAAGCAAGGCTTACCACAGAGTTTCCTAGATGATTGAAGCAGCTCTCTGGCAAGGTGGCACGTTTAAAAGTGGAATTCAAAATTTATACTCTCTCCTTTCAAGTCAACTTTTAGAAATCAGTTACTCTAGATAGTTTACATTTTTCATTGAAAAGAAAATAGTTCAGATTTAGTTTTAATTGTCATTATAGAAAATAGTAAAATCTCCTAGTTTTATATTTTCTATTGAATTATCAGTTATGTGGTACAAGCAATTGTTTCTGCATTGTTTTCATAGGAGGTTAAAATTACGAAAAATGCTGATTCATCCCTGAAAAACTAGTTAAATCACACGACATTCGCTTTGTCCTTCAGATTGTTGCTTCTGTACAAACATGACTTTTTGGTTGGAATTTGTGTTTGACAGCCCTGTAATGTAATTTTTCAGAATGTGTTGAAGTGGAACCCAATATCATTGGTTTTGTTCAGTAGATTTTCTGCCTGATGAAACATACCATTACTGTTCAATGTATTTTTACAACCAATAAAAAATGGATTATTTCCATTTTTGAAGTTCTTAAAAAACCACATAATTTTCCAGAAAATAAAGATCATATGGCAGCTCCTATATTTGTTCATGATTGAGCATTGATTGACTTTCATCTGTAAAAAGTTGCCTATGTTGAGTTCCATTTTGGCACTACTTGTCCCAGCAGCTAACAGGTAGTATATTGGCTTAAGGAATACATGTGATTGGAAGGAAAAATCTGTGAGATGATTTAAAGGGTGTTCATGGAAACATCATTTGTAAGTACAGAGAATCGATAAGGCATTTTATAATATAAAAGCAATTCATAATCTAAGAAGAGAAATGATGTTGAGTCAAATAAAAATGCCAAGTGAAAAAACATTGAGGTCTGTTGGGAAAAGAAAGCAGAGATAAAGCTGAGGACTTTGGAACTAAGAGGTCAGGTGTAGGTCATATGCCATCAGAGGAACACATAGGTTTCTCAGGCTGGGAATCTAACATAGAAAAGATTTGTAACTTAACTTTTTCCATCAGTTTAATTAAGATTACTTTTGTGACTATGAATCTTTGACAATTTGAAAAAGACACTACTATTGGACATTATTTCAATTTTCAAATGTTTTTCAAATTGCTTTTTTCTGGATGGCATCACTGACTCGATGGATGTGAGTCTGAGTGATCTCCGAGAGATGGTGATGAACAGGGAGGCCTGGCGTGCTGCGATTCATGGGGTCACAAAGAGTCGGACATGACTGAGCGACTGAACTGAACTGATGTCACCTTAAATCTATCTCTTGATGTTTGAATTGTAACTTTAATCAATCTATTAAGTACAGAGAACTTGGGAATAAAATAAATAAAATACTTTATTATTATAAGAGAGACCTAAACTGCAGTGAGTTTTTGATATAATAAACATAAAAAATTCTTATTTGCATTCATCCTCTATCAATACTTTTAAACATGAAGATATCATATGCAGATAGAAATCATGATGCTGAAATGATAGGCAGGTTATGTGAAAAAATTGGACATCTTAGAACTTCAGCATAAGATGTCATCATATAAGATTAATTATTTTTCATTGTTGGGACCCATGCATAAGGTTTTAGAACAGAAGTATTATTAATTAGATTACCTCGACTATATATTGTGGTCCAGACTGTATAATCAAGCTCCTTTAAAAACAAACAAACAAACAACTTTCATTAATTTTTCGGATGGGCTCTGGGAAGCTTGGGACTTCCCTGGTTGCTCAGTGGTAAAGAATCTGCCACCAAGCAGGAGATCTGGGTTAAGAAGATCCCCTGGAGAAGAAAATGGCAAACTACTCCAGTACTTTTCCCTGGGAAATGCCATGGACAGAGGAGCCTGGCAGGCTACAGTCCAAGGAGTCACAAAAGTGTATACAACTTAGTGACTAAACACAACCAGGATGCTTAGACAGATACAAGAACCTCCTGGTATTCCTCAAGCTTATCTTAATCAGGTAACTATCCATGTGAGGTCATTTAAAAATGAAGCAAGCATAAACTCCTGGCCCTTTTTAAAGAGAATGTAAAACATTCACTTTGCCTTAGTCAGACCTATTTCATGTGGTTTTACAGAAACTATTCCATGTGGTTTTCATATGAATTAAATGAGATAATACACCCAGGGGCTTAGTATACTGCCTAGTTTGATACGTTTTACAATTAAACGCTATTTCTGTAACTTACAGTTTTAAAGTAAAATTTAAATTTCTCACGCCACACAGCAGTTCCACACCAAGATATTTACACAAAGGAAATTAAAATTTTGTTTACATAACCACATACATCCAAATACTCACAGTGGTATTATTCATAACAGTCAAGGGCTAGAAATGTCTCCATTTCTATCAACTGATAAATGATAAATAAAATGTGTGTGCTGGTTTCATATTGTATCACATAAAATCCAACTGCATTTGGAACCTTAGAACATGATCTTATTTGGGAAATATGTTATTCACAGATGTAACCAGTTAAACAAGGTCATGCTAAATTAACTTGGATCCTAATCCAATGATTGGCATTTTAAAAATTCTTTTTATTTTAAATTTATTTATTCTAATTAAAGGATGATTAATTTACAATATTGTGATGGTTTTTGTCTTACATCAATGTGAATCAGTCATCGGTATACATGTGTGCCCTCCATCCTGAAACCCCTCCGACCTCCCTCTCCATCCTATTCCTCCAGGTTGTCACAGAGCACAAGTTTTGTGTGCCCTGTGTCATACAACAAACTCACACCGGTTTTCTGTTTTACATATGATAATGTATGTGTTTCAATGCTATTCTCTCAAATCATACCACCTTCTGATGTTAAAAGAAAACAGAGGAGACACAGACAAGCTGGAAGAACTCCATTGACTGTGGAGATAGAGACTAGAGTAATGCCTTTATAAGCCCTGAAACACCAAGGATTCCTGGCAACACCATTCAGACACAAAAAGAAGTGCATTACCCACATGTAATAAAGTATGTATGAATTTCAAAATACTGTGTTAATAGAAAGAAACCAGACTTAAAAGATCCCATACTGTGTGGTTCTATTTATATGGAAGGTCTGCCTGTAGAGGTAGAAAATATAGATTGGCTGTTTCCTGGCAAAGCAGGTGAGAAGTATTGTCAGCAAATGAACAGAAAAAAAATCTCTCTATGGTGATGACAATTTCAAACAGAATTGTTTTGATGTACATCTCTGCAAATTTACTAAGAATCATTGAATTATGTAGATACATGAGTAAATTTTATGTTATGTTTATTATACTTCAATACAATTCTATTTATTATAAAGAAGAAAAGTTGCTGTGAAGAAGAGTAATAAAAATAATTAAAGCGAAAAAATGGTGTGGCACTTGACAATGTAGAAAAGAGTGACAGATTGGGGGAAAAAATCTATAAATCTAGACTCTTTTTTTCCTGGAGATGGTTTTTTACTTGTTTTTCAAATCCTTAAAAATGTGTATTTTGTTTTTAAATCAATGCATACATCATCTAGACAGAAATAAATAAATAGCAAAATTCAATGACAAATTAGATCAGATTAACCAAGCATATAGAGGACATTTCATTCAAAAACAGTAGAATATACATTCTTCTCAAGAGCACATGAAACATTCTCTATAGGAAGTGACATGTTAGGTAACAGAACAAGTCTCAATAAATTCCAGAAGGTTGAAGTCATATCACACATTTTCTCTGACCACAAAAGTGTGAAACTAGAAATCAATTGCAATAAAAAAAAGATAAAACCACAAAAAATGATCAAACTACATGATCTTGAACAACTAATTGGTCATCAGGTTTATTAAAGGAGAATGAAAAAATTCCTAGATACAAATGAAAACAGAACCCCAAATATCTATGGGGTGCAGAAAAGCAAGTCTAAGAGGAAAGTTCATAGCAACACAGGTCTACCTCAATAAACTAGCAAAATTTCAAATAAATAATCTAACTTTACATAGAGAAGAACTAGGAATAAAAGAACAAAGCCTCAAATTAGTAAAAGGAAGGAAATATTGTAGATTAGAATGAAAATGAGCACAATCAAGACCAAAAAAAATGTAGATGGATCAATGAAACTATGATTAAAACCAGTTGTTTGAAAAAGTACACAAAATGGGCAAACCTTTAGCTAGATCGACCAAGGAAAAAAGGGAGGCAAATCAAAATCATAAATTAGAAGTGGAAATTACAACTGAAACCACAGAAATACAAAGGATAATAAGAGACTATTTTTAAAATGGGCAACCTAAAAGAAAGGGGCAATTTCCTAAATTATCCCTCAGAAGATAAACAATCTTCTAAGATTAAATCATGAAGAAATACAAAATCTGAATTAGATGAATTACTAGCAAGGGGATTGAAACAGTAATCCATAGTCTATCAACAAACAAAAACCACAGACCAAACTGGTTCACTTTCAAATGCTATAGACTATTCACAGAAGATTTAATGCTTATTCTTCCAAAGTCCTTTAAAAAAAAACTTAAGCACAGGAAACCATTCAGCATATTTTAGAATGTCAGCATCACCCTGATAAAACCAGATGAAGATATAAAAACAACAAAAATTTACAGGCTAATAAACTTACTATTAAATAAATGCATAATTCTCAACAAAATATTAGCAAATCAAGTCTAACAATAAATTAAAAGGATCATATATCAGGTGGGATTTATTCTAAGGATGCTAAAATGACTCAGCATCTGCAAATCAGCCAAGATGATATACCACAATAACAAAATGAAGGATTAAACT
Source organism: Cephalophus harveyi (assembly GCA_006410635.1). Taxonomy (NCBI): domain Eukaryota; kingdom Metazoa; phylum Chordata; class Mammalia; order Artiodactyla; family Bovidae; genus Cephalophus; species Cephalophus harveyi. Next base: position 72,347 of record SJYT01040136.1, read on the forward strand.
TCTATTATCATGTCAATAGTTGTAGAAAAAATATTTGACAAAATTTAACAACTGCATCATTTAAAAAAAATCTCTCAACAAAACTGGTATACAACAAACATGCCTCAACATAGTAAAGGCCATATATGACAAATCTACCAATAACATCATACTCAAAAATGAAGTGCTGAAAACCTTATTACTAAGACAAGAAATAAAACAAGGATATACAATCTATTGTTGCAGTCCTTTAATGGATCGGAACCTGGTGGTCTGGAGTCAAGATAAGAAAATGAAAGAGAGAAAGAAGCTAATATTCCCTGGTTTATGCAGAGAACCAATAAAACCCTAGAACAGGGCTGGTACTGCTCACAAATGCACAGGGCTCCCTCTCAAGGAGGTCTTGAAAGCCTGGGCAGGAGATTGAGCTCAGCGGGTTTTCATCTTCCGGAGAAGGCAATGGCACCCCACTCCAGTACTCTTGCCTGGAAAATCCCATGGACTGAGAAGCCTGGTAGGCTGCAGTCCATGGGGTCGCAAAGAGTCGGACACGACTGAATGACTTTCCCTTTCTCTTTCCTTTCCTGTGAGTATATATTGGCTGTTGTACAAGGAATTTCTTTTGACAATGACAAAGATCAGAAAGCCAAACGTACAACAGCTGTTATCAAGGGAATAAGGGATTAACAATGGTCATAAGGTCAGGAGACAATCAATATCTCAAGAAAGAGGATCGAGACTAAGCAGTTTTGTCATAAGGAGAAGGTTTACTGAAGGAGATTCATGCATGTGTTTTATCCTATGACCTCAGTCCTGGGAGTGACATGCCATTCCACTCATTCCTGTTGCCAGGAACTGATAAGGAACAGAGGATATATGAGAAACAGCACGCAGGAATCCTCCTTTTAAACATTCCCTGACACCCTACCATTTTTACTTAACATTGCATATGAAGTATTTGATACAATCAGACAAGATAAGAAGATAAAAGGCGTACAAATTGAAAAAGCAAAAATGTCATTGTTTGCAGATGACATGATCCTATATACAGAAAATTTTAAGCATGCAACCAAAATTTAAGGAAGTCACTTAAATTTAATATATATGAAATCCATATACAGACATATGTGGCATTTATTTATATAAGCAGTGGACCATCAGAAAGAGAAGCTAAACAAATAATTACATTTACAAATGCACCAAAAAGAATAAAATACTTAGGAACAAATTTTACCAAGAAGATGAAAGACTTGTACTTTGAAAACTGCAGAACACTGATGAAAGAAATTGAAGACAGCTCAAATAAATAGAAAAATATTCTTTATAAATTGGAAGGATTAATAATAATTAATTAATATGTCTATACTACTCAAAGCAATCTAAATATTTAGTGTAATAACTATCAAAATTCCAATACCATTTTTCTCAGAAACCCTAATCCTAAAATTTGTGTTAAGCCAAAAAATACCCTAAATAAAGCAATCTTGAGGAAGGAAAACAAAGCCAGATGTATCACCTTTCTTGACTTCAAACTATTACTATTAAGCTATATGGCCCCAGCACAAAAACAGACGCCAATATAAATGCATCAGAACAAAAATCTCAAAAATAAGCTAGGCTCACATGGTCAATTAATATTATGACAAGAATTCAAGGATAGATAAAGGAAAAGTCAGTGTCTTTAATAAAAGGTGTCGAGAAAATTGGACAGCTACATGCAAAAGAATGAAATTATACCACTTTATCATGCCATCTGTATAATGGCATAAATACTTAAATGTAAGACCTGAAAGCATTAAACTCCTAGAAGAAGATATGGATGGCAGTCTCACAGACATTGGCCTTAGAGATGTTTTTGTGGATCTATCTCTACACCAAGGACAACAAAGCAAAAGTGAAACAAATAGGCAATAAAGGGAGTGATCAGCAAAAAGAAAAAGTAACTTACTGAATGGGAGAAAATATTTGCAAATCATGTATAGAGTATGAGATTACTAATCAAAAATATAAAGAACTCATGGAACTCAACAACACTGACATCAAAACACATCTTTATTAAAAATGGGAAAGGAATCTGAATTGACATCTTTTTCCAGAGAAAACATACGGATGGTCAACAGATACATGAAAAGATATTCAATATCACTAATCATTCAGTTCAGTTCAGTCGCTCAGTTGTGTCCAACTCTTTGTGACCCCATGAATCACTGCATGCCAGACCTCCCTGTCCATCACCAACTCCCAGAGTTCACCTAAACTCATGTGCTCCAAGTCGGTGATGCCATCCAGCCATCTCATCCTCTGTCGTCCCCTTCTCCTCCTGCCCCCAATCCTTCCCAGCATCAGGGTCTTTTCCAATGAGTCAACTCTTCACATGAGGTGGCCAAAGTATTGGAGTTTCAGCCTCAGCATCAGTCGTTCAAACGAACACCCAGGACTGATCTCCTTTAGGATGGACTGTTTGGATCTCCTTGCAGTCCAAGGGACTCTCAAGAATCTTCTCCAAAACTACAGTTCAAAAGCATCAATTCTTCGGTGCTCAGCTTTCTTCACAGTCCAACTCTCACATCCATACATGACCACTGGAAAAACCATAGCCTTGACTAGATGGACCTTTGTTGGCAAAGTAATGTCTCTACTTTTTAATATGCTATCTAGGTTGGTCATAACTTTCCTTTCAAGCAGTAAGCATCTTTTAATTTCATGGCTGCAATCACCATCTGCAGTGATTTTGGAGCCCCCCCAAAATTAAGTCTGACACTGTTTCCACTGTTCCCCCATCTGTTTCCCATGAAGTGACAGGACCAGATGCCATGATCCAATCATTAGGATTGTAAATCAAAATCACAATGAGATATCACCTCATACCTGTTAAAATGGCTATTATCAAGAAAACAATCACTAATGAGAGGTGGAGAGGATGCAGAGAAAAGGTACCTTTTGTATACTGTTGTTGGGACTATAATCTGGTGAAGCCACTTTGGAAAAACTATGGACAGTCCTCAAAAAATCACGAATAGAACTACCATATGACCTACTATTACATACTTGGGTATTTATCTGAAGAACATAAAAACACCAATTCAAAAAGATTCATTATTTATAATAATGCTTACTGTAGCATTATTTATAACAGCCAAGATATGGAAACAACTCGCATCCACGGATGGATAAATGGGTGACAATGTGTGTATCTATACGCAAGTGAACACTACTCAGCCATATAAAAGAATGAAATTCTGCCATTTGTGACAACATAGATGGAGCTTGAAGGTTTTTATATTCAGTGACAAATACTGTATGATTTCATTCATATGAGGAAAACCAAAACAGACAAAATATAAAACAAACTCATATACACAGAGAATATCCATACAGAAAACATTCCATTTATTATGTGCCAATGTGCCATAAAATCTGGAGCATAACAAAATCTCTTGTATTTGAGAAGACTGTTATGAGTGGTATATAAAAGAATTTGCACTTCAAATCAGCTAGATAAACAGAGGGAAATTATCAATATTTAAATGTAAAGCATGATTTACATAAAATCTTCAATCCTTAAATCCCTTACTTTGCAATAAAGTAAATGTGTAACTCTTTTGTTCTACAAAATACCTACTCTATTTTTGCTCATTTGTTGCCCCCACTTCCTCCAGTATAACTTATAAGTTGGGCCCAAACACAAACTTTATTTTGCCTTGTCATGCCATTTTCAACTATCTACCTATCTATCTCTGTTTTACACATACATTGGGCTGGCCAAAAAGTTCATTTGGGTTCTTTGATAAGATGTTATGGAGAAATCAAAGCAAACTTTTTTGCCAACCCAATATAAATATCTTTATATTAGGTCAATAAATCAAAAACTCTACTCAGTTTAATTAAAATATATTCTAGTCCCATAAGTACTAAATATGCATTTATACCATAAGCAATTATGGTGCATGGCTTTCCCTCTTCAATTCTTCCATATTTCTTGCATCATGTAGGCTAAGTAGAACAGAGAGTAACAGATATCATGGTAGGGGCTGCACATGAGAAAAATCAGTCTCATCATAGAACCTATTCTTAACAGGGAAATCTTACAGGAAAGGCTAACCACTCAGTGTAATAAATAGTAGATTGCTACACATTTTTTGTAACTTAAACCATTGACCTTTAAAAAATTGTTGTGTTCTATAATATTTAATATTGAGTAAAGTTTAGGGAATACATGTTGCTAGGTGTAATGTTTATAGAAATGTCATTGATTTTTTTCTTTTAATTTAGGAATAGTTTTTTATAATACAATTTAACTCATATCACTGGTGATAAGGGCAGTTTGGCACATGCCTGAAACACAATTGGAAGAAATTAGATGCAGTAGTTTCTATAAGCGTAAGAAAGCCATCTGGCAGAATCATTGTGGAAGTACAGTAGATGTTAAACATCAAAAAGTCCAAGGACATTAATAAAAATAGATATTAACAGAGAATGAAAAGTTAATAAAACCACTAGGCAATGTGATTATAGTCTATAAAATAGGAATCTGATGTGCAGACAGCTGCTGTGTCAGTTTGCTGTGGAGATCAAACAGCTACACCTGCTTTTTCCTACCTGGAGGGGAAGAGGGCATAGGGCCAGGTAATCACCTGGCAACAAAGAATGTGATAAACAGTCTGTGTGTGTGTGTGTACAGATGATAAAGAAAATAAAGAAAAGCAACACGTTTCTAAGTTTGTGCTGTGCTGTGCTTAGTCACCACTCAGTCATGTCTGACTCTTTGTGACTGCATGGACAGTAGCCTGCCAGGCTCCTCTGTCCATGGGATCCTCCAGGCAAGAATACTGGAGTGGATTGCCATGCCCTCCTCCAGGGGAATCTTCCCAACTCAGAAATCGAACCCAGGTCTCCTGCACTGTAGGCAGATTCTTTACTGACTGAGCCACCAGGGAAGCTCTTCTAAGTTTTTAGGTTGAAGCTTATTCAATTAAAATGTACAAGTTTATAAAACAATATGACTTAGAGAATTCATCCAGAAAAGGATGTACTAATCATTTGGAAAATTGATGAATGATCTTTAAGGTTTCTTCTGGTTCAAAAAGTCTGATTTCATATCTTTCAATTGAATAAGCCTTGGTGTTTTATGGGCTTCCCTGGTGGCTCAGGTGGTAAAGAATCCAATCTGCCTGCAATGTAGCAGGGCCTGGGGTCAATTGCTGGGTCTGGAAGATGCCCTGGAGAAAGGAATGGCAGCTCACTCCAGTATTCTTGCCTGGGAAATCCCATGGACAGAAGAATCTGGTGGTCTACAATCCATGGGGGTCAGTCACAAGCTATCAGATGTGACTTTGTGACTAACACTTTTTATTGTTTTATACTTATTCTTACACATTCAATTATATATTATACATACAAAATTTTCTTTGTTTACAAACCCTTTGCTTTGAGAACGTTTTTCTTAAGTATAATGCTCTAGTTCAGTGTCACTTATGTCTTCAAAATTACACAGTAAAATAGAAATGGCTCTTTTCCTGTTGTTAGGAGTAGACAATCTCTCATTTCCTTGAGACAATGAATAATTCTCAGTTGAGAAAGATGCTATGCATGATTATGCTTCCTGTCTCTTATACACATCTAGTAATGAAACAGACAAAATAAAAACATAATGAAATAGTTTAAAATAGGACATTTCATTAGAAACTCTCAGAAACAATGAACTGAGAAATTTGCATAAGTAATTAAATAAATATGTAAACTATAGTTCATACAAAGTAATAATTCACTTATACACATTTGGATTTAAAAAAAGTAACTTTAATTTGCATATGATTAAAACATTTAAGCTGATTGTATTTTAATAAGAAATACTTCATTTTACAATGCTTAAACAGTATTATATGAGAAGGCTCTCCTTTCTCAGTTCACAAATATGTGTTTTTGCATTTGTTTCAAGTTTTGCAGGCTGCGATTTAGATGATGGTTAAGAAGCAGTAACACAAGACATGAACAAACTCATTCTAAAGACTGAATTAGTTCTGTTTAAGGCTCTTACCATTATTCACTGTGTTCTGTATAATCTGCATTTCATTTCCTGTACTTTTGCTCTTCTCTTTTTTGTCTTTCCATGAAATAAATAAGTAAAGGTCTTTAAAATAAAAGCAACAATACATCTATTATTGATCCATTCTGATCATTATTCTCCCTCTCTCAGTTCCTAACAATTACAATATAACATGCTATTTATGTTTAGGAACAAGCATAATAAGCATTGTATATCTTAGTTTCATTACTAAGAACCTGAAACTAAATGGCAAAAGCAGGCAAAGCATGGATTCTACAAATGTGGTGTGCAGTCTCTTTCATATGCTTTCTCTTTGCACTTGCAAATTGGATAAATGCAGCCATAGGTGTTTTGACCGCTAATTAAATGTGAATATGTGCAATTATATGTCAGTTTACTACTACCATGGAAATAAGATGGGGTTTGCATAATTTGCACTGAAATACATTAACCTCTGTTACTTACAAACCTGATTTGATAATGCATATTGAAATATTCACATTGAAATTGCCATTGTGGGGAGGTTACATACATAGGTGTTTATTACTTATTTGAAAGCATGTTTTTATAAATCTCATATAATGACAAACCTGTGAAAACCAAATAATGTTATTTTGGAAATAAATTTGAAGGCATTAGCTTTTTCATTATTTTTAGCTTTTATCTTTTGTAAAAATTCTTATGGAAAGAGCACACTGTAGAGCTTTTAGAGTACTTATATTTGTGAGAAAACATATGCTGTTACTAAATTGGCATTCCATTATCTTGAGGTAGTCACAGAGACCGGGAGTAATAATTCAGCTTCTGAATTATGATGGAAGATGATATGGCCCAGAATTTTATATGTATCAAAATTTAGCCTAAACTGAGCCCAATTTCAGCAAAACATCTTAAATTTCAAACAGCATATTTAACTATATTCTTCCATCCTTCCATCCTGCATTCCCCTTTAAGATTGACCATAATGTTAGGTAGTTAGAATAAGAAATAAGAGTCCAAAATGGCAGTGGCTAAAAGACAAAGAAGGGAAAAGCCCATGAAAATAGAACAAAGGAAGGTCCAAGGACAAGAGTGAGAACCTCAGGTAAAACAGTCTTTCTGGCTAACCCAATTTACATAGGGCAGGCTCAGGGGGAGGAGAAAAAACATATAAAAAGAAGAGCCAAAATTGAGCCAGGGGCTTCTCTTCTTTTCTTGTCTTTTGGGTTGGCCCACCCTCAGACCTCAAGGATGTATTTTCATTTGCTTTCTAAATAAAACTGAGCTATAACACTGGTCTGTCCATCACTTCAAATTTTTGCTGTGGTGAGACAGAACTGAGGAAATTACATAATCCCCCAACAATAAAATATGTGACAAATGTAGAGAACATAAAGTGATCATAAAAAGAGGAGTAGGGGTTTAAAATGGGGAATCAATTAGAATAATAAAAATGCATGACATAAATGCAATATAAACAAACAATAGGCCATAGATTTAACTCTAAGCTTTGTAAATTAAAATGAAATGACAAATTAAGTAGATTGATAATGCACCATGACCACAGAATAGAAACAAAACAATCGCTCCTTTTACAGTGAAAAATCAATTTTTCTTGAAGTTACCTATAAAAAGACACCACTATAATTGCTGCTACTGCTAAGTCGCTTCAGTCATGTCCGACTCTGTGCGATCCCATGGACTGTAGCCTACCAGGCTCCGCCGTCCCTGGGATTCTCCAGGCAAGAACACTGGAGTGGGTTGCCATTTCCTTCTCCAATGCATGAAAGTGAAAAGTGAAAAGTGAAGTTGCTCAGTCGTGCCTGACTCTTAGCGACCCCATGGACTGCAGCCTACCAGGCTCCTTGGTCCATGGGAGTTTCCAGGCAAGAGTACTGGAGTGGGGTGCCATTGCCTTCTCCGCCACTATAATTAGCAATGCCTTTAAAAAAAAGATTATAGAGAACATTGAAGGTTTTTTCTAACTTCTCTCAATAAAATGTTAATGAGACTCATATGTTCCATAAAAAATAATTTCCAAAGGGCAATCATGAATGGCAAAATCTCGATGGACATGAGTTTGAGCAAGCTCTGGGAGTTGATGATGGACAGAGAGGCCTGCAAAGGTGCTGCAGTCCATGAGCTTGCAAAGAGTTGGACACTACGAAGCGACTGAACTGAACTGAAGCTCTCTACTGGACTGGTTAAATTATAATGTAGATATTTATTGAATATCTTTCAAAATTTCCTTTTACTTTTATTTCTCAAAAAATGTACAACCTATATAAATGTGTTAACAATATATGGCTAATATCCTGATCTAGCTTCGGCTAAAGAGTTTCCATAATTGCCTTTGGGAAACCCTATATTTTACTCAGAAGTTTTTCCCCATCCTGTCATTACCCTGAAGGGCAGTGATTTGTCCTAACCCCTCAGCATGAAAAAAAAGAAGTGAAACTATTAGCTGCTCAGTAGTGTCAGATTCTTTATCACCCCATGGATGGCAGCATGTCAGGCTTCTTGTTCTTCACTATCACTAACCCTAACTTTTGGAGTTTGTTCAAACTCATGTCCATCAGGTCGGTGATGCCATCCAACCATCTCATACTCTGTCACCCCCTTCTTCTCCTACCCTCAACCTTTCCCAGCATCAGGGTCTTTTCTAGTGAGTCAGTACTTCATATCAGGTGGCCAAAGTATTTGAATTTCAGCTTCAGCATCAGTTCTTCCAATTAATATTCAGGACTGATTTCCTTTATGGGCTAGTTGTATCTCCTTGCAGTCCAAGGGACTCTCAAGAGTCTTCTCCAACACCACAGTTCAAAAACAATTCTTCAGTAATGTCCCGAGGGTCACCCTTAAGAACTAAGAGTAGTTCCTGGCCTACAGTCAATGAGACAACAGAGACTTCAGTGAGACACTTTCAAGGAACAGAAATCTACCTTTGAAATAACAGGCGTGAGCTTGGACAAGAATCCTGAGTTTCAAATAAGAAGTCATTAAGCTGACAACTTGATTTCAGTGTGAGCAGAGACTCCAACTGTGCTGTGCCAAACTGATAAACAGAAATATGTGCTAACCAATATGTGCTGTTATAAGCCACTCAATTTGTGTTAATTTGTTATGCTTCGATAGAAAACTAATGCAGGCATGTTCATCCATCTTATTTTCCAGCAGGCCATTATTAGTAACTCACTTTCATACTCAATTTTTGTGCCAAATCACTTTATTTCATCATTTCATAATTAGCTAAAAAATTAGTTTCTGTTCTTCAGTTTTTCAGGGAAATATATCTGCAAATAAAAATGAATTTTCCTTTTCTTTTCCATTTAAAAATGTTAGCTCCAGCTCAATACTTTTGATAATTATTAAAAAAATAATGTTAGTTACAAAAGTAACTGCAAACAATCTTATAGCAGACACTGTTGTCACCATCCCGATTTTCGCTTTTTCTGTTTTCTACTGGGATTACCCAAAACTCTCTGCTTGAGAGCTATTTTAAGCTGCAGAAATAGGTACAATCGTTGTATAGATCAGGGCATACATGCTGAGGATGATTACTAATTACCTACTTTAACAAATTACTTCAAAATAGTGGCTTAACTATTACAAATGTATTATTTTACAGTTCTGTAGGTAGAGATCTAACACAGTGTCACTGAGCTAAAAATCAATGTGTTGGCAACATCGTTGTTCCTTTGGGGAGAGACGAGGATAATCTATTTCTTTGCTTTTCCACTTGGTGGGGGCTGTCCATATCCTTAGCTTATGCTCTCTTTGCTCCATATTTAAACCCATAACAGTGAGTTGTGTACTTATCACAACTGGTCATTCTGACCTGACTCTTTCTTTCCTTGTCTTCCTCTATGTCAGCAGCCCTCAAGCTTTTTGGCACCAGGAACCAATTTCATGGAAGACAATTTTCACGCAGACCAAGGTGAGGATGATTTTGGGTTGATTCAAGCACATTACATTTATTTATTATTGTATCAGCTCCACTGCAGATGATCAAGAGCTGATACAAAAATAAATAAAAGTAATGTGCTTGATTCATCCCCAAACTGTCTCCACCTTGGTCTGTGGGAAACTTATCTTCCATGAACTGGTTCCTGGTGATTATATTGGACTCAGGAGGATAACACAGGATAATCTCCTTATTTTAAGGCCAGGTGAATCACAAGTTTAATTCCATAGGCAATGTTGATTTCTCTTTGCCATGTAACATAAAATAGTCACAGATTTAAGGATTAGGACATGGATATCTTTGGTGAGGGGGGACAAATTCTTTCTAGAAGAATATATCTCAGCTTTTCACTCATAGGATGGTGCAACTCTAAGATCTGATCCTCACAGTTTTCATGGGTTACAAGTGGGGTCAAGGCTCAGTTGCACTTATTCATATATTCACTGTTTTCAGATCAGTGTTTAAAATCCTTTTTTCCCTGTTATTGAGATAAAGAGCTTAACTAAGACAATCAGTAGCATAAATGCCCTTGGGAATAGACCCTTACACTGGAATTCTATGACTAGATTACTCACTGGTCAGATGGTTAGCAAGAAATTCATTGCTGTTGTAATCATCCCTAATATACATAAGATTTACCAATTATTTATATTTTCACTTGAGAATGGGAATATAAAGGGATGCATATTGGAAAAGAGATGCACTATTTAATGCAGTAGAATGAAAACTGCAAATGTAAGGGAGGAATGGCAATGATAAGGACTGAGACATTGTTTGATAGTTGTCAATAGGCATAGAAACTTTGAAGGAAATAATAGTCCAAGGCCAGCAAACTGTTGATCCAAGGCACAGTGTGAAAGCTGAAAGGCTATAATTTTATTGTTTAAAGAAATACTTATCTCCTGCAGGTAAATTCAAACTATGATGGATATCAGGCCCAGGGTTTGATAGTGGAATTATAAACGAAGCTACAGTTAAATTGCTGGTGCCTATGCGAAAATATTTTGAAAAGAGAGGAACTCAGAGACCTAGCATTGGTATTTTGGGGGAAGTGCTTGAAAACTAAATTCACAAATCTTCCAAATGTTTTGAGTTGTCAGAAATGGCTCTTTTCCTGTTGTTAGGAGTAGACAATCTCTCATTTCCTTGAGACAATGAATAATTCTCAGTTGAGAAAGATGCTATGCATGATTATGCTTCAGTTCAGTTCAGTCGCTCAGTCGTGTCTGACTCTTTGTGACCTCATGAATCACATCACGCCAGGCCTCCCTGCCCATCACCAACTCCCGGAGTTCACTCAAACTCACGTCCATCGAGTTGGTGATGCCATCCAGCCATCTCATCCTCTGTCATCCCCTTCTTATCCTGCCCCCAATCCCTCCCAGCATCAGAGTCTTTTCCAATGAGTCAACTCTTCGCATGAGGTGGCCAAAGTACTGGAGTTTCAGCTTTAGCATCATTCCTTCCAAAGAACACCCAGGGCTGATCTCCTTTAGAATGGACTGTTTGGATCTCCTTGCAGTCCAAGGGACTCTCAAGAGTCTTCTCCAACACCACAGTTCAAAAGCATCAATTCTTCGGCGCTCAGCCTTCTTCACAGTCCAACTCTCACATCCTACATGACCGCTGGAAAAACCATAGTCTTGACTACATGGACCTTTGTTGGCAAAGTAATGTCTCTGCTTTTCAATATGCTCTCTAGGTTGGTGATTATGCTTAAGGTCTTCCAGATCTTTCGCTCACTCTTTTCATTTTTTCTACATCAATAGCAAGAATAGAAACATTAACATCACTGGGCCCCAAAGGACCATCTCTGCTATGAGAAGAAAAGTCTATTCACCAGGGAGCTGACAAATGTGATCAGCATACACTGGCAGCAACTGCAAGATAATGCCTGGAAGCAAAACTGGTTGGGGCTGGATCAGTGAAGGAAGGGTACAAGAATGGAAGGGGAAGTTTCTTAATATTGGTGAATATTCTGAGGACTCAAAATTTAGCATGTTGGTAAGGATGCTTCAAATCATAAATGTGCCTGGAACAGCTATTTGAAGCTTGGAAACAATGATGGTTAATGAATGAGTTAGAGCTGCCATAACTGTCTTGGCAAGGTACAGATTTTCAACTGAAATGGCTCCGAAATGTGAGCATGTTGGGATGAATATTACCTAAGACCTGAGCACCTGATGGCTAAGAATGATTCCCAAGGTAATCCAGGAAGCCCCCTTTCATACAAAGATAAGAAATGTACTAGTGAAGCACTGGCATATCTGAGAAAGCTAGTGGTAGCTGTCCTCTGTGGGCAAGGATTGATAGTAAGATACACAGCTTTAATTTGTCTTCCTAAAGTTAGTGCAGAGTCAGGATTCTGGAACAGTAGACTTTGTGTGTCAATTTATGATCATTAGGTACAAGATGACTGTCAATCCATATGCACTTTAACCATAGGCCTCACTGACTGTGTCAAGAGACCAGGTTGCTTTTTCACAGAAGCAAAATAGATGAGCAGTTAATTAGGTTACTGCTTGACACAATTAACCAGAAAAAATCAAAAGTGAAGGAATGTGAAACAAAAGAAGGCTGATGTCAAATATCACAATGAACAATCATAATCCATTGAGAGTTTTCAGACTTGAGCTATTTCTCAGCCTAGACCCCAGTAACTAAACTGGAAGCCAGATACCTTTGAGGAAGAACAAACTGTCATAGCAAATATCAATAATCACTACTCTTCCCTCAAAAGGACCCAAGCCCATTTATGAGAGTAGCTATCCACTGGGAAAGGAAAACACAGGGAATTTCATGGACTGGTTGGATGCAGGATATTAGCTGATGTTAATATCACAGGAATCAAAATAACACAGTGCTCTAACTATAAAGCACTGGTGACAGAATCAAAGTCCCAAACCATCTCATCATTGGTCTAATGGTCTAATGCTATAACAGTTTCCCCACACTTGATTTTATCATAGGAGTAGATAGACAACAATGACTTGCTCACATGGCTTCTCTGACCTGTGAAGTCATTCACGTTATAATAGTAATTAAAAAAAGACCAAGTGAACATTTTTGAAATTGTTCCTTTTCCTTCACCTCAAACCAGGAAAAAATAATGAATCAGAAACAACATCTTATTACAGTTGAAATGAAAAATATCAGAGGTATGTTCAAATAATTAAAGGATGTAAGAGTGGTAGTCACCATCATATCACTATTTAATTTATAGCTTTTATGTCTACAGAAATCTGAAGGATCACAGGCAGATCTAAATTTAACCAGTTTCAGCTGCTGTCCACAGTTAGTATTATTTTTTTAATAAAAATTATTAACTTAGACTTTGAATTTACTGCTAATCTAATAATTGGGTTCTTTTTGATTTCTTTGAGAAAGGATAATTAAAGAGGGTTTACCTGTGGATTTACAGTATTTCCCCAGGTTAAGGCCACTCTTCTGCTCCACCATGATATCCAGCTGGACATTACAACACAGACTTTATGGCCAAAAATATACTATTTGGCCCCTTTCAAAGAAAAAAATTCCCTTTCTCTAGTCTATGCTGAAACATCCCTTCTAATGTAATGAAAAGTTATTTCATCTTGCACATCCTACCTCTAAAAAGAGCATGGAGCTCTCTGATCCTCTTTATCTTTTGAAGGTAATATATAAATCACTTAGGCTTACTACTTCAACCCATTTATTGGGTGAGTCATAAAGCTACAAATTTTAAATGGGCCTGAGCAAGAGAGTGTTCAGCAAGACATTCAGAATGATGTTCAAATGACTCCAATTTAGTTCATATGACCCAGCAGATGCCAGAACATAAAAGGAATAAAAGTCCAATGTGTGGACTCTCTGGCCAGTCTAAATAGGAGCTTTGCAGGGATGAATATACTCCAGGGTGTGATTCAGAGTCATGCTGCTATAGCAAGGAATCATTCATCACTTGAAAATCAGCACTTGATAACGCTACTGGGCCCTAGTAGACACTCTATCTGACCTTCACACACCATTTGCCTATGTCCAGAGTTGGGGAATCTTAAACTGCATATCGTAAGATCCACCATCTCGAAAATTTGAATATATACAGCATCACTCTCATAAAATGAAATTGGTACACTCAGGCAGGGAGCAAGCAGATGCAGAGGATAAGAGGCTCAGATCTCATGTATTACCAGATTCTTCCCTTTTAGCTAACCCTGATATCCTTCTGAGGGCTTCCGAGGTGGTGCTAGTAGTAAAGAACTTGCCTGCCAATACAGGAGACATAAGAGATGCAAGTTCGATCCCTAAGTCAGAAAGATGCCCTGGAGGAGGGCATGGCCACCCACTCCAGTATTTTTGCATGGAGAATCCCCATGTACAGAGAGCTTGGTCGTGGGGTGGCTATAGTCCATAGGATCGCACAGAGCCAGACATGACTGAATAGACTTAGCATGCACATTGCCTTCTGAGCAGTTTCCTATAACAAGAGGAGAATATCTGAGATTGAGTCTCAATATAACGAAGTGAATTGAAAATGAACTGCTGCTCTACTACTTAATAGGCCCCCAAGAGGCAGAAAGAAATCTATCCAAACCCTTCAGCTGCTCATCAACCAGATACGGGAGAAGTAATTAAAGATAAAAAGATAAGTAGAGTATGTATTTTGACTCCTGAATAGGAGGGAATTATCTGACTGGATTGTCAGGGACCTGAAAATAAATAAAGCAAGAAGAAGGTTTGATGATGAACCCACAGAAAACAGAACAAAATTTGTAGATCTTTGAGTCTCTTGTCAATGTCCATCATGACATAAAATGAACTTTCAGTTGTGAGAGTAGCTGAATCAGCTTTCATGTTGAAGAGACATGCTAGGTCACTATGTCCCGCTAGAGCAGAATTGACTCCTGGGCTTTTGATGTAGTTGCATTGATATCAAATTGATTTTATTAGACCTCTTCTATCCTGGATACAGAGGTACTTCCTCTTCTCTGGGATTGATATACATGCCAGATTTAACTTTGTCTTCTTATTCAGGATGGCAGCAGCACTCTGTGAAAGTTTTAGAGTATTTGATTTATAACACAATGTTACATAAGAACACTTTGGATAAAAATATTGCTTCATAACGAAGAAGATAAAACAATTGACAAATGTCTTAAGGATCCATTTTTCAATCAGAAAAAGTTTCTTTTACTAGCTTATCTGAAAGATAGCAGCATGAAAGAATATTCCAGTGGAATTTAAAAGGTGCAGCTAAGGCTTCAGATCAGTTCAGTTGCTCAGTCGTGTCTGAATCTTTGCAACCCCATGGACTACAACATGCCAGGCTTCCCTGGACGTCATCAACTCTCAGAGCCTTCTCAAAATCTTGTCCATTGAGTCAGTGAAGACATCCAATCATCTCATCCTCTGTTGTCCCCTTCTTCTCCTGCCTTCAATCTTTCCTACCATCAGGGTCTTTTCCAGTGAGTCAGTTCTTTGCATCAGGTGGCCAAATGATTGGAGCTTCAGCTTCAGCATCAGTCTTTCTATGATTATCAGGACTGATTTCCTTTATGATTGACTGGTTTGATCTCCTTACGATCCAAGAGACTCTCAAGAGTCTTCTCCGACACCACAGTTCAAAAGCATCAGTTCTTCGGCACTCAGCTTTCTTTATAGTCCAACTCTCACATCTATATAGGACTACTGGAAAAACTATAGCTTTCGCTAGATAAACCTTTGTTGGTGAAGTTATGTCTCTACTTTTTAATATGCTGTCTAGGTTGGCCATAGCTTTTCTTCCAAGGAGCAAGCGTCTTTTAATTTCATGGCTGCACTTACCATCTGCAGTGATTTTGGAGTCCAAGAAAATAAAGTCTGCCACTATTTCCATTGTTTCCCTATTTGCCATGAAGTGATGGGACCAGATGCCATGATCTTAGCTTTCTGAATGTTGAGTTTTAAGCTAACTTTTTCACTCTCCTCTTTTACCTTCATCAAGAGGCTCCTTAGTTCCTCTTTGCTTACTGCCATAAGGGTGGTGTCATCTGTATATCTGAGGTTATTGATATTTCTCCCAGTAATCTTGTTTCCAGCTTGTGTTTCATCCAGCCTAGCATTTCTCATGATGTACTCTGCATATAAGTTAAATAAGCAGAATGACAACATATAGCCTTGACATATGCCTTTCCCAATTTGGAACCAGTCCATTGTTCCATGTCCAGTTCTAACTGTTGCTTCTTGAACTGCATACAGATTTCTCAGGAGGCAGGAAAGGTGGTCTGGTATTCCTATCTCTTGAAGAATTTTCCACAGTTTTGTTGTGATCCACACAGTCAAAGGCTTTGGTGTAGTTAGTAAAGCAGATGTTTTTCTAGAAATCTCTTCCTTTTTCTATGATCCAATGGATGTTGGCAATTTAGTCTATTGTTCCTCTGCCTTTTTTAAATCCAGGTTGAACATCTGGAAGTTCTTGGTTCACATACTGTTGAAACCTGGCTTGGAGAATTTTGAGCATTATTTTGCTAATGTGTGAGATGAGTGCAATTGTGTGGTAGTTTGGGCATTCTTTAACATTGCCTTGCTTTGGGATTGGAATGAAAACTGATCTTTTCCAGTCCTGTGGCCACTGCTGAGTTTTCCATATTTGCTGGCATATTGAGTGAAGCATTTTAACAACTTCACCTTTTAGGACTTAAAATAGCTTAGCTGGAATTTCATCACCTCCACTAGCTTTGTTTGTAGTGATGCTTCCTAAGGTCCATTTGACTTCGCATTCCAGGATGTCTGGCCCTAGGTGAGTGATCACACCATCGTGGTTATCTGGATCATTAAGGTCTTCTTTTGTATAGTTGTTCTGTGTGTTCTTGCCACCTTTTTTAAATATCTTCTGCTTCTGTTAGGTCCATACCATTTTTATTCTTTATTGTACCCATCTTTGCATGAAATGTTCCCTTGGTATCTCTAGTTTTCTTGAAGAGATCTCTAGTCTTTCACATTATATTGTTTTCCTCCATTTCTTTTCTTGGATCACTTATAAAGACTTATCTCTCTTTAGCTAAACAACTAAGGTTTAATGGTGACATTTTATAGGAATGAACAACTTATTGTATATGTATATAGAATGGGAAACATTAGTGATCTCTTCAAGAAAATTTTAGATATCAAGAGAACATTTCATGCAAGGATGGGCACATTCTTGTATGAAAAGGACTGAGTGTAGGCAGAGGAGATTAAGAAGAGGTGACAAAAAAAAAAAAAAGGAACTATACAAAAATAAATAAATAAATAAAAAAGGCTTTAATGACCTGCATAACCATGATGGTGCAGTCAATCAACTAGAGGTAGGCATCTTAGAGTGAAGTCACGTGGGCCTTAGGAAGCTTTACTAACAAACTGGGAACAAAGCTAGCGGAGATAATGGAATTCCAGGTGAGCTATTTCAAATCCTAATTGGTGACACTGTTAAAGTGCTGCACTCAGTGTGTCAGCAGATTTGAAAAACTCAGCAGTGGCTACAGGACTGGAAAAGTTCCGTTTTCATTCCAGTGTCAAAGAAAGGCAATGCCAAAGAATGTTCAAACTGCTGTACATTTGTGCTCATTTCACATGCTAGTAAGGTTATGCTCAAAATCTTTCAAGGCAGGCTTTAGCAATACATGAACCAAGAACTTCCAGAAGTACAATCTGGGTTTAGAAAAGGCAAAGCAAGCAGAGATTAACTGCCAACATTCATTGGATGATAGAGAAAGCAAGGGAATTCCAGAAAAACATCTACTTCTGCTTCATTGACTATACTAATACCTTTGACTTGTGGATCACAGTGAACTGTGGAAAATTCTTAAAAAGATGGGAATATCAGACTGCCTTACCTGTCTCCTGAGAAACCTGTATGCAGGTTAAGAAACAACAGATAAAACCTTACATGGAACAACTGACTAGTTGAAAATTTAGAAAGGAATACAATAAGGCTATATACTGTCACCTTATATACTGGATGAATCACAAGCTTGAATCAAGATTGCCTGGAGAAATATCAACAACCTCAGATATGAAACTGATACCATTCTAATGGCAGAATATGAAGAAGAACTAAAGAGGGCCTTGATGAAAGTGAAAGAGGAGAGTGAAAAAGCTGGCTGAAAACTCAGCATTCAAAAAACTAAGATCATGGCAACCAATCCCATCATCATGGCACATATAAGGGGAAAAAGTACAAATAATGGCAGATTTTGTTTTCTTGGGATCCAAAATCACTGTGGACATTGTCTGAAGCCGTGAAATTAAAAGCCACTTGCTCCTCAGATGGAAAGCTAGGTCACCTAGACAATCTATTAAAAGGCAAAGACATCACTTTCCAACAAATGTGCATATAGTCAAAGCTATGGTTTTTCCAATTGTTATGTTCGGATCTGAGAGCTGGACCATGAAGAAGGCTGAGTGTCAAAGAACTGATGCTTTTGAATTGTGATGCTGGAGAAGACTCTTGAGAGTCCCTTGAACTGCCAGGAGATCAAACCAGTCAGTCCTAAAGGAAATCAACCCTGAATACTCATTGGAAGGAGTGATGCTGAAGCTGAAACTTCAATATTTTGGCCACCTGGTATGAAGAGCTTACTTACTGGAAAAGATCCTGATGCTGGGAAAGATTGAAGGCAGGAGGAAAAGGGGATAACAGAGGATGATTGTCAGATATCTTCACTGACTCAATGGATATGAATTTGAGCAAACTCTAGGAGATAGTGGAAAACAGAGGAGACTGGCATGCTACAGTCTATGAGGTTATAAAGAGATGGACTTGACTTAGTGACTGAACAACAACAATATATGTGTATATGCATTCATTCATGCTCACTCATATATGACTCTTTGAGACTCATGAACTGCAGCTGGTCAGGCTCCTCTCTCCATGGGATTCTCCAAGCAAGAATGTTGGAGTGGGTTGCCAAGTCCTCCTCCAGACAATCTACCTGATCCAGGGGTCAAACCCATGTTTCTTATGTGACTGTATTGGCAGGAGGATCTTTACCACCAGCACCACCTGGGAAGCCCATATGTGTGTGTGTGTGTGTCAATGGTTTATATATATTGCTTGATTCCAACAACTGAAATATGCTGGTCCAGAAAAATATTTTAAATGTAGAATTTTGTGTGGCCCCTTTAACCATTAATACCAGTGATCTATTTTGAAATTTGCACTGGAAAAATACTTCTTGAATTAAAGCTTCTAGCCCTTAGGTGATAGATGCTGCAACTAGGCAAGAGTAATGGCAAATCATTAAGACTGAGGCAGAAGGTGGAGGGAGATGCAGTGTTTGCGTTTATTCCTAACAGGCATGGGTTCTCTATCACTGATATGGTTAGGAATTCCAGGTGCATGATGATAATAGAAAGCAACAACTATGCAAATAGTTGACTATTGTTTCTGACTTCTAGGTGGTGTGCACTTTTATTGTCAAATTTACAAAAGAACATTGTCATCTGGGTGTGTGCATGCTAAGTCACTTCAGTCATGTCTGATTCTTTGCAACCCTCTGGACTATAGCTCACTAGGCTCCTCTGTCCATGGGATTCTCCAGGAAAAATATTGGAGTGGTTGCCATTCCCTCCTCCAGGAGATCTTCCCAACTGAGGGATCAAACCCGTGTCTGCTACGGTCTCCTCTCCTGTAGTGGCAGACAGGTTCTTTAACACCAGCACCACCTGGGAAGCCCTTGATATACCTCTGGTCAACAGTAAAGATTCCACTAAACCAGTAGCTATAACTGCTACATAGTCACAGCTCAGACGGTAAAGAATCCACCTGCAATCTGTGAGACTTGGTTCAATCCCTGGGTTGGGAAGATCCCACTCCAGTATTCTTGCCTGGAGAATTCCCATGGACAGAGGAGCCTGGAAGTCTACAGTCCATGGGGTCACACAGAGTTGGACGTGACTTAGTGACTAAGCGCATGCCTCTGGACTAGCAAGCAATGAAGCAACTTAGTATAGAGGCAGTAGTAATTAACTGAGAGTTTCATTGGAGATAGTGGCTGATTCTTCATAACCAAGGCAGGAAGAATTACACCTAAAACTCAAGCACTTACTAAGTAGATGTTTCCTATTTTTTTCTTGCTCAGTGTTAATCATTAACAGATAAACACAGCAGCCATGTCTCCACAAGGGCCCAATAGCCAGAGGCTAAGCTCTTTAGGGCTGAAACTCTGAGTTACTACGTGTGAAGAGCAGCCTACACCAAATCAAGCACTGGCTGTGAAGGGAAATCTAGACTGTGTAACAGAGCAGGGAGATGTTGGTTTTTATACATTCCAGTTTGGGGAACCAACTAGATCAATAATGCCTAGTGGTATAACTTTTATCTTGAATTCTTCTTTGGTAAGTTTTTGTTTTTAATTAACAACTTCTGACTGACTACTGCCTTGATAAGTTAATGACAAAATAGTATTATGGAGGCATGTGTGAGTCTGACTAATGCAAAGAATGGAAAGTAAAAGACAATAGCTGAACTAAACAGACATGTATATGCTATTTTTAATGCAATCTTCTTAGACCTAATAGGAACTACTCACCTTGCTACAGGAGAATGCTCAGCCATAGCTGGGCCAAAATAAATTGCCACAAAATAATTTTTTATGAGTAGCCCATCAATAATGGCAGATGAGAATGGTATATAAATACCCCAATTTCCTCACTGTTATAGACCACCATAACCACCCCAAGATTTCCATATCTTTATCACTGAAAACTCTGAATATATTGTTACATGGAAGGACAAAAGCTCAAATGAAATTATAGTTGCTAATCAGCTTACCTTAAAATAAGGAGATTATCCTGGATTAATTGGGCTTCCCTGGTTGTTCAGACAGTAAAGAATCTACCTGCAATGCAGGAAACCTGGCTTTGATCCCTGCTTGGGGAAGATCCCCTGGAAAAGGGAATGGCTACCCTCTCCAGTATTCTTGCCTGGAGAATTTTCCATGGACAGAGGAGCGTGGCAGGCTGCAGACCATGGGGCTGCAAAGAGTCATACATGACTGACCAACTAACACATGCACAAATGAAAAGGGCCCTTTAAATATGGAAGAGAGACAGAGCAGAGAATGATGGAAGAAAGATCAAACACTGCTGCTGCTTTGTGGATGGAAGAACACAGCAGAGAAATGAGGATGGCTTCAGAAAGCGGAAAAGGTAAGGAACATATCTCCCCCAAGGCCTTCAGAATCAGGAAGATAGCCCTGCCAGTGACCTTGGTTACGTGAAACTCATTTGGGCATGTATAAAATAATAATTCTGAGTTGTGTGGACTGGTTCCAAATTGTGAAAGGAGTAAGACAATGTTGTATATTATTACCCTGTTTATTTAACTTATATGTGGAGTACATCATGTGAAATGCTGGGTTGGATGTAGCACAAGATGGAATCAAGATTTCCAGGAGAAATATCAATAACCTCAGACATGCATATGATATTACCCTTATGACACAAAGTGAAGAGGAATTAAAGAGCTTCTTGATGAAAGTGAAAGATGAGAGGGAAAAAGCTGGGTTAAAATCCAACATTCAAAAAACAAAATCATGGCATCCTATCCCACCACTTCATGGCAAATAGGTGGGGATACAATGGGAAGTGCGTATTTTCTTGGGCTCCAAAATTACTGCAGACAGTGACTGCAGTCATGAAATTAAAAGATACTTTCTCCTTGGAAGAAAAGCTATGGCCAGCCTAGACAGCATATTAAAAAGCAGAGACATTACTTTGCCAACAAAGGTCTGTCTAGTCAAAGCTATATATATATGTATTTTTCCCCCAGGAGTCACGTATGGATGTGAGAGTTGGACCATAAAGAAAGCTGAGCGCTGATGAAGAATCAAAGCTTTTGAGCAGTGGTGTTGGAAAAGACTCTTGAGAATCCTTTGGACTGCAAGAAGATCAAAACAGTGAATCCTAAAGGAAATCTGTCACAAATATTCATTGGAAGAACTGATACTGACTGAAGTTCCAAATCTTCAGCCACCTGATGCAAAGAACTGACGCCTTAGAAAAGACCCTGATGTTGGGAAAGATTGAAGACAGGAGAAGAAGGGGATGACAGAGGATGAGATGGTTGGATGGCATCACCAACTCAATGGACATGAGTTTGAGCAAGCTCCGGGAGTTGGTGATGAATAGGAAAGCCTGGTGTGCTGCAGTCTATGGGGTTGCAAAGAGTCAGACCTGACTGAGCATCTGAACTGAACTGAAGATTATAATTTTGAGTTGTTTAAAATGTTGTGTTTTTGTAATATGTTATGAGACTTATAGGAAAAGATTCACATTTTCTTTTTGTAGGAAAAGTCTGAGGCTGACAAATACCTCTCATGGGTACCATCGAGTAAACTAGTCATTTCCTCACTCTCTCAGGCTCCATTTCCTACACATCCTACTTCCACTCTGCACTACTGATGTTTCCAAGGCTTATCTGACAATAAAATTATTGCTTTTAAATCCATGTCTGAGGGTCTACTTCTGGGAAAATTCACCCCAAAACAGAAGTTATTCTTTTGATACCATCAGTGGAAATATTTGTGTCTCATCTAAGCCTGATGCTGATTTTCTAGTTTGGAATCTCAGGTGTTCTTTCAGTCTTGGAACCTCAGATGTTCTTACTGAAGCAAATTGCTACCATAACTTGGGTGTGGTAACTGAGAGGCCCCCATCTGTGGGGTTGGCTGGGTTGATAATCCTTACTCTGACGTACAAATAGGTGAATACATTTTAAAGTAATGTAACTTGGGAGTCAAATTGTGTGTCTATGGAGGTTACAACAACAGGAGACTGGAAACATAAAGTGTATAAATATTCTATCAGCTATTTATTGTATCCTCTAGTAGGATCTTCCCTATGTGTGCATATGCAAATTTAGTTGCAAAATGAACAAACCTCAGGCCTTTTCAGCAATGATCCATGATTTTTCAAATCTTAAGAATGTTTCAGTTCAGTTCAGTTCAGTTGCTCAGTCGTGTCCGACTCTGCGACCCCATGAATCGCAGCACGCCAGGCCTCCCTGTCCATCACCATCTCTCGGAGTTCACTCAGATTCACGTCCATCGAGTCCGTGATGCCATCCAGCTATCTCATCCTCGGTTGTTCCCTTCTCCTCCTGCCCCCAATCCCTCCCAGCATCAGAGTCTTTTCCAATGAGTCAACTCTTCGCATGAGGTGGCCAAAGTACTGGAGTTTCAGCTTTAACATCATTCCTTCCAAAGAAATCCCAGGGTTGATCTTCTTCAGAATGGACTGGTTGGATCTCCTTGCAGTCCAAGGGACTCTCAAGAGTCTTCTCCAACACCACAGTTCAAGAGCATCAATTCTTCGGCGCTCAGCCTTCTTCACAGTCCAAGTCTCACATCCATACATGACCACAGGAAAAACCATAGCCTTGACTAGATGGACCTTAGTCGGCAAAGTAATGTCTCTGCTTTTAAGCATCTCTAAACATATGTATAGAAGGTAAACCACAAAATATGTAGAGATTTTACAAGAATTATTTTTCTGCATCCAGTTCATATCTGATCATGAAGTATAGTGTTTATGAGAAAATTTCTCAGGGAGTAAATTTAGAGAAGATGAAAATGCCCTGAGAGATATGGCAGTGATCACTGTGATGCTTCTAATTTTTTCTTTTTTTCCAAATGGATATGCTCACTTTAGTCATCTTTCCAACAGAATGAATGGAGTAGGTTACAAGGGGAGAGTTCGTTACAACTGCTATTTATTCAATGACTGTTGTATCCATATATCTATTAATAAATATATCTATATCATCATTATCATCTATTTATTTTATTTTTGGGGGGAGAAATCCTTGAAATACATCATTTTCTATTTTCCTTGCCTGAGATTTAGGCTAATATGGTGTCATTTCATTTCCATTTAAAATTTTAACTGTTTCTATAATGAGAATTATATCAACAAGAAAGAGGAAAGGTCTGGAGAGAGAATGGGACAATAAAAACTAGTTTTCCTTTATAAGCTTTATTTGGGCTTCCCAAGTGGCACTAGTGGTAAAGAACCCACCTGCCAGTGCAGGAGATGTAAGAAGCATGGGTTCAATCCCTGAGTAGGGGAGTTCCCCTGGAAGAGGATATGACAACCCAATCCAGCATTCTTGCCTGGAGAATCCCATGGACAGAGGAGATTTGCCAGCTAGAGTCTATAGGGTTGCAAAGAGTCGGACACAACTGAAGCAACTTAACATACACATACACAAGCCTCATTTAGCTTCCAGTATTTATCAACTTTATGAATAATACATTATCAACTGTAGACTAACATACCAGAGAAGGACAAGACATTTTTGCTGATATCATCTTAATGAATTTTGTACTTTTGAAAACAGTATGCAATAAAGAGAATTTTTAAATATTGTTTTTTTTCTATTACAATATACTATAGGAGTTTATGGAGAAGGCAATGGCACCCCACTCCAGTACTCTTGCCTGGAAAATCCCATGGGTGGAGGAGCCTGATAGGCTGCAGTCCATGGGGTCGCTAAGAGTCGGACACGACTGAGCGACTTCACTTTCACTTTTCACTTTCATGAATTAGAGAAGGAAATGGCAACCCACTCCAGTGTTCTTGCCTGGAGAATCCCAGGGACGGGGGAGCCTGGTGGGCTGCCGTCTATGGGGTCACACAGAGTCGGACAAGACTGAAGTGACTTAGCAGCAGCAGCAGTAGCATAGGAGTTTATGCTAAGTCGCTTCAGTCGTGTCCGACTCTGTGCGACCCCATAGACAGCAGCCCACCAGGCTCCCCCGTCCCTGGGATTCTCCAGGCAAAGAATACTGGAGTGGGTTGCCATTTCCTTCCTCAATGCATGAAAGTGAAAAGTGAAAGTGAAGTCGCTCAGTCATGTCCGACTCTCAGCGACCCCATGGACTACAGCCCACCAGGCTCCTCCGTCCATTGGATTTTCCAGGCAAGAGTACTGGGGTGGGGTGCCATTGCCTTCCCCCATATATTATACTTTAAGAAATAATGATTGAAATTCATTTTTCTTCATGTCTTGTGAGCCTGCTTTACATTAGTTTTCCCAATAATGACTAAAGCTTTTCTTTCAGAAAATTGAAAAACATAACCATTAAATGATAAATTTAAAACTCTGGAAGATAAATGCATCAATCTATAACATATTCCATTGTTTTAATATATTTTTATAAAACATATGAGTTATACACAAAATATAATTAGTTAATATTGTATATGTTCACATTATTGGCCATTGAATTGAATACTCCGGGTGGCATATGGCATAAAAAGGAGATTTTGTAAATGATTCATTTGTTTGCCAAGATTCTGCATGCGTGCCTGCTAAGTCACTTCAGTCATGTCCCATTCTTTGTGACCTTGTGGACTATAGCTTGCCAAGCCCCTCTAGCCATAATTCTGTAGGCAAGAATACTAGAGTGTGTTGTCATCCCTCCTCCAGAGATCTTCCCAACACTGTGATTGAAACTCAGTCTTCTATCTCTTCTGCATTGGTAGGTGGATTCTTTACCACTAGCATACCAGGGAAATGCCTTATCAAGATTCTACTTTGTTACTTTTTGTTATTATTCTTTTTTTAATGTTTAAAGGAAAGACTGTTTCATTTTACTCTGCTGTTCAATTAATTAGCTCTTAGCTAAAGAAAAAAAAATGTAAAAATGGAATATTAAATCAAATTGTTGTCCCAAATTAGAAATAAATTCAAGAAAAGCAACAGTGTGTTTTGGAAACAAGAAGACAGCTTTATTGCTTCCAGAGTTTGTAAACTGGGGACACATAGTCTTTGGCAATAACCAAAAGTATGCTTCCAGGGAGTTGAATGGGGACAAAAACCATGGAAACCACAGCTGAGAAACTTGTAAGGGACTGGGTGAACTTGACAACCTGACTGCAAGGCCTTGATAATTGGTTGTAGTCAGGACATTTTCTTAGCGTATTTCTGAGCAGGAATCAAGAGTCAAAAGTTCGTATATTTTCAGCTCATGGTTTTTCTTAAAACACAAAGTACAGTACCCTAGATCTGTCATGAATGCTTGGTTTCATTTTATTCTGGGTCCCTCCTAACGACACCAGATCCATTGTCAGTTCTTTTCTTAAGGGATTTTAATTTTATCCTCGCATTTACCCATTTTGATTAAAATCTGCCTGAAGCAGTGTGGATGTTCAAAGTGAGTTTCAAATGTCCCTTTTTATTCTCTGTGTAGCATGGCTACCTGACCTGGAATGATCTTTACCCACAGAGGGACCTGGGGCTCATGGGGTCTTAAGCAGCCAAGTGAGTAAATTGGGCTATGCAGATAGTGTGTGCTAGGCATCTCTTTACAAGTTTATTGGGGTTTTAGGACACAGTTTGGTCATTGCTTACCTGGAGTCATTGGTCATTCAGTGTGGAGAGTCTGAAGAGGCAGGGACAATGTTTATGTGAGTTGGAGACAGGATGCATATGCTGGAAGGTAGTCAGATGACAAAAGAAGTTATACAGTTTAATAAGTAGGACCCAAATAAAGATCAGTCACATTGGGAGAGGGCAATTTAAACTAAGGCATTTAAAGACTAGGACTGGAAGGCTAAAGATCTCTAGGAACAATCTGAAAATTTGGTCACTGAGCATGACTGTACTGGTCTGATATGGTTCCTTGGGAAAGCCGTCTACTCAAATGGTTTCTTCTCTACCTGGTGTGGATGCCCTTTCTTTTCTGTTTGTTGTTTTAATGAGAGTTTGAAGTCAGCTGTCCTCTCTATAGACTAGTCGGGTGGAGGGGCCTTTCTTTGAGTAGAAAATAGGAATCCAAGAATCAGCTCCCTTCAGTTTTGCTGTACATGAGCTAGTTAAGAGCACCTGATTAGGATCCCTCTATCTAGACTGGGCAAAACCCTTTAAATCAGGAGTTCCCAACTCCCCTTTCTTGGGCCACACAGCAGGAGATGAGCAGCAAGGCAAGTGATCAAAGCTTCATCTGCTGCTCTCTATAACTTGCATTACCATTTTGAACCATTGCCCCCTCACCCCTACCTCTGTAGTCCATGGGAAAATTGTCTTTGATGAAACCCATCCCTGGTTCCTGGACCCAGGTTGAGGACCACTGCTCTAAATGATGCATTTTCCAGGATGCGTGATCTCCTGGTTGCATGACATGGGACAGCTGGTCTTCAACCAAAGATAAATTATAGTGATAGGCTTCAGAAACCAGCTTAGACTGTCCTTTTAATAGCCTAATTAAACTTTATAATAATGTAACATAGTTACAAGGAACTATCTAGAAACTGAGTCTCAGGCAGTAAATATCAAAATTTAAAGACAATTAACAACATTTTTTTCTGTCTGAAATAACTTTTTTACTAAATATAGCCATATTGACTAATTTGTTTGAAAATAAGTCAGATTTTAGTAAATGTGGCCTGATTAATTACACAAGTATAATGAGAAGAGCAACTGATCACCTAGTCTCCTTTAATTTACCTTTGCTAAAAGTTTCATAAGGAATCTTAAAACTTTTAAAGTCTCTTAAGGCCAGGAAAGTCATGTTAGAGATCACATTTTGTCTCAAATGCCTGCAGTTTTGGGTGAATTTCTTTCTTTTCAAGTACTCAACAAATCTTCAGGTTCTAAGATTTGTCAAGAAATCACTTTTCTTACTCACATGCTAAAGCTGCTGGGACCCTGTGGGCAAAGCATCAGACTGTTTTACTATGAGGCTTTATTTTTCATTGGAGTATAATTGCTTTATAATATATATTGCTTTATAATTAATAATAGCAATAAAAAAGCATAATTGTTTTATTTATTATGTGTTAGTCTCTGCTGTACAGTGAAGTGAATCAGCTATAAGTATACATATATACCCTCCCTCTTGGACCTCCCTCCTACCCCATCCCCAATCCCACCCTTCTAGGTCACCAGAGAGCCCTGAGCTGAACTCTCTGTGCTACACAGCACATTTCCATTAGCTATTTATTTTACTCATGGTAGTGTATATATGTCAAACCCAATCTCCCAATTTATCCCACCCCACCTACCCTTCCTTTCTGTGTCCACATGTCCATTCTTTACATCTCTGTCTCTATTCCTGCCCTGGAAATAGGTTCATCTGTAACAGTATTCTAGGATTCATATATATGCCTTAATATACAATATCTGCTTTTTTTTCCCGTCTAACTTATTTCACTCTGTATGATAGACTGAAGGTCTACCCACATCTCGACAAATGACCCAACTTCATTCCTTTTTTAGGACTGAGTAATATTGCATTGTATGTATATACCACATCTTTATCCATTTATGTCTCTGTAAAGTCCATTTTTGTAGGTCTTCATAGAACCGTCAACTTCAGCTTCTTTAGCGTTACGGGTTGGGGCATAGACTTGGATTACTGTCCTATTGAATGGTTTGCCTTGGAAACGAACAGAGATCATTCTGTCGCTTTTGAGATTGCATCCAAGTACTGCATTTCGGACTCTTTTGTTGACCATGATGGCTACTCCATTTCTTCTGAGGGATTTCTGCCCACAGTAGTAGATATAATGGTCATCTGAGTTAAATTCACCCATTCCAATTCATTTTAGTTCGCTGATTCCTAGAATGTCGACATTCATTCTTGCCATCTCTTGTTTGACCACTTCCAATTTGCCTTGATTCATGGACCTGACATTCCAGGTTCCTAGGCAATATTGCTCTTTAGAGCATTGGACCTTGCTTCTATCACCAGTCACATTCACAACTAGGCATTGTTTTTGCTTTGGCTCCATCCCTTCATTCTTTCTGGAGTTATTTCTCCACATATCTCCAGTAGTGTGTTGGGCACCTACTGCCCTGGGGTGTTTCTCTTTCAGTATATTATCATTTTGCCTTTTCATACTGTTCATGGGGTTCTCAAGGCAAGAATACTGAAGTGGTTTGCCATTTTCTCCAGTGGACCACATTCTGTCAAAAAAGATGTCCTTTTCATTATAGGGGACTGGAATGCAAAAGTAGGAAGTCAAGAAACACTTGGAGTAACAGGCAAATTTGGCCTTGGAATGCGGAATGAAGCAGGGCAAAAACTAACAGAGTTTTGCCAAGAAAATGCACTGGTCATAGCAAACACCCTCTTCCAACAACACAAGAGAAGACTCTACACATGGACATCACCAGATGGTCAACACCAAAATCAGACTGATTATATTCTTTGCAGCCAAAGATGGAGAAGCTCTATACAGTCAACAAAAACAGGCTCAGATCATGAATTCCTTATTACCAAATTCAGACTTAAATTGAAGAAAGTAGGGAAAACCACTAGACCATTCAGGTATGACCTAAATCAAATTCCTTATGATTATACAGTGGAAGTGAGGAATAGATTTAAGGGCCTAGATCTGATAGATAGAGTGCCTGATGAACTATGGAATGAGGTTCGTGACATTGTACAGGAGACAGGGATCAAGACCATTCCCATGGAAAAGAAATGCAAAAAAGCAAAATGGCTGTCTGGGGAGGCCTTACAAATAGCTGTGAAAAGAAGAGAGGCGAAAAGCAAAGGAGAAAAGGAAAGATATAAGCACCTGAATGCAGAGTTCCAAAGAATAGCAAGAAGAGATAAGAAAGCCTTCTTCAGTGATCAATGCAAAGAAATAGAGGAAAACAACAGAATGGGAAAGACTAGAGATCTCTTCAAGAAAATTAGAGATACCAAGGGAACATTTCATGCAAGGATGGGCTCGATAAAGGACAGAAATGGTATGGACCTAACAGAAGCAGAAGATATTAAGAAGAGGTGGCAAGAATACACAGAAGAACTGTACAAAAAAGATCTTCACGACCCAGATAATCATGATGATGTGATCACTAATCTAGAGCCAGACATCTTGGAATGTGAAGTCAAGTGGGCCTTAGAAAGCATCACTACGAACAAAGCTAGTGGAGGTGATGGAATTCCAGTTGAGCTGTTTCAAATCCTGAAAGATGATGCTGTGAAAGTGCTGCACTCAATATGCCAGCAAATTTGGAAAACTCAGCAGTGGCCACAGGACTGGAAAAGGTCAGTTTTCATTCCAATTCCAAAGAAAGGCAATGCAAAAGAATGCTCCAATTACCGCACAATTGCACTCATCTCACATGCTAGTAAAGTAATGCTCAAAATCCTCCAAGCCAGGCTTCAGCAATACGTGAACCGTGAACTCCCTGATGTTCAAGCTGGCTTTAGAAAAGGCAGAGGAACCAGAGATCAAATTGCCAACATCCGCTGGATCATGGAAAAAGCAAGAGAGTTCCAGAAAAACATCTACTTCTGCTTTATCGACTATGCCAAAGCCTTTGACTGTGTGGATCACAATAAACTGTGGAAAATTCTGAAAGAGATGGGAATACCAGACCACCTAACCTGCCTCTTGAGAAATCTGTATGCAGGTCAGGAAGCAACAGTTAGGACTGGACATGGAACAACAGACTGGTTCCAAATAGGAAAAGGAGTGCGTCAAGGCTGTATATTGTCACCCTGCTTATTTAACTTATATGCAGAGTACATCATGAGAAACGCTGGGCTGGAAGAAGCACAAGCTGGAATAAAGATTTCTGGGAGAAATATCAATAACCTCAGATATGCAGATGACACCACCCTTATGGCAGAAAGTGAAGAGGAGCTAAAAAGCCTCTTGATGAAAGTGAAAGTGGAGAGTGAAAAAGTTGGCTTAAAAGCTCAACATTCAGAAAATGAAGATCATGGCATCCGGCCCCATCACTTCATGGGAAATAGATGGAGAGACAGTGGAAACAGTGCCAGACTTTATTTTTTTGGGCTCCAAAATCACTGCAGATGGTGTGCAGCCATGAAATTAAAAGATGCTTACTCCTTGGAAAAAAAATTATGACCAACCTAGATAGCATATTCAAAAGCAGAGACATTACTTTACTGACTAAGGACCATCTAGTCAAGGCTATGGTTTTTCCTGTGGTCATGTATGGATGTTAGAGCTAGACTGTGAAGAAGGCTGAGCACCGAAGAATTGATGCTTTAAACTGTGGTGTTGGAGAAGACTCTTGAGAGTTCCTTGGACTGCAAGGAGATCCAACCAGTCCATTCTGAAGGAGATCAACCCTGGGATTTCTTTGGAAGGAATGATGGTAAAGCTGAAACTCCAGTACTTTGGCCACCTCATGCGAAGAGTTGACTCACTGGAAAAGACTCTGATGCTGGGAGGGGTTGGGGGCAGGAGGAGAAGGGGATGACAGAGGATGAGATGGCTGGATGGCATCACTGACTCGATGAACATGAGTCTGAGGGAACTCTGGGAGTTGGTGATGGACAGGGAGGCCTGGCGTGCTGCGATTCATGGTGTCGCAAAAAGTCGGACACGACTGAGTGACTGAACTGAACTGAAAGTCCATTTTTATTCTTTAAAACTGTCTCGTCATATCTGAGTCTAGGCATGTCTCTCTCAAACATATTATTCCTGTCAAAGCCTTGAAATATAATCAATGCTTCCCACTGTGTCTTGTTTTAAGGAGAACAGATTCTTATTGAACTTATGTAAATAACTATGTTGCCATAAAAATAAGAATACTCAACTAAGATTTTCCAGATTCTGGAGGATCACAGAGAAAGTTAAACATTTAATCTTTGTTTGCAAAGATGTACTTTCTCAAATTGTTACAAGTCATGATTAGCTTAAGAGAAAAGTTTGTCTTAACTGGAAAATAAAGATCAAAAGTTATATTTCAGACAAAAATTAAAATCATATTAATTAGCTTATTCATTTCTATACACCTAATTCTTTTGATATTGCTCTTTTGTTAGCAGTCTTTGAAGCCATCAGATCTTCTGTTAGAATTCTGTAATTTCTTACCCAGCTTAATGAGCACATGCTGTCACTCAGTGGTGTCAAACTCGTTGCAACTTTCTAGACTGTAGCCCTCTAGGCTCCTCTGTCCGTGGAATTTTCCAGACAAGAATACTAGAATGTGTAGTCATTTCCTCCTTCCAGGAGATCTGAACCTGCAATTCCTGCATCTCATGCATTATTAGGTGGATTCTTTACCACTGAGCCCCTTGGGGAGTATGATCTAAATGTTGTCAAAAATGTTTATTTCTCTATAATCCATTTTATAAAAGTTCTCATTTTTCTAAAACAGTAGAACAATAGCTGTCTATAAATGACAGAAGATTTAAAATGGCATGGCAAAGGATCTAATTACATCGCTATTGATAAATACATTTGACTATTTCTGAAACATACATTAAAAAATGATAGCTAGAATTATAACATTATACCAGGATACGTACAGCTTTTCTTGGTGTTCAGTTGCTCGGTCGTGTCTGACTCCTTGTGACCCCATGGTCTCATGGACTGCCAGGGTTCCCTGTCCTTCACTATCTTCTAGAGTTTGCACAAACTCATGTTCATCAAGTTGAGTGATGCCATCCAACCATCTCATCCTCTGTCGTTTCCTTCTCCTGTCTTCAATCTTTCCCAGTATCAAGGTATTTTCCAGTGAGTCAGCTCTTCACATCAGGTAGCCAAAGTACTGGAGCTTCAGTTTCAGCATCAATCCTTCTAATTGAATATTCAGTGATGATTTCCTTTAGGATGGACAGGTTTGATCTCCTTGCAGTTCAAGGGACTCTCAAGAGTGTTCTCGGACCGAGTCTGCTTCTCTCTCGCTACTGCTTCGGCTTCCCGACTCACCCCCGCCCCACCAGACGGACAGGGTGGCCCGGCCGTGGATGGTCAGCTTCTACCTCCCGCCGCCCATCCCTGGCCCCAACCAGCACGGAGCAGACGGCGGCAGCAGCAGCAGCAGGCGAGGAGGAAGATGGCGGGATGGCTGCCGGCCTGTGTGGTGGACTGTGGCACGGAGTATACAAAATTAGGATATGCTGGAAATACAGAACCACAGTTTATCATCCCTTCCTGTATTGCTATTAAGGAGTCAGCAAAAGTGGGAGATCAAGCTCAAAGGAGGGTGATGAAAGGTGTTGATGACCTAGACTTCTTCACTGGTGATGAAGCAATAGAAAACCCTACATATGCAACGAAGGGGCCAATCTGCCATGGTATAGTTGAAGATTGGGACTTGATGGAAAGGTCCATGGAGCAAATGATCTTTAAATATTTAAGGGCAGAACCTGAAGATCATTATTTTCTTTTGACTGAACCTCCACTGAATACTCCAGAAAACAGGGAATATACTGCTGAAATAATGTTTGAGTCCTTCAATGTTCCTGGCTTGTACATTGCTGTACAGCCCGTTCTTGCCTTAGGTGCATCTTGGACCTCCAGACAAATAGGAGAACGGACATTGACCGGTACGGTAATAGACAGTGGAGACGGTGTCACTCATGTCATCCCTGTGGCTGAAGCGTATGTGATTGGCAGCTGTATTAAGCACATTCCAATCACAGGACGAGATATAACATATTTTATTCAGCAATTGTTGAGAGACCGAGAAGTAGGAATTCCTCCAGAGCAATTCTTGGAAACTGCTAAGGCAGTGAAGGAGCGCTATAGTTATGTCTGCTCAGACTTAGTAAAAGAATTTAACAAATATGATACAGATGAATCAAAGTGGATTAAACAGTATACTGGAATCAATGCTATCTCAAAGAAAGAGTTTTCCATTGATGTTGGATATGAGAGATTCTTGGGACCTGAAATCTTTTTTCAT
The DNA here is from genome assembly GCA_006410635.1 of Cephalophus harveyi. Lineage (NCBI taxonomy): Eukaryota > Metazoa > Chordata > Mammalia > Artiodactyla > Bovidae > Cephalophus > Cephalophus harveyi. The sequence goes on from SJYT01040136.1 coordinate 105,941, forward strand.
CCAGAGTTTGCTAACCCAGACTTTACCCAGCCTATCTCAGAAGTTGTAGATGAAGTAATTCAGAATTGTCCTATCGATGTCAGACGTCCTCTCTACAAGAATATTGTCCACTCTGGAGGTTCAACCATGTTCAGGGACTTTTGACGTCATTTGCAAAGAGATTTGAAAAGAACTGTAGATGCCAGGCTGAAATTAAGTGAGGAATTGAGTGGTGGTAGATTGAAGCCAAAACCTATTGATGTACAAGTCATTACACATCACATGCAATGATATGCAGTTTGGTTTGGAGGATCTATGCTGGCTTCCACACCTGAGTTCTACCAAGTATGCCACACCAAAAAGGATTATGAAGAAATTGGACCTAGCATTTGTCGTCACAATCCAGTGTTTGGAGTCATGTCGTAAAATTGGCTTCATAGTTATTGGGGTTAGGGAGGTGGGGAAGAAATAGTCTTTCTGATTACCTGTTTTGTCTGGATGGCTGGTTTTAAACCTGACTTGAAATAATAAGACCAAACATTAATTATACAGGAATATTTTAATAAGTATATCAACATGTGAATGTAGAGGAGAGCCAAAATTACTAAGTGTTTTTCTTTAGATTAAATATTTTAATCTTATGTGTATCAAAAAAGAAGTGGGTTTTAGTTCTTTCTGTGCCCTAGTATTTTGTATATTATTGAATTATCCAAGATTTGATGGGATTTATCAGTATGTAGATAGCTCTATAATGCTTGAATTGTACACTTTGAAGTGTGTGCAATGCAAGAGCTTGTTTATATTTCATACTTTTTATACTTTGAGGAAAAAAAAGTCAAAGAAAAACTAGTATTTGAGGGTAAAAAAAAAGTGACCAAGTAAAGTGAGTGAAGTCGCTCAGTCGTGTCTGACTCTTTGCGACCCCGTGGACTGTAGCCTACCAGGCTCCTCTGTCCATGGGATTCTCTGGGCAAGAATACTGGAGTGGGTTGCCATTTCCTTCTCCAGGGGATCTTCCCGACCCAGGGATTGAACCCAGGTCTCGTGCATTACAGGCAGACTCTTTAACCTCTGAGCCACCAGGGAAGCCCTGACCAAGTAAAGGATAAATACAAAAAATAGCCTGTGAGACTTGGCGTACACACACACTCATGGGATTCCAGTTATTATGAAGTGCTTCCACCCTCCTGTGCCCCCCAGTGGTTTTCTTTGCAAGTACTTTTGGAACTAAGAAGCTTGTGTCTTGGATTAACTGATGCCTGCTAGTGCTTTCTGATTACTCGCATTCTGTTTTCTCGCTTTAAAGGAAAAGTAAAGACAAGACTGTTGGACAAGTATTGCAGGTCTGTAGTGTCATTTCTCATTAAAAAAATGAATAATTTGCTTGCCCAAATTGGTATATTTAAAGCCTAACACCATTCTAATAAAGGCACAAATTTCTTTAAAAAAAAAAAAAAAAGTGTTCTCCAATACCACAGTTCAAAGGTGTCAATTCTTCCGTATCAGCCTTTTTTATTGTCCAGCTCTCACATTTGTATATGACTACTGAAAACAAAAACAAAAACATAACTTTCACAACAGGGACCTTTGTCTGCAAAGTAATAGCTTTGCTTTTTAAAACACTGTCTAGGTTTGTCATTGCTTTACTTTCAAGGAGCAAGCATCTTTTAATTTCATGGCTGCAGTCACCATCCACAATGATTTTGGAGCCCAAGAAAATAAAGTCTTTCACTGTTTCCATTGTTTCCCCATCTATTTGCTACGAAGTGATGGAATCAGATGCCATGATCTTAGTTTTCTGAATGTTAAGTTTTAAGCCAACTTTTTCACTCTCCTCTTTCAACTTCATCAAGAGGCTTTAAATTCCTGTTCATTTTCTGCCATAATGGTGGTGTCATCTGCATATCTGAGGTTATAGGTATTTCTCCCGGCAATCTTGATTCCAGTTTGTGCTTCATCAGCCTGGCATTTCACATGATGTACTCTGCATATACATTAACCAAGCAGGGTGACAATATACACCCTTGATATACTTCTTCACAATTTGAAACCATTCTGTTGTTCCATGTCTGGTTCTAACTGTTGCTTCTTGACTTGCATAAAAATTTCTCAAGAGGCAGGTCAGGTGGTCTGGTATTCCTATGTCTTGAAGAATTTTCCACAGTTTGTTGTGATCCGCACAGTCAAAGGTGTTAACATAGTCAATGAAGCAGAAGTAGATGTCTTTCTGGATTTCTCTAGCTTTTACTATGATCCAGTGGATGTTGGCAATTTGATATCTGGTTTGTTTGCCTTTTTAAAATCCAGCTTGTAATCTGGAAGTTCACAATTCACATACTGTAAAAGCCTAGCTTGAAGGATTTTGAGTATTCCTTTGCTAGCATGTGAAATGAGTACAACTGTGTTGTTGTTTGAACATTCTTTGGGATTGAAATGAAAACTGACCTTTTCCAGTCCTGTAGCCACTGCTGAGTTTTCCAAATTGGATGGCACATTGAGTGCAACACTTTAAAGCGTCATCTTTTAGGATTTGAAATGGTTCAGCTATAATTCCATCACCTCCTTCTTCTGTGTATTCTTGCCATCTCTTCTTAATATCTTCTGTTCCCGTTAGGTCCATACTGTTTCTGTGCTTTATTGTTCCTGTTTCTGCATGAAATATTTCCTTGGTATCTCTAGTTTTATTGAAGAGATCTCTCGTCTTTCCCATTCTATTGTTTTCCTCTATTTCTTTCCATTGTTCACTTAAAAAGCCTTGCTTATCTCTCCTTGCTATTCTCTGGAACTCTGCATTCAGATGAGTATACAGATTTTGGGACCTCATATAATTTCAAGGACATTTAAATTAATAAACTTACCCATAAAATATAACCTAAGAAGCTTCATCATTTGATAATGCTTCCCATGTAGCGTAACAAATAAGCCTAATTATTTTAATTTCTCTGAAATGATTCAGTGACCCCCTGAATCTTCCCAAAGTTAGTGAGAAGTCAAAATAAGTTTATTTAAAATCTGATTTGTGGAATTCTGTCAAAGATAGCAAAAGGTTTAAAAATATTTGGTCAAATAGGATTATAGGTTACTATGAAACAATACTTATTCACATAACCAAAGATGTAATAAAATATTTCAGTAGATAAACACAGGAAACTTCAACAGCTTAAAAGGTAAAGAAGCTTTATATTGTGTATCAAAAACAGATCAATAGTCCAGAAAAATTTTGCTCCCTTAACAGAGAAAATCAAATTCCAGTTTTGCATCAGCTCACTTTAAATATCAAAATGTATTTACTTAATTTATACTCTTATACACATCTAGATGTGTATAAGAGACAGCTTCAGATTTTGTAGTATGTTTTTCTTTTTTCTTAGTTTACTTTTATAACTGTAGGGAAAAGTTAATATTTTTTTTCTTTAATAAAATGCTTAAAAAAGTTTTCCTTATTATATTGTAGCTTTAATTATATATATTATTCAGGATTCTTAATCTTTAAAAACTTTAATTTATAATGTAAACTAAGAATGAGCAAGTATTAACTCTTTTATTAGCATTCTTTAGATTGGCAAACCTTTACTTACTATTTATAAATTCTAAAAACATATGCATTTTTATAGAAAATTTCTCAATATGGTACCAAATATTTTTATCAATAGTTCTAAATACCTTTTTGTCTTTGTGAAAGAAAGCCTGTGTTCAGTAATTGTTGTTGTTCAGTCACTCAGTCGTGTCTTACTGTTTGCAATCCCATGGACTGCAGCATGCCAGGATCCCCTATCTCTCACCATCTCCCAGAGCTTGCTCAAACTCATGTCCATTGAGTCAGTGATGCCATCCAACCATCTGTCCTCCATCATTCCCTTCTCCTCCTGCCTTCAATCTTTCCCAGCATCAGGGTCTTTTCTAACGAGTTCACTTTTTGTATAAGGTGGCCAAAGTATTGGAACTTCAGTTTCAGCATCAGTCCTTCTAATGAATATTCAGGATCGATTTCCTTGAGGATTGACTGGTTTGCCTTGCAGTCCAAGGGACTCTCAAATCTCCAGAACCACAGCTCAAAAGCACAAGTTCTTTGGTGTTCAGCTTTCTTTATGGTCCAACTCTCACTTCCACACATGACTAGCAGAAAAACCATAGCTTTGACTATACGGACCTTTGTCAGCAAAGTAATGGCTCTTTTCTTCCAAGGAGCAAGTATCTTTTAATTTTGTGTCAGCAGTCACAGTCAACAGTGATTTGGGAGCCCAAGAAAATAAAACCTGTTACTGTTTCCACTGTTTCCATTTTCCCAGTTTTGAACCAGTCCATTGTTTCATGTCCAGTTCTAACTGTTGCTTCTTGACATGCATGCAGGTTTCTCAAGAGGCAGGCAAGGTGGTTAGGTATCCCTATCTCTTCAAGAATTATCCACAATTTGTTGTGATCCACACAGTCAAAGGCTTTAACACAATCAATAAAGCAGAAGTAAATGTTCAGTAATTAATGTTTCAGTATTTTATCATGTTTGGAAATGAGCAAGACATTATTTAATTTAGTAAAACTCTAAAGTTTCAAGTTATCAATAAAGTCTAGATAAACTAGTTTTGTGTAGACATATCACAGGACATAACTATTGTTATACAGTTCACCTGAGAACTCTTATGCCGTTTGCACTAAATTTGCTTACAAAAAGTCACCATACCATGCTCTTCTTGTTGACAAATTCTGTAACATAGATAACATAAGCTTACCGAGTTTCAGTAAACCTAGGTACAACACAACTATTATACTTAATTTTGATGACTTGAAAGACACATCTACATTAATTAAAACAGTTAAGTTTATATTTAACCTAACTTTAATATAAGATATTAATTTAATGTTGAAATTGCCCAGATTATATGAACCTGAAAATGATTTGGGGGTAGTTTCTATTATATTCCTAATAATTTATTTAAACACTTAATTTCCTTTAGACCAATTAAAATGTAGATTATTTACAAACTAATTTTGTTAGTACCATCCTAAGGTAAAAACATATTTATAAGCTTTTATAATCTCTGTATATAGACCTTCATCCATCTTGATAGAGACAGATATCTCTTTTTTTGTTTGTTTGTTTTAAAACTTAGTCATGAATCAGGTATAAATTCAGGTATATAAAATTCATCAATTATAAATAGCAGTTGGAATAAATTAAGTTTATTCAATTGAGTTATAAAAAGTTTTGTTTTTCCTTTTTTCCCTCTGTCCCAGGAATTCTAGGTGGTCTAGATAAGAGTTTCCTGAGGAGAATTTGTGGAACATTTACATTTCAAAGGCAAAGAGAGATAAATGTAAACTTTCCCCAGAAGGACTTTTGTTCCTTCAGGGTCAAAATTTTGAAAAGATGTTTTATCAAGTTGACTTTCTTTAACTACATACACAAAAGTAAATTTTGAATTTTCAAAGAGCCTCATCTCAGTGATTTTGTAGCTCAGTCTCCCTTAGCTTATATTTAAGTAAATACTTTTGAAACAAGAGAGAAGGGGACAGGGCACAAACTTTAAAAGAATAACATAGTCCAAGGACCTGACATAAATTGATTAGAACCACATAAGTCCAAGATGACAAAATCTACTTCCACTAGACCTCAAGTATACACTCATCCCATCATAACACATGAGAAAGCTGATTGACACACCCACCAATGCCATGGCAATTCTGAGGCCAACCATCAAAGTCCAAAAAGTGGACACTGGCCCAATCCCTGGAAGTCGTCATCCTTTACCTGAAATAGTTGGAATAATCATTCCCCTCAATAGCCTATGAAATTACCCAGCCCATAAAAACTCACCACAACATATTTCAAGGCTTCTCTTGTCTTCTGAAATGACCCACACTCTTAGATAGTGTGTTTCTATCAAATAAATCCATCTCTTACCTATCACTTTTTATCTCACTGAATTATTTCTGCAATGAGACATCAAGAACCTGAGCTTCATTAAGTCCTGAAACCAGGACTGTGTGTGATCTCAGCTAAAAAGCTGTGGGTTTTGGGCATTTCAAAATCCAAACTTGATTTTGGCCAGGTTCAAGTCCCAGCACTGTAGATTCAAGTCCCGATCTGAGTTGCGTGGTTTCACTTGCAAGTGTAAATTTCATATGTACAAAAACTCAGCTGGGGTCTTAGCTGGAGGATGGCTGCCTGTTGTCCCCTCTCTGCTTTTTCCTGTTTGAGTGACTTTATTTCTCATTTAAATGTTGGTTTATTAAGACAAAATTTTACTGTTGAAAACTGTGTGATGGGCTAGTGTGTTTTTTGTGAGCTTACCTCCTTTAGGCATCACCCTGGAGTCGTTTCAGCTCTTTTATGTGTCTTTGTTTCTACCATGTCACAAGTGCCATGTGTATTAGGAGTACTAGGTGATCAATCTTTATGTATACATGTTAGAGCAATTTATTAATTAATAAGTGGATTTCCTTTTGGGACTCATGCATACTGTGAAGATTTGCTTCTCTTATTTTCCCAAGTTTTTCAATTGCCTGAGAAAGCAAAGGCTTCTGTGGTGTTTTCATTTTTATTCTAAAAATTCTGTTGAAATAGCCAGTTTGAGAAAGGCTGCCAGGTAAGTCCCTTAGCTTATCACATAGTCTGAATTTTCCTGGTATCTTTCACCTGAGAAAATTTCTATTGTCTTTCAAGTGAGTAACCTCCTCAGTGTCACTAGGTCACAAATCCTTTTTTTCCTTATTTGACTTAATTTGGAAAGGGGCAATTAAGGGTGGGGGGGGCAGATGAAAAAGATAGTGGGGAGGGAGTGGAACAGCATAAGAAAAAGCAAGGGCAGTAGGATGAAATTGAGCAGCATTTTTGTTAAGGACTAGCCTTTTCTAACTCTTCCAATGCATTGATTAATTTAGAACTATTTTCTTTCAGTGAGGCATAAGGGCAAAGTGGATTCTTGATTTTTTGAAACTCTCAAAATACTAATTAAAATAAATTTTCTATTGAATTTGATGAGTAGAATATCCTTGTCTTTGTAACTGAACACACAAACCAATTTAGAGATATCAAGTAGATCCCATGGCTCAACAAAGTTTTAAAATATTTTGTTCTGGGGGAGGTTTGTCACCTGTTGTCTCTTTAGAACAGATGAAAGAAGAGGGAAGGGGCAGGGTACAGTTGTTAAAAGAATATGATGTACATAGAACATGACAGAATCTGATTAGAACCAAGTAGGTCCAAGATGAAGGAAGATTTGACTTCCAGTAGACTTTGCCTCATTATATGCTCACTATAATACTTTAAATGACACACCTACCAATGCCATAACAATTCTGAGGCTAACCATTAAAGTCCAAAAAGTTGGCTGTGGCCTTATTCCTGAAAATGCCCACTCCTTCCACAAAATAATTGGAATAATCCTTCCATTCACTAGCCTATGAAATTAATCCCATCAAAACAAATTATACCATTTGGGGGCTCTTTCACCTTCTGAGGTGCCCATACTCTGTCTGTTGAGTGTGTTTCTCTCTAAATAAATATACTTATCTATCACTTCATCTCCAAATTCTTTCATGATAAAGCAAGATCCTCAAATTCATCAAAAACACAGGAGCTCCCCATTTTTACCTGTGTTCTTTATCTATTAACAGAGAAGTGGAAATTGTGCTTGCCTATAAATTTTCTTCTAGGACCATTGAGTTAGTCCACTAAATTCCATCCTTATGAAGGTCAGAAAAACTTTATGTCTTCTTATAATAGAAAACTGAAAAAAAAAATTGCCTGTAAATCCCCTATCAAGGACCAATGAGGCCCAAACTAATGGGAAAGGAGACCCGAAAAGCAAAAAAAACTGATCAAGATATGGAAATCCTTAGATTTCCTGGCCAATTCTCAACACTGACAAGGAGCAACTGAGCTCAAGGGGCTGCTCATGCAGGTACCATGACTTTATCTGGGATAGTATGGGTAAGTGTTTGGTAACTGCTACAGATCCCACTTCTGACACCAAAGAATATCATCCTAAATTAGAAATAAATTCCAGAAATAATCAGAATGGTATTGAAACAAGAGGGCAGCTTCATTTTTTCCAGAGTTTACCTGGGATACATAGCTTTCAACAGTAATTGAAAGCATGTTTCAGGGGAGGTAAACTGTGGACAAGGGGTTTTAAAGGGAAAAACTGCAGAAACCATAGATAAGAAAATCCTAAACGGATTGGGTGACCTTGACAGCATGACTGAAAATCCTTGAAGACTGAGTATATCAGCAGTTTTAGTTAGGGACTTTCTAAACAGCAAACTTGACAAACTCACAGGTTTATGTAATTTCAACTTGTGGTTTTTCTAAAAACACAGAATTTGTGACTGAACTCCAGGTCTGTTGTGAACACCTGGCTCCATCCAGTTTATCTTGGATCCCAACATTGAAAGTATGTTGATAGCTCTTCCACTTTCCAAATATTTCTTGCTTGAAGACTAATAAGTAATCTCCATTTCTAACTAGAAGGCTATAACTTTCATACTAAGATTATGTTTCAGTGTAATGTAATGTAGTGTAGTGTAATAATTTTTAGGTAAATATTACTCTGCATAGAGGACATTAGTTACAAGATCACAGAAAAGAAGGATGTGTGCTCACCTTCCCCTTTGAGAACACCAAAAGTGCAACTACCTGCTGAACAACCATCAACAGGAGGATATTGGAACCCATCCTAAAAAGATACCCCACATTTAAGGACAAAGAAGAAGCATAAATGATACAGTAGGAGGAGCACAATCACATCAAAATCAAACCCCATTCCAACAGCAGACTCTAGGAGGCCAAAACAAAACATTATCCATACCAGGACCCAGGGAAAAGGAGCAATGATCTGTACAAGAGACTGAGCCACACCTGCCTGTGAGAGATTGAGGGTCTCCTGCAGAGGCATGGTCAGCAGTGGCCTGCCTCAGAGACAGGGGTGCTGGCAGCAGCTGTCCTATGAGGCATGGCTTGTGGCATAAGTCTTCTTAGAGGATGCCACTATTAGGCCGACCATAGAGCTGCTGTGTGGGCAACCCACAAACTGGAGAACAATTATACCAAAGAAGTTATTGCACTAAACTAAAGGTTATAGGCTCCACATCAGATTTCTCAACCTGGGGAACTGGCAAAGGAGTTGAGAATGCCAAGGGGACCTGAATAGATGGTCAGTTGGATTTGACTGCAGAACTTCCAGAGAACTGGGGAAACAGACTCTTGGAGGGCACAAACAAAATCTTGTGCCCAGCAGACTCAGGAGAAAGGAGCAGTGATCCCTGAAGACACTGAGACAGACTTGCCTGTGAGTGTTTGCAAGTCTGCAGCAGAGGCATGGGCTGGCAGTGGCCTGCTGCAGAGTCAGAGGCACTGGCAGCAGCAGACCTGAGAGGAGCAACATGTTGGCATAAGTTCTCTTGGAGGAGGTTGCTATTTGTGCTACCATAAAGTCCATAGCCCTATCATAGACACAGCAAACTCCAAGAGAGGGTTGCCTCAGGCCAAATTTCAGAGCAACAGCACAGCCCCACCCATCAGCAAAAAAATTGATTAAAGATTTACTGAACATGGCCTGCCCACTAGAGCAAGATCCAGATTTCCCCACAGCCAGTCCACCATGTCAGGAAGCTTGCACAAGCTTCTTATCTTTATCCATCAGATGGCAGACAAAAGAAGCAAGAACTTTAACCCTGTGACCTTGAGAAGGAAAACCACAATCACAGAAAGCTAACCAAAATGATCATGTCACTCAAAGAAACAATGAGCCATGCCACGCAGAGCCACCCAAGATGAATGGATCATGGTGTAAAGTTCTGACAAAACGTGGGTCACTAAAGAAAGGAACGGCAAACCATTTCAAGCCATTCTTTCCTTGAGAACCCCATGAACAGTATATAAAGGTAAAAATATGTGACACTGGAAGATGAACCCTCCAGGTCAGTAGTGTCCAATATGATACTGGGGGAAAGCAGAAAAATACCTCCGGAAAGAATGAAGAAGCTGAGTCAAAGAGGAAATGACACCCAGATGTGGATGTGTCTGGTGGTAAAAGTAAAATCCAATGCTGGAAAAAAAATATTGCCATAGGAACTTGGAATGGTCGGATCCATGAATCAAGTTAAGCAGGAGATGGCAAGAATGAACATCAAATTTAAGGAATCAATGGATGGGAATGAGAGAATTTGATTCAGATGACCATTATATCTACTGCTGTGGGCAAGAATCCCTTAGAAAAAAATGGAGTAACCCTTGAGTTAACAAAAGAAACTGAAATGCAGTACTTGGGTGCAATCTCAAAAAATGACTGAATTGTCATTCAGGTTTGTTTCCAAGGCAAACCATTCAACATCACAGTAATCCAAGTCGACGCCTCAACCACGAATGCTGAAGAAGCAGAAGTCAAATGGTTCAATGAAGTCCTACAAGAACTTCTAGAACTAACACCAAAAATAGATGTCCTGTTCATTATAGGGGACTGGAATGAAAAAGTAGTAACAGGGAAGTTTGGCTTTGAATTACTAAATGAAGCAGGGCAAAGGCCAACAGAGTTTTGCCAAGAGAATGCACTGGACATAGCAAACAACCCCTTCCAACAAAACAAGGGACAACTCTACACATGGACATCACCAGATGGTCAATAATAAAATCAGATTGATTATATTCTTTGCCACAGAAGATGGTGAAGCTCTGTACAGTCAGAAAGAAAAGACTGGGTGCCAACTGTTTCTCGGATCATGAGCTCCTTATTGCAAAATTCAGACTTAGACTGAAGAAGATAGGGAAAACCACTAGACCATTCAGATATGACCCAAATGAAATCCCTTATGATTATACAGTGTGTGCTCAGTTGCTTCAGTAATATCTGACTCTTTATGGACTGTAGCCCTTCAGGCTCCTTTGTTCAAGGGATTCACCAGGGAAGAATACTGGATTGGATTGCCTTGCCCTACTCCAGATTATCTTCTCATCCCAGGGATTGAACCCACATCTCTATGATTTCTGAATTAGCAAGTGGGTTCTTTATCACTAGTGTCACATGAGAAGCCCAGGATTATACAGTGGAAATGACAAACAGATAGCAGGAATTAAATCAGATCGAGTCCCTGAAGAACTATGGGGAGAAGTCCATAGCATTGTACAGGAAGTGTTAAGCAAAACCATTCCAAAGAAAAAGAAATGCGAGAAAACAAAGTTGTTGTCTGAAGAGGCTTTACAAATAGCTGAGAAAAGAAGAGAACCAAAAGGCAAAGGGAAAATGGAAAGATATACCCAACTGAACTCAGAGTTCAAAAGAATAACAAAGGAAAGATAGGAAAGTCTTCTTACATGAACGATGCACAAATTAGAGGAAAACAGTAGAATGAGAAGACTAGAGATCACTTTAAAAAAATTAGAGATATCAAGGGAGTATTTCATTCAAAGATGGGCACAAAAAAAGAGGTAAGAACCTAACAGAAGCGGAATATATTAAGAAGAGGTGGCAAGAATACACAAGAACTGTACAAGAAAGGTGTTAATAACCTGGATAACTATGTTGGTGTGGCCACTCTCTAAGAATGAGACATCCTGGAATGTGAAGTCAGGTGAGACATAGGAAGCATTACTTTGGACAAAACTAGTGGAGGTAATGGAATTCCAGGTGAGCTATTTCAAATTCAAAAAGATGCTGCTGCTAAAGTGCTACACTCAATATGTCAGCAAATGAAGAAAACTCAGCAGTGGCCACAAGGTTGGAAAAGGTCAGTTTTTGTTCTAATTCCAAAGAAGGGCAATGCCAAAGAATGCTCAAACTATTGTACAATGGTGCTCATTTCACATGCTAGCAAGATTATGGTCAAAATCCATCAAGTTAGTCTTCATGAGTACTTGAACTGAGAAATTCCAGATATACAAGCTGGATTTAGAAAAGGCAGAGAAACCAGAGATCGAATTGCTAACATTCACTGGATCATCAAAAAAGCAAGGGGATTCTAGAAAAACATCTATTTCTGCTTCATTGACTACTCCTTTGACTGACTACAGTCTTTCACTGTGTGGATCCCAATAAACCGTGAAGAATTCTTAAAAAGATGGGAATACCAGAGCACCTTACTTGCATCCTGAGAAACTTGTATCCAGGTCAAGAAGCAAGAGTTAGGACAGGACATGGAACAGCAGACTGGTGAAAAATTGGGAAAAGAGTTCATCAAGGCTGTATATTGTCACCCTGCTTACTTATATGCAAAAGACCATGCTGAATGAATTCCAAGCTGGAATCAAATTGCCAGGAGAAATATCAATAATCTCAGATATATAGATGATACCACTTTAATGGCAGAAAGTGAGCAGGAAGTAAAGAGCATCTTGATGAAGGTGTAGAGAAGAGTGAAAAAGCTGGCTTAAAATTCAACATTCAGGAAACAAAGATCATGGCATCCGGTCCCATCACTTCATGGAAGATAGATGGGGAAACAGTGGAAAGAGTGACAGACTTTATTTTGGGGGGCTCCAAAATCACTGCAGATGGTGACTGCAGCCATAAAATTAAAAGGCATTTGCTCCTTGAAAGAAAAGCTATGGCCAACCTAGACAGCATATTAAAAAGCAGAGACATTACTCTGTCAACAAAGGTCCATCCAGTCAAAGCTAGGTTTTTCCGGTAGTCATGTATGGATGTGAGAGCTGGACCATAATGAAAGCTGAATGCCAAAGGATCGATGATTTTGAATTGTGGTGCTGGAGAAGACTCTTGAAAGTCCCTTGGACTGCAAGGAGATCCAACCAGTACATCCTAAAGGAATTCAGTCCTGAATATTCATTGAAAGGACTGATGTTGAAGCTGAAACTCCAATACTTTGGCCACCTGATGAGAAGTACTGACTCATTTGAAAAGACCCTAATCCTGGGAAAGATTGAAGGCAGGAGGAGAAGCGGATGACAGAGGATGAGATGGTTGGATGGCATCACCGGCTCAATGGACATAAGTTTGAGTAAGCTCCGGGAGTTGGTGATGGATGGGGAAGCCTGGCATGCTGCAGTCCATGGGGTCACAAAGAGTCAGACACAACTGAGTGACTGAGTAATCTGAATACGCTTTCATTGGAAGGACTGGTGCTGAACTGAAGCTCCAACTGGCTTCCTGATAGGACTGATGTTGAAGCTGAAACTCCAATACTTTGGCCACCTGATGAGAAGTACTGACTCATTTGAAAAGACCCTAATCCTGGGAAAGATTGAAGGCAGGAGGAGAAGCGGATGACAGAGGATGAGATGGTTGGATGGCATCACCGGCTCAATGGACATAAGTTTGAGTAAGCTCCGGGAGTTGGTGATGGATGGGGAAGCCTGGCATGCTGCAGTCCATGGGGTCACAAAGAGTCAGACACAACTGAGTGACTGAGTAATCTGAATACGCTTTCATTGGAAGGACTGGTGCTGAACTGAAGCTCCAACTGGCTTCCTGATACTAAGAACTGATTCATTGGAAAAAACCCTGATGCTGGGAAATATTGAAGGTGGAAGGAGAAGGGGACGACAGAAGATGAGATTGTTGTATGGCATCACTGACTCCATAGGAATCAGTTTGAGTAAGCTCTGGGAGTTGGTGAAGGACAGGGAGGCCTGGCATGCTGCAGTCCTTGAAGTCACAAAGAGTCGAACACAAATGAGTGACTGAACTGAACTGATATGATATAATATAGAATATTATAACATAGCACATTATGATGCTATAACAAAATGCTATATTATTATGGCAAATATAAATCTGACTAAATTAAGTATTATTTGAAAAAATGAATGGATTCAACTAATATTTCTCATTTTAATGCATTAATCTATAGATGAATTCATGTTTTTCATATTATTTTGTACATACTTATTTGAAGAACTATTAATATTTATCAAACTTCAGATCATTAGTGAAATAATGTCAATGCACCATTAAAATGCTTTTCAAATTGAAATCTATTGTTGATTTAAAGCATAAGATAGAGTAAATAAAGGAGGAATTAGAGACATCAGAAATCTAATGTGTTTGTATCTGAGTGGTAAAATTCTGTATTGTATGTGGTGTGTGTGTGTGTGTATGTGTGTTTGTATGTGTGAGTGAGTGCATTTGTCTTTTACTGAGGTATTGTTACTTGATATGTAAGACAAATTGTTTTATATGATCAAAGGAGGTGCATGTAAAACATTGAGTAATTAGTGACAAAAATTCACTTTGCTGTTTGGATCACCATTGAGTGTCAATTGAATTTTTTTCTGATTTTTTTTTTTTTGAGTCAATAGAATCTTTGTTTAAATTAACTATTTTATAAGAGCATAAATATAAAACAATAAATTTTGCAGTGTAATTTTTTTTTTTTTTTTAGAGAGAGTTAATGTTTCATTCTGTTGGAATTTTTAGGACTTCAAGCACAGGAGACAGCATCTCAAGTAACCTTGAGAGAACTACTATGAGGAGGTGGGGGAGGAATCAGATTATATAGGTTTTCAATAAAGGGTCGGTAATCTGAATATCAAAAGTTTTTTTGTGTGTGAATAAAGAAAACCAGATATCCAGTGTCAAGGAATTTAGCACTTTTCTATATATGAGAATATGTAAGAGTTTGACCTCACTGAAATCATTCCTTTCATGTGCGTCTCAGCTATCTGGAACATAGTGACCTGTGTTGTTCACATCCTGAGTTCCAATGGGAACTTATCTCCTTGGTCCAAGGCTGTAGCGTAAAATTGTATAAACTATGCTCAATGTGTGTGTGCTTAGTTGTTCAGTTGTGTTCGACTCCTTGTGACTCTGTGGGCTGCAGAATGCCGGGCTTCCGTGCCCTTCACCATCTCCCCGAGCTTGTTCAAACTCGAGGTCATTAAGTCGGTGATGCCATCCAGCTACCTCATCCTCTGTTGTCCCCTTCTCCTCCTGCCTTCAATGCTTCCCAGCATCAAGATCTTTTCCAATGAGTAAGCTCTTCACATCAGGTGGCCAAGGTATTGGAGCTTCAGTTTCAGCATCAATCCTTCCAAACCCACTAGGTCACAACATGGAGCTCTTAATATATTGTTGGATTTTATTAATATGTTATTAATGATGCTGACATCTTAATTTATAAGGGATCAGTTCAGTTCAGTTGCTCAGTCGTGTCTGACTTTTTGCGACCCCATGAATCGCAGCATGCCAGGCCTCCCTGTCCATCACCAACTCCCGGAGTTCACTCAGACTCACGTCCATTGAGTCAGTGATGCCATCCAGCCATCTCATCCTCTGTCGTCCCCTTCTCCTCCTGCCCCCAATCCCTCCCAGCATCAGAGTCTTTCCCAATGAATCAACTCTTCGCATGAGGTGGCCAAAGTACTGGAATTTCAGCTTTAGCATTATTCCTTCCAAAGAAATCCCAGGGCTGATCTCCTTCAGAATGGACTGGTTGGATCTCCTTGCAGTCCAAGGGACTCTCAAGAGTCTTCTCCAACACCACAGTTCAAAAGCATCAGTTCTTCGGCACTCAGCCTTCTTCACAGTCCAACTCTCACATCCATACATGACCACAGGAAAAACCATAGCCTTGACTAGATGGACCTTAGTTGGCAAAGTAATGTCTCTGCTTTTGAATATACTATCTAGGTTGGACATAACTTTTCTTCCAAGGAGTAAGCGTCTTTTAATTTCATGGCTGCAGTCACCATCAGCAGTGATTTTGGAGCCCCCCAAAATAAAGTCTGACACTGTTTCCACTATTTCCCCATTGATAATGACCTGTAATTTATTTCTTCTAGTGTCTGAGTCAACTTCATGCTAATGCTACATTGGCTTTGGCCTCTTAAAATAGACTGAGAATTTTCCCTTTTTCTCTATTATTCAAAAATTGTATGTAAAATTAGTATTAGTTTTTCTATGAATACTTAAAAGGCAACCAGTGTAGCCACCTGGAATTGGAGCTTTCTTCACAAGTAGTCAGCCTTATTCAGTTCAGTTCAGTTGCTCAGTTGTGTCTGACTATTTGCGACCCCATGAACTGCAGCATGCCAAGCCTCCCTATCCATCACCAACTACCGGAGTCTACCCAAACCCATGCACATTGAGTAAGTGATGCCATCCAACCATCTCATCCTCTGTCATCCCTTTCTCCTCCTGCTTTCAATCTTTCCCAGCATCAGGGTCCTTTCAAATCAGTCAGCTTTTCACATCAGGTGGCCAAAGTACTGGAGTTTCAGCATCAACATCAGTCCTTCCAATGAACACCCAGGACTGATTTCTTTTAGGGTGGACAGGTTGGATCTCCTTGCAGTCCAAGGGACTCTCAAGAGTCTTCTCCAACACCACAGTTCAAAAGCTGCAATTCTTTGGCACTCAGCTTTCTTTATAGTCCAACTCTCACATCCATACATAACCACTGGAAAAACCATAGCCTTGACTAGACAGACTTTTGTTGACAAAGTAATGTCTCTGCTTTTTAATATGCTTTCTAGGTTGGTCATAGCTTTCCTTCCAAAGTAAGCGTCTTTTAATTTCATGGCTGTAGTCACCATCTGCAGTGATTTTGGAGCCCCCCAAAAATAGTCAGCCACTGTTTCCACTGTTTCCCCATCTATTTTCCACGAAGTGATGGGACAGGATGCCATGATCTTCGTTTTCTGAATGTTGAGCTTTAGGCCAACTTTTTAAAGCTCCTCTTTAGCTTTCATCAAGAGGCTCTTTAGTTCTTCTTCACTTTCTGCCATAAGGGTGGTGTCATCTGCATATCTGAGGTTATTAATATTTCTCCCAGCAATCTTGATTCTACCTTGTGCTTCCTCCAGCCCAGCATTTCTCGTGATGGACTCTGCGTATAAGTTAAATAAGCAGGGTGACAATATACAGCCTTGACGTACTCCTTTTCCTATTTGCAACCAGTGTGTTGTTCCATGAACAGTTCTAACTGTTGCTTCCTGACCTGCATACAGGTTTCTCAAGAGGCAGGTCAGGTGGTCTGGTATTTCCATCTCTCTCAGAGTTTTCCACAGTTTATTGTGATCCACACAGTCAAAGGCTTTGGCTTGGTCAATAAAGCAGAAAGGGTGACAATATACAGCCTTGATGTTCTTTCTCCTTTTCCTGTTTGGAACCAGTCTGTTGTTCCATGTCCAGTTCTAACTGTTGCTTCCTGACCTGCATACAGGTTTCTCAAGAGGCAGGTCAGGTGGTCTGGTATTTCCATCTCTCTCAGAGTTTTCCACAGTTTATTGTGATCCACACAGTCAAAGGCTTTGGCTTGGTCAATAAAGCAGAAATAGACGTTTTTTTCTGGAACTCTCTTGCTTTTTTGATGATCCAGCGGATGTTGGCAATTTGATCTCTCGTTCCTCTGCCTTTTCTAAAACACAGCTTGAACATTTGGAAGTTCACGATTCACGTATTGCTGAAGCCTGGCTTGAATTTTGAGCATTACTTTATTAGTGTGTGAGATGAGTACAATTGTGTGGTAGTTTGAGCATTCTTTGGCATTGCATTTCTTTGGGATTGGAATGAAAACTGACCTTTTCCAGTCCTGTGGCCACTGCTGAGTTTTCTAAATTTGCTGGCATATTGAGTGCAGCACTTTCACAGCATCATCTTTTAGGATTTGAAATAGCTCACCTGGAATTCCATTACCTCCACTAAGTTTGTTCATAGTGAAGCTTTCTGAGGCCCACTTGACTTCACATTCCAGGATGTCTGGCTCTAGGTGAATGTGAGTGATCACGCCATCATGATTATCTGGGTTGTGAAGATCTTTTTTATATAGTTCTTCTGTGTATTCTTGCCATTATCTTCTGCTTCTGTTAGGTCCATACCATTTCTGTGCTTTATTGAACCCATCTTTGCATGAAATGTTCCCTTGGCATCTCTAATTTTCTTGAAGAGATCTCTAGTCTTTCCCATTCTATTGTTTTCCTCTATTTCTTTGCATCGATCGCTGAGGAAGGCTTTCTTATCTCTCCTTGCTATTCTTTGGAACTCTGCATTCAGATGGGTATATCTTTCCTTTTCTTCTTCGCCTCTCTTCTTCACTTCTCTTCTTTTCACAGCTATTTGTAAAGCCTCCTCAGACAGCCATTTTGCCTTTTTGCATTTCTTTTTATTGGGGATGGTCTTAATTCTTGTCTCCTGTACAATGTCATGAACCTCTATCCATAGTTCATCAGACACTCTGTCTATCAGATCTAGTCCCTTAATTCTATTTCTCACTTCCACTGTATAGTCATAAGGGATTTGATTTAGGTCATACCTGAGTGTTCTAGTGATTTTCCCTACTTTCTTCTATTTAAGTCTGAATTTGGCAAGAAGGAGTTCATGTTCTGAGCCACAGTCAGCCCCTGGTCTTGTTTTTGCTGACTGTATAGAGCTTCTTCATCTTTGGCTGCAAATAATATAATCTATCTGATTTCAGTGTTGACCATCTGGTGATGTCCATGTGTAGAATCTTTTCTTGTGTTTTTGAATGAGAGTGTTTGCTATGACCAGTGCATTCTCTCGGCAGAACTCTGTTAGCTTTTGTCCTGCTTCATTCTGTATTCCAAGGCCAAATTTGCCTGTTTATCCAGGTGTTTCTTGACTTCCTACTTTTGCATTCCACCCCCCCCATTCTTATTACTCAGCCATAAAAAAGAATGAAATAATATCATTTGTCACAACTGGATGTATTTAGAGATTATCCTACTAAGTGAATTAAGTCACAAAGAGGATGAAATATCATATCACTTATATGTAGAATCTAAAAATGATATGATGAACTTATTTACAAAACAGAAACAAGCTCACAGATATAGAAAACACATTTATGGTTTAAAGGGGATGGGAGGGATAAATTAGCAGTTCAGGATTAATAGATACACAACACCATACATAAATGAGTTAAACAACAAGGTCCTACTGTATATCACCTTTCTTGTAATGATCTTTAGTGAAAAAGAATCTGCCCATTTATAGCTATCTGAATCATTTTACTGTACACCAGAAACAATCAGAACATTGGAAATCAAATATATTTCAATTAAAAATAAATGTCATTCTTTCTTTTTGGTTAGGTTTTTGTTTGATTTTAATTTAAAAATTAAATTAATTTGCTGGAAATATTTATTCCTATGTTAGTGCTGTATGTTTTTCAGGGAAATTGCCTATTTTTATTGTCCTTAAGGTTCTTATCTTATCCTTTCTTGCATATAGATTCTCTAGTAATAGTTCTTCCTTAATTTGTCATATTGAAAACTGATTTTCTTTTGTTCAAAAAAGAGTAGATAAATAACCAATGTAAATGCCATTTCTTCATTAAAATTCTACACCACAAAATATCTACTCATTATCTCAGTGGCTAATATAATCTAACATGTTCATATATATCTGTCTCTTATACACATCTAGATGTGTATAAGAGACAGTCATTGTGCTTTATTAATTTTTCTTTTTTTTATATTTCATTGATTGGAATTCTTATGTTTCTTTTTTCTAACTTCTCTGGGTTTAATTCGCTTTTTCATTATTTTCTAGTTTGAGAATAGCAACTCACTCCAGTATTCCTGCCTGAAAAATCCCATTGGCAGAAGAAGCTGGCAAGTTGCAGTCCATTTGGTCACAAAGAGTTGGACATGACGGAGTGACTAACACTTTCACTTTCATTTCACTATGATGGAGAATTTATATCATAAATTTTGTTTTTTTAGTATGAAAAATAGATTTACAGCTAAAATTTCCCCTGTAAGCACTGATTTACTATATCTTGTAATTTTCATTTGCATTTAAATTTCTGTTCAGTTTGACATAATTTTTATATTTCCTTGCAATTTTTTCTTCAAAATTTGATTTATGTAAAAAATGTGGTTAATTTCCAAATATTTATGTATTTTCCAGATACTTATTGTGATTGATTTCTGATTTAATTCTGTTGTGCTCAGAGAACATGCTCTGTAAGATTTCAGTCTTGTAAAATTTATTCAGAATTATTTAGTGGCCAAGAATATAGTCTATGAAAATCCTTTAATTCTTTTAGACATTTGCTCATTTATTTAAATTTTATATCATTATGGATATTGGCAGTGAAGATTTTCTTTTCCTTATTACTTTATATTTTAATATTATGGTGTGTTTTTCTTTTCATCTGAATAATGCTCATCTCAAAGTCCAGTTTGTCTAAGATTTACATAATCACCCAGTATTCTTGCATTTACTGTTAAAGAATGTATTAGTTTATAACTGGAAACAGCTTACAAAAATGCCTGACATACAACCAGGTGATAAGTAAGAGAAAAACAACCCTATAATTTCCAGTGATAACTTTTATCCCATATAAACAAATTTACATATTATCCCCTTCACATGCCATTGTGCCTCACAGAAGTCATTCACCTTGTATAAAATGCGTTCCCTAAGTCAACTTTTATCTGAGTCTTGTTCATTTTTCTATAGCATTTCCTCTTTCCACAGCATTTCCTAAAAAGTGGACTTTCCTTTCTCTAAGCTCCTGTAACTCCTAATGTCTCTCACCCATACTTGTCATTTTCTGCCTATGATGTAATTTAGGACTTATGTTTCTTTTTGCTCATCATTAGATTATACAGTCTACTCTCTGTGTCCACAGCTTCTATATCCTTAGATTCAATCAGCCACAATTTGAAAAATACTTTTTAAAAAATTTATAAAGTTCAAAAAAACTTGAATTTGCTCCATACCAGCAACATACTGTACTTTTAACTATTTGCATAATATTTAAATTATATTAGGCTTTTTTACTATAATAATATAGAAATTGTTTAAAGTTTATAAGAAGATGTGAGTAGGTTATATAGAAATGCTATCCTATTTTCATATAAGTAATCTGAGCATCCATGGATTTTTATATCAACAGCTGAGTATGGGGTATTGGAACCAATTCTCATGGAAACCGAGAGATGACTGTATGCTATTCTTTTGTTAGAATGTACTCACTTTGTGTTCCTCTTTTCTCATAACAGCAATTGCTTAGGCAACATTTTTTGTTGTTGCTTTGCTTTTTGACTCAGTTACATTTAACATTTCTAAGAATTGCCTTTGGAATATGGAGAAGGATAGAGAAGCAATAGAACAAGAAAATGGTAACATGGGCTTCCCTGGTGGCTCAGAGGTTAAAGCGTCTGCCTGGAGTGCAGGATACCCGAGTTTGATCCCTGGGTCGGGAAGATCCCCTGGAGAAGGAAATGGCAACCCACTCCAGTACTCTTGCTTGGAGAATCCCACGGTGGGAGGAGCCTGGTAGGCTACAGTCCACGGGGTCGCAGAGTCGGACACAACTGAGTGACTTCACTCTCACTCTCAACCAAAATCAAAGAGACCATAGCAGAACATTTCTCTGCCAAGACCAGTTGAGTAGTGCAGAAGTTATTTTAGTCTCCTTCATAGCTTTACCTATGCCTATTTGCAACAATGTTGGTGAAATAAGATGGATGCAGAATCATGACATGGAGAATATGGAGTTTTTTACAACTAGTCCTCCATTATTTATTATTCCAGTCAATGTTTTTGATGATAGTGATGATGAAGATGGTGGTGGTGTTGAGGAGAAGAAGGATGCACTACACATATGTAAGATATGCCTTGAAGTTTGTATATGCTTCATATACATACTAATTCTTTACTCCTCATAACAATCCTAGCATTTAGTTACTGCCATTCACTTTTTCACAGCAGAAAACTGACAGTGAAGTAGAAAATAAGAAGCCCAAGAACTGTTAGGTCTTAAAAGTCAGTCACTTTTTGAATCAAAGTGATTTAAACTCCGGAGCACACATGCATGTGTAGCATTCAACTTTCTTTGATTTGTCGCAAACAGAGCAGCAGCATCTCTAACCCTCTAAATCTTCAGAAGTGAGATAAAGAGGCTAATGTAAAAGTTCTGATTTGTCCTGTTAACCTACCAAATGCCTTCACTATGTCTGTATAAAGTGATAAAGTGTTAGCCCTCTGTAACTACTACAGGCACAATTTCCTTAAATAAAAGAGTAGATAAATAACCAATGTAAATGCCATTTCTTCATTAAAATTCTACACCACAAAATATCTACTCATTATCTCAGTGGCTAATATAATCTAACATGTTCATATATATCATAAAACATAATAAAATGGATAATGGATATATTCTGCTTAATAATATTGCTGCAATTTGAATTTCTATTTAATGACATGAATAGAAGCACATTTCTCTGAATAAAATAGTAAAATGTCAGATTATGGCTCAACAAAGAACTGAGTTATTATATAAAGGAAATTTAATGAATCATCCAAAATAGCATAAAATTTTTTTTCACATTTGTTTTCTATTTGAATTATATCTTCCATTTCAAAGAAAGAAGTTGGCATATCAATTGTATTTTAAAGTGAGCTATTAATAAGCCAAAATGTAAAATAAAAAAGTTTTCCCTCTTTGTTCTTTAACAATGAAAATGTCTTATAGGTTTTTAATATAAAAAATCTCCAACAAAACAACTCTCCTAAAATACCAATCTAATATAATGCAAGTTAGAGTTATTGCACTTAAAAAAAATAAAAACAAAATGCTCACAAATTTCAAGTACTCTAACCCAGGGCATACTTCATTCTGTTTATGTCTTAAGTGTAACATTGAATGCATATCTGCAAAAGAAATCCAAGACATTCAATCTAAGCAAAGACATATTCTGGAAAGCATTATAAAACTGAATGAAACCTATTGCTATGAAGTTACCCAGAATGAAATGGCAACATTGAAATTTTTTATGAAGTTTTGTATTGTGAAGCCTGACAAATGTTATGTAGGAAAATTTCCCTAACATCCTCCTTTCCCTCTGTGTTCCTCCTCTCTCCAAGAAACGGTCAGAGCACCTCAGAATTTCAGGAATAAGATAGTTCACTTGATATAATTTATTTCTAATTTTAAGAATAAACATTTGTTGGTACCCATCAAAACATAGGTTGTACAAATGTATATTTCTGTTTTAAGACCTAATAATGAATAATATCTTTCTTCAAAATCTATGTTAAACAAGGTATGTAAGAATCAGCAATAAAATGCACTTCTAATTATTATTTTGAGCATAATTACTTGTGATTTGGAAAAACAAAGATTAATAAATTTCAATGTACGTCTGAAATGATAAATATGTGCATACTTATAAATAGTATTGAATTAACTATCAACTGTATTTTATTTTATATGACTACATATCTTTCAGATATATCTGTCAGATATTCAGAAACAAATGGCAAAGACTTCAGGAAAATAACCTTTAATTGTTGTTTTAACAGTCTCAAGGCATATATTTCAATCAATTTTTCTTCATGCTGTTTTATTGCATTTGTTATGTCAAAGATCAAATGGATGGAGACAAGAATGAAAAGAAGATGGCTTTCTTTCCAAAACTATTAATAAGAAGATACAAGCTGTTAGTAGAAGAGCAAATACAATTTTCAAAATTCAATCTTAGTCAATATTTCTGCACAGTTAAGGAAGTGGTTTTTATAGTGATCCTGAAAATGATAAAGACACTGTTTATTTAACTTTTATGCAGGATTGACCATGCAAAGTTCTGGGCTCTGTGAATCACAAGGTGGAATCAAGATTGCTGGGAGAAATATCAACAGCCTCAGATATGCAGGTTATACCATTCTAATGTCAGAAAGTGAAGAGGCACTTGATGANAAGACACTGTTTATTTAACTTTTATGCAGGATTGACCATGCAAAGTTCTGGGCTCTGTGAATCACAAGGTGGAATCAAGATTGCTGGGAGAAATATCAACAGCCTCAGATATGCAGGTTATACCATTCTAATGTCAGAAAGTGAAGAGGCACTTGATGAGGGTGAATGAAGAGAGTGAAAAAGCTAACTTGAAACTCAACATTAGAAAAACAATGACCATGGCAGCCAGTCCCATCACTTCATGGCAAATAGAAGGGGAAAAAATGGAAGCAGTGACAGATTTTGCTTCTTGGGATCCAAAATCACTGCAGATAGTGAATGCAGCCATGAAATTAAGACACTTGTTTCTTGGCAGGAAAGTTATAACAAACATAGAAATGAAGTGAAGTGAAAGTCACTTAGTTGTGTCTGACTCTTTGCAACCCCATCGACTAAACAGTTCATGGAATTCTCCACGCCAGAGTATCAGAGTGGGCAGCTGTTCCCTTCTCCAGGGGATCTTCCCAACCCAGTAATCGAACCCAGGAGACATCACTTTGTTGACAGAGGTCTGTATAGTCAAAGTTATGGTTTTTCCAGTAGTCATGCAGGGATATGAGAATTGGACCATAAAGAAGGCTGAGCACCAAAGAGTTGATGCTTTCAAACTATGGTGCTGGAGAAGACTCTTGAGAGTCCTCTGGACTGCAAGGAGATCAGCCAGTCAATCTTAAAGGGAAATCAATATTCATGGGAAAGACTGATGCTGAAGTTGAAACTCCAATTCTTTGGTCACCAGATACGAAGAGCTGACTCATTTGAAAAGTCTTCAATGCTGAAAAAGATTGAAGGCAAAGGAGAAAGCAGCAGAGGATGAAATTATTAGTTAGTATCACCAACTCAGATGGATATGAATCTGAGCAAATTCTGAGAGATAGTGAAGGACAGGAAAGCCTGGCTTTCTGCGGTCCATGGGGTTGCAAAGAGACAGACAAGACCTGGTGTCTGAACAACAATGAAATTTAAATTAAGAATCTGTCCCCCCCCCCTCATTTTTCAATAATACTTATACAATTTCATTTACCCACATTATCAAACTGGTAAGCATATTTTGGAAGATATGGAAAAAATATTTTTATTGTATTTTATGTATCTTTATTTTCATTGTTATATTAAAATAAGAATGCTTTATGTTTTACATCAAAATAATTCACTCTAGCTTTTTTACTTATTAAAAAGCATTCATTTTATCACTATACATAGT
>SJYT01040136.1:144993-164298 GCA_006410635.1 Cephalophus harveyi
GCGATTGCCCCCTTCCAGCCCTTAAGTCTCTGGCTGCCTGTCACCGGAGGGGGATGGTCTGCAGCCGGCTATTTCCGTTCTGTCCTTTGTTCTGTGCGTGGTCCTGGCAGAGTCTTATGTTTGGGCGTTTCGCGTGGTAGCTATCCTACAGTCTGGATTGCTAGCTCAAGTTAGTTCGCTTTGATCTCGCGTGGGCCCTCTGATCTCACGCTGGGCGGGCGTTCCGGCCCCAGTCTTTGCAGCCCGCGCCTCCCGCTGCTCGGTTCTTACAAAGCACTGCTGTCCGCGGTTCCCGCCTCTCCCAGCCCAGCCCCCAACTTGTTAGTGGCGGATGCGGGCGTCTGGGCTGTTTTTCTGATGGGAGAGTTACTGTTGGGCTCGTAATCTGTTGGTTTTAGTTATTTATTTTTCCTTCCTGTTATGCTGCCCTCTGTGCTTCCAAGGCTTGCCCCAGACTCGGCAGCAAGAATGTTTCCTGGTGTTTGGAAACCTCTCTTCTTACGAGTCTCTTCCTGGGACAGGATTCCCTTCCCGGGACGGAGCTCTCTCCCTACCTCCTTTGTCTCATTTTTCGTCTTTTATATTTTTTCCTACCTGTTTTTGAAGCCAANTTTATTTTTCCTTCCTGTTATGCTGCCCTCTGTGCTTCCAGGGTTTGCCCCAGACTCGGCAGCGAGAATGTTTCCTGGTGTTTGGAAACCTCTCTTCTTACGAGTCTCTTCCCACGACAGGATTCCCTTCCCGGGACGGAGCTCCCTCCCTACCTCCTTTGCCTCTTTTTTCGTTTTTTATATTTTTTCCTACCTGTTTTTGAAGCCAATGATCTGCTTTTCTGGGTGTCTGATGTCCTCTGCCAGCATTCAGAAGTTGTTTTGTGGAGTTTACTCAGCGTTGAAATGTTCTTTTGATGAAATTGTGAGGGAGAAAGTGGTCTCCCCATTCTATTCCTCCGCCATCTTAGGACCACCTCCCTAGAGTTATCTATTCTTGTCTGGGGGATGTTCCTGTGGTGAATGACTAAGTTGGAGATTGAGTACGTACAGAATTGTTATATAGTGTGCCACACGTGAGTAGCACAATATTTGGATGTAGTAGGAACTTCATGAGTTGATGATGGAAACCAGTGTACCAATGTATTCATATGTAGAAAATTCAGTCCTGTCAGTCAATAACTTATTGAATTCCTGTTACATTCCAGGCTTCTCTGCTAGGTGCTTTTATTATCACTAAATTTAACTTTTGTTGTTCTTATTGTACTTTAACAAGTATTTATCAAATACTTATTAAATATCAGGCATTATGCTGGGAACTTTCTATGCAGTGATTTATATACTCTTTACTCTTCACAAAAACCTTATAAGGGAGTTTTATTTTTGTGCTCAGTTTACGGATGGGAAAATGGATGTTTTAAAAGCGATTAGGCATTCATCCTATGACAAATAGTTTGCAGGTAGCAGTCAGGATTTGAATAAAAGTCATAAGATATTAAGGTAATAAAATTCTTTTTTAAAAGTGTTTTATTTTATATTGAAGTATAGTTGATTAACAGTGCTGTGATAGTTTCAGGTGAAAAGTGAAGAGACTTAGCCATACATATACATGTATCCATTCTCCTCCAAACTACCCTCCCATCCAGGCTGCCATATAACATTGAGCAGAGTTTCCAGGTAGTAAAGTTCTTAACTATAAAATACCTCTTCAGATGCAGATATATGCAAACTATGAAAAAGTTGGCTTAAAGCTCAACATTCAGAAAACGAAGATCATGGCATCTGGTCCCATCACTTCAATCTAATGAGATGGATGAAACTGGAACCTATTATACAGAGTGAAGTAAGCCAGAAAGAAAAACACCAATACAGTATACTGACACATATATATGGAATTTAGAAAGATGGCAATGATGACCCTGTATGCGAGACAGCAAAAGAGACACAGATGTATAGAACGGACTTTTGGACTCTGTGGGAGAGGGAGAGGGTGGGATGATTTGGGAGAATGGCATTGAAACATGTATACTATCATGTAAGAACGAAGCGCAAGCCTATGTTCGATATAGGATACAGGATGCTTGGGGCTGGTGCATGGGGATGATCCAGAGAGATGATGTGGGGTGGGAGGTGGGAGGGGGATTCGGGATTGGGAGCTAATATACACCCATGGTGGAATCATGTCAATGTATGGGAAAACCAATACGGTACTGTAAAGTAAAATAAAGTAAAAATAAAGTTAAAAAAAAAAAAAGTGTGGAAAGAATGAAATAATAGAGTCAATAGAAGAAATTAAAAGAAGCACAGTTTATAGAGTTGTTAAATGAAAAGTTGCTTTTTGAACAAAACAAAAAAAAAGATACATTATTAGAAAAAATTTGAGAAATAGATAGAGAAGGTATACCTTAATGAATTAAGAGCACTGGTATTTAGAAAGATTACTATAGAACCTAGATTATTATGGTCTTCCAAGGTGACACAGTTGTAAAGAATCCGCCTGCAATGCAGGAGTTGGGGATTCTATCCCTGAGTCAGGAAGAACCCCTGGAGAAGGAAATGGCAACCCACTCCAGTATTCTTGCCTGAGAAATTCCATGGAAAGAGGAGCCTGGAGGGTTATAGGCTATGGGGTTGAAAAAGAGTTGGGCACAACTTAGTGAATAAACAAAAATGACAGGATACTATCTTTACAAATGTTACCTCACTTAAGCAAATTAAGGTATGAGGGTTTTAACATTCTTGTTTTGTCAACAAAGACATCAAATTCCACAAAGTTAGTTGACTAGGGTCATAGTCAATTAATCACGGAATTAATGTTCAATTCTGTTACTATCCTAAATCACACATAGAGGAAATGTGCACATATGGGTCAAAGCCATTTAAAAATTTAAGAGAAACCTTTCCTCAACTTCTCTAAGATTATTAGCATCAGTGTTAGTTTTGGAGAAACAAAACTCTCTAAGTGTGTGCAGGATGCCATTGGTGGCATTCATGAATTCCAGCTGCCTCCCTGGGTCACCACACCTTTTCCAACAATCCAAATTGCTTTCAGTTATAGGTTTTGTCAAAGCTGTTGATGGGACATCACTGTCTTTAATGCACCAAGAGAATCAGCTCATTGCAAACCTTCTCTAATATCTATTTCTATAGTTTACACGAGTAAAAGGAACAGCCAAGCAGAAGTGCCAATTATTTTTTATTGGTCTTTCCATCTAACTTTTAGGCTAGAGGGAAAACAACAGGATCTGTAAACATTAAACTCACATTAGAGTTCTGCATTTTCTTCCAATTACTGTTTATTTCCCTAAAATTCTGGTGATTCATATCCCTGTTCTGCACTGCTTACCACTCTCTCTCTCATCATTCTTATTTATTCTCTAACCACCACCCACTGTTCTCATTTTATTTACCTACTCCAGGTGCTGGGAATGTTACCCTGTTTCACTATATTGTGCAGGCAAAGAATGAAATAATAAGCTCAAAGATATTTTCAAATTCACAGCTTCTTCCTTCATGTGAGAGAGGGGCTTGCACATGTCTGAACTATGGAGAAATCTAATTTGTATTCCTCTTATGCTGAGCAATTCCCCACAGAGTCCTGAGCAATCAATTGTACATTGTAGCAGTGAGACTAGCTATGCTCCTCCCATGGCTGACATTTCATTGATTATCTCAAGAATGTCCTTGTATCACTTTCTATTCTTGTTGATGAAACATTTGACAAATTGTGTCCCTGTCTGTGTTTCATTCTTTTTCTCATTCTTTAGATTAGGAATAGGAGATAGCTTAAAATTTTCATATAATTTACTTCCTTCTTGTTTTATTTTCCCTTTAATATCAATAGTACAAAATATTTACCTTTTCTGTGTGACTTTCTTAAACATATTTAGATTATTTCTAAACTTGTGACAGTCCTTTAATGTGGTACAGAATAAAGTATATATCTCAATAATTTAAATTAGGCATTTGTACTATTAATGTTATGAGCAATTTCTTCACAAGATAATTTATTTCCTCCTTTAATTAGAGCAGGAAAGATTGCTAAATTGGTGAAAGAAAGAAAGTGAATTCACTCACTTGTGCCCGACTCTGTGACCCAATGAACAGCAGCCTGCACCAAGCTCCTCCATCCATGGGATTTTCAAGGCAAGAGTACTGGAGTGGGTTGCCATTTCCTTCCCCAGGGAATCTTCCCAACCCAGGGATCAAACCCAGGTCTCTTGCATTGTAGACAGACACTTCACCATCTGAGCCACCAGGGAAGTCCTAAATTGGTAACAAAGTGCAATTATCTTTCTGTGGCTTCTCTGAACATCTGTATACAGTTAGATGTTAATGTATCTTATTTAGATTGGAAAGCTTTTTATTTCCCTTGACAATGCCAATAAGTTAAATATTATTCATATAAACATATGCTATTTTAAATTAAATGAGAAAATTATTGATTTCATTATAAAAAAGGTTTTAATTTTAACAAGATGGATATAGTTGATGCTCTAAATATTAAATTTAATATTAAATTTTAAAATTTAATATTATAGAATTTTCTATCTCAAACAATTATCTTTAATCTTCTAGAATATGTTCTTAAATTACATGTGAGTATTTATTTCAAAGTGTTAAGTATCTGTGTATATGGTCAGCCCACATAATGCGTTTGAACACATGGAAAATGCCATTCATTAAATCATTTAATAAAAATTATTGGATAGTATTTTGTGCCAGATACTTACCTAGGTGCTAGTGACAGGGACAATGTAAAGGAACAAAGTAGGTAATTAAATAGGTAATCCCATTAGGGGATTGTAAGCAAAGAAAAAATGTATGGGAGACACCTGTAAGTTAATAATCACTCAAGAAAACAGGATTGCTTAACAACAAATACAAGCAGTCTTGCTCAGCAATAAAACCATGCAGTGGAATCATGAGAAATACTCCAAAATGGTAGAATAATGTCATGAGACCCTCGTCTTGCCCAGTGAGCTCAGTAGTTAATGATCCCTAGGACATGCTCTCTGCATACATTAAAAAATAAAAATTATGGAAAGGCAACATTTCACAGTGAAAGAACTTCATTGTACTAAGATATGAAATACTATTGCCATAGTGCCATGACAGTCCCGGCTAGACCTTATAGGGACAAGAAAACTCTCCTGCCCAACCTGAACAGGGTGCTGATGGTGGAAGCTTGATGTCTACTGAAGAATGAGGAAGAAAGTGGTCTTTTCTCCCTCTCCACTTTTCCTTTGATTATAAAACTGTATCCCAGTAAGTTCTTGGGGCCACTCCCTCTGGCACGCCTGTGTGTGACCCTCATATCCAATGCTAGTAAACCACTTCTCATCTATCACTTCACCTCTTACTGATTATTTCTGTGCTGAGACATAAAGAACCAGATCTTGCAGCCCCTCAAAACGCCACCTGGCAGTTTCACTAGGAATGAAATATTTCCTAGAGAAAATTACAGTTCAACAGTGAAATACATGAACAAGTAAATATTTTTGATTGTTTTAGTAAATAATTATAAATGTTTCCAAGAAACACAGATACAACCAAATAATTTCACCTAAAATGGTGAAGGGAGTTTGTCGAGGATTAATAACTGAGTATGCTGTGGAGAATGGGAAGGCAGACATTTTTATCAGGCAACCAACATCAAAGGCATGTAAAGCACACAGTATGGTTTGGGAAAAGGAAGGACTCCCTGTTAACTTTCTAGGGCTGTCTTAACAAAGTGCAGCTATATTGGTGGTTTAAAACAAAAGAAAGGCATTCTCTTACATTTCTGGACACTTGAAGACTGGAATCATTTTTCGCTTTGAAGCTCTAGAGAAGAATGCTTCCTGTCTCCTTTAGCTTCTGGCACTTCTTGACCTGTAGCTGCATCATTTTCGTCTCTGCCTCTGACATCACATGACTTT
Organism: Cephalophus harveyi; assembly: GCA_006410635.1. Taxonomy (NCBI): domain Eukaryota; kingdom Metazoa; phylum Chordata; class Mammalia; order Artiodactyla; family Bovidae; genus Cephalophus; species Cephalophus harveyi. The sequence goes on from SJYT01040136.1 coordinate 150,905, forward strand.
CATCCCTCTATGTCCTCTCCATTTATATTTTCCAATGTCTTTATCCTTTTAAGGACACCAGTTATTGGATTTGGGGCCCATCCTAATATAATAACACTCAACCTGAATTTGATTATATCACCGAAGACCCTCTTTGCAAATAATGTCACATTCACAGGTACTAGAATTAGGACTTGTGCATATCTTTTTGGGGAACACAATCTAACTCATAACAAAATCCTACCAAAGATTTTTTGAAAACAAATTTAAAACAGCTAATAAAGTATGCTGAGTTTGGATTTCAGGCATTATGGAAATATCAAAGCTTTTAATCCAGGTATCTGCTGAGGTGCTAATGTTTGTTTTAAAATGTTAAATGCTGGAGCTGTGGAAGATAAATTGGAAGGTTGGAAACCACAGACTTGAACTAAGAAATTTAGAGAGTCAATTCCTAGGCAGGTTGATAAGAAGTCTGGGGGTCCCCAAGGAGAGAGGGGTCTGGGGTTCTCGAGGAGGAGATAGGGGTCTGGAATTCTCAAGGAGGAGGAAAGAACAAACTTTTTTTCCTCTACATTTCTTGGTCTTATCATATAAAACCTCGAACTGTCCAAGCCTGGAACTGATGATTATACAACAAGCAACTCAGTTTAAACTCTGTGCTAAGGATTATATAACAATAAAGTATCCTGCTTGAGGACAGTTTCTGGAAAAAACCTGGCTAATCCTGTTATCTTAAAATGTAAATTATGGGAGTGGCTCTAGTAAGATCTTTACAACCTCCAGACATTCTTTTGATTCATTGTAATAACTAATCTAAAAAAGTATATAACTCCATTGCTAACACTAGCAGGGGGCACTCTTTCTGCCCCTTTCTGATGTCTATGTCAGAAGCTTTCTCTATCTCTTTTATATTTTAATAAAACCTTATTACACAAAAGCCCTGTGTGATCAAGCCTTGTCTCTGGCCCTATATTGAATTCTTGACCTCTGGAGGCCAAGAATCCTGGCGTCTTTCGTGGTTCAGCAATAACCTTTCAAAATGACTACCAAAGATTGACAAGAGAGGATAAAAGTAAAAACAATGGGCATCAGTGACTTATGAATTTGCTAAATTCATGCTGATATGGAGTATAGGGTGCTGGATGGTGTACCCTGTTTCAATAAGAGACCACAAGAGAAAATAAGGCAGTTTATTACTCCCAGGTCCTGGAAGAAGCACCTGAAATGCTTTCCGAAACCATAGAGGGAGGGGAGGTCAAGGCAAAGTGCACAGAGGGAGAAAGGCAGTACCTGGGGCACATGCCTTTACTAGGAGTAAAGGGTGGGATGTGGATAGAGTGCTCTGGAGTTCCTTGACTGAGGCCAGATTGGTCAGTTTAAACTGAAAGAGCAGGGTTTTGGCAAACTCTGCTTCCCTGATGGCTCAGTGGGTAAAGAATTGGCCTGCGATGTAGGAGACCTGGGTTTGATCCCTGGGTTGGAAAGATCCCCTGGAGAAGGGAATGGTTACCTACTCCAGTATTCTGGTCTGAAGAATTCCATGGACTATGTAGTCCATGGGGTTGCAAGGAATCAGACACCACTGAGTGTCTTTCACTTTCATAGGGATCTTATCTAACAGGGGCATAAGGTAAACTTCTGCTAGTTACTCTGAGTGTTCTTTTTAGGGCAGGTGTTTGTGAGAGGAGCTGGAGTTAAAGGTTCCTGCAGGCATCTTAGCCAATGAAATGGGTGCAGGGGCAGCAATACCATGGGGTAGTTTAGAAAGTTATAAACAGTGATAATATGTATGAGATTTTTGGAGGGAGAAAAAAGGAGGAAGAAACCTGATGCAAAAGTCATGACTGGCTGTAAATCAGAGTTCATACACAGAGGGAGCAAAAAAAAAAAAAAAAAAAATAGCAAACAGATTTGGAGCAGGGAATATGGAAGAAGAAAATTAATTTAATTTTAGTCTTCTACAAGGAAATCTTAAGATTGGGGAATATATTAATGAAAAAAACTCCCATGGATAGCTGTAAATACTAACCTGCATTTCAGGAAAGGGTTAGATGTGAAATGATGTCATTAGATGTAAATGATGGTTTAGTTCTTGGGGAATCATAATCACTGCTCAATTTTACTGAGGTGGGAGAAGAAAAGAGTAATCAAGACCAAAATCTTGGGAAAAATTTGACACTGTATCAAATGAGACACTATCATAAATGTCATATATAAAATTATATTTATAATGTTTTTCAGAATTGAACAAGAAGGATACATTCAAATCACTTAAAACTATTGCTGGCACATAAAATTTTTAATAAATATTTCCTATCATTATTACAGGCATTATTATTATTGCTCAAGTGCAACATTCACTTTCTATAAATCTGATAGGATTTTAGGTTGCTAGATTATCATTTTTTTGCTTCTTTTCTTAATTCAATATAAGATTCTTTAAATTCACAGTGTTTTACAATTTTCAAAATTTCACACATGTAATTTCATATAATTCTATAACAACTTCTTTTCCCCTACTCCTGTATTGCCCCTCCATCTTAGATGAATATATTTTAAATAAAAGTTTTAGAGATATTTTAGTTTAAAAAGAAACTGTGGAGGTAATATAGTGTTTTCATATATTTAACATTTAGTTTCTCCTTGTTAAAACTTACATTACTAAGGTAACACTGTCACAATTAGTGAATGAATATTGTTGCATTATTACTAAGCAAAATTAAAAATTTTTAGATCATTTTCTTATTGTAGTTGTGTTTCCTTTGGCTTCTCTTAACTATGAGTTTGTCAGACTTTACCCGTTTTTGGTGACTGACCACCATGAAGTTTGCTGGTCACATATTTTGCAGAATGTCTGCCAATGGGAATTTGTCTGATGTACTTCTCACAATTAGACTGAAGTTATGGGGGTTTGGGAGGAAGAGCACAGAGATAAAGCATCAGTGTCATTTTATCATATCAGGGCCTTATATATCAACATGATTTTCACTATTGATCTAGACTTTGATCACATGGCTGTGTAGTGTTTGGAAAGTTTCATCTCTGTGAATTACTCCTTATTTTATCCTCTATGAAAACTTCAGAAGAAAGTCACTATGCAAAGTCCACGTTTAAGAAGTGGGGAGTTATACTTTCCCTTCTTCAGAGCAGATTATCTACATAAATTATATGGAATTCCATATGAAATGTTTGTTTTTTCTCCTGCAATCATCTATTTATTGAATCATTATTTATATCAGTATGGAGTCAATGTGGGGTTTTTTTTTTTTTTGGATGTCTTTGCTATCTGGCACTATTACTTTGTTCCAAGCTCATCTTGTATCTTCCTTCCTCAGTCCTAAAAACAACTATTTCTCAAGGATGTCTGGATCGTTTTACTGGAGAATGGTTTTAGAAACCTATTCTGAGTGCTACATGTGTTTATTGCTAAAGGGATGTCAATACTTCTACACCCACTCAGAGAACAAAGTATGTGTGTATATACTGATCTTTGTATATAACATATCTCTAAATGTTTCTATATGCAATAATTTGTATGATGTGAACATGAGTTTATATTGATATCTCCACCTCTAATACATTACCGCATAGGTTATTCTAGCCTCCTCATCCTGTTTCTGCAACTTCAATCCAACAATGAGAAATCTGGTTCCCACTACCCACTAGACATGTAGAGGTTTACTCAGTTCCAGTATATGTGTATAATGGTTTCAGAATTCCTAACTTGAATCCCCGTGGGAAAAAAACACTATACCAACTAGAGTATAGTGCAACTTATTGTGTATAATTCCTTTTGCCTTTAGTCTTATGTATTTTATCCATAGTCAAATTTACTTAGATTAGTACCTATTTCCACTCTGTCTCAGTGAGGCCAATTTATATATTTACATACACTATAATATTTTAAAAAATGATTAAAAAAAATTTAAACCCAAGTACAAAATAGTCATACTGCTTACAACAAAAAGGAAAAGAAGAAAAAAACATTTCTTATTAATCACTAACCAGTCCATTCTAAAGGAGATCAGTCCTGGGTATTCTTTGGAAGGAATGATGCTAAAGCTGAAACTCCAATACTTTGGCCATCTCATACGAAGAGTTGACTCATTGGAAAAGACCCTGATGCTGGGACGGATTGGGGGTAGAAGGAGAAGGGGACGACAGAGGATGAGATGGCTGGATGGCAGGCATCACGGACTCGATGGACATGAGTTTGAGTGAACTCCGGGAGATGGTGATGGACAGGGAGGCCTGACGTGCTGCGATTCATGGGGTCGCAAAGAGTCGGACACGACTGAGCGACTGAACTGAACTGAACTGAAGTCTGAATAACTACAACTATGAGATGATGCTCTTTTCAAAGTCAAAATAGATGCATTTTAATTATCCTTATAAAACGGTCATTTAGTATTATTTTCTAATTGTGCCCTTCAGGGTAAACTTTTTTTGTAATTAATTTCAGTAGGATTTACCCAGATTATTCATCAAAAACTTAAAGAAGGAAATACAGACCTAGTATTTATCTTAAAATGTCTACACAATTAAATTTGTAAGGTTTTCTACAACTAAAAATGAAATACCAACTATCTTGAGAAGAGCAAACCAATTTGTGATTTCTCCTAGCAAATTTTATGTATTCCTTTTGTTTTGATATCAGTTATCATTTTGGAAAAACTAAACAAACTATGATTATTGTGAGATTGCACTACCAAAATTAACCAACTAACAGTCTTCTGTGTATGAAGATCTGTACCTGTGAACTGTTATTTCTACAGTAGGAATGTTAGTTCCATAATAGTTCTATAGTAAAAAAGGAGAAAAATATACATACTTTATCATTTAATAATGTCTTTCATGTACCATTGTTAATAAGAATACTTTAAAACTGAGTAAAAGAAGATTTTAGGCATTTGGAAACACTGTGAGACCTGCTCCTTCCAGTGCATAAAATTATTCTTCGTCAGTACCTATATTTGATGTATGACTGTTGAAGTCTTATTCATTACCTGAAAAAGCAATGTCTAGGTAAAGCACCCAGAAATCAAACTAAGATGCAGTGGGAAAAAAATAATAAATCCATTACTTAGAGCAGAGATCTAGACTTTTCACTAAATTTCTTGACTTTGAGCCCTTTGTGTTTCCACTTCTTTATTTAAAAGCTGTTTCACTTAGATATATTCTAATGAACTCTCTAATATTAGTATGATATGATTTTCTATAAAAATTACATATGGCATTTTCTATTCCTGTAATCACACCCATGAACTCATACAAGGTAACATGTCTCCTCAGCACAAAATAACATAGAAGGCAGCTAGAAAAACAAACACATATATTTATTTAGTTTTAAAATTATTGTCCCTGAAAACCTCTAGAGAGGTTAGCTGATGCTGTGAAATAATAATTCTAATTCTGAATATAGATCTATTAATCAAAATTTTATCTACAACCAAGGCAACCGAACAACCCAAATATATTTCACTACAGTAATTTTTATTTTCCCAGTACAGACACTACTCCATAAAGGTGCTTGGAAATAACAAGTAGAAGTTGCAAAACAATTTAGCATGTGGCATCTCAATAAATCATTGAAAGCTCTGCTCTTGACACAGGATTTGCTTTAGTCAGCTTTTTACAATTCTGTAGTTCTAAATATCTTGCATTTTCATTCTTTAAATTTCAGTTCCCTAGAAAATATAAGTATATATTTATAGCCTGTTGCTTAGCACCCAAGCTCTTCATCATCTAGCCCATGCCTGTATCTGAAACGTCATGGCTGCTCATCTGATGGTTATGTATGCAAATGACCCACAGCTGCTCAAATGAGACCCTCCATCAAATGCTTCACACACTTGTTTTCACACTCACTGTTTCTCCTGAATGTAATGACTCTATATTCATTTCTTTATCTGGATGATTTCTAAACATTGAACTGACTCATGTTCTTTCTGAATTTCCCCCACTACTCTGGAGTTTAGCTTAGTTATCCTGTTTCTGATCCCAGAGTATAATTCAATGCACAACTCCCCATACTGCATTGTGTATTATTGAATTACAAGGTCTCTCTCCTCTAGTTGTGCTTTCTTTAAAACTAGGGACAAAGTTTTATTTTATTTGACTTTGTGTGTGTGTGTGCACTGGTCATTTCCGAGTCTTTGCAACCCCAAGAACTGTTCCTTGCCAGGCTCCTCTGTCCATGGGATTTCCCAGGCAAGAACACTGGAGTAGATTGCCATTTTCTTCTCCAGGGGATCTTCCCAACTCAGGGATTGAACCCACATTATTGTATCTCCTGCATTGGCAGGTGGATTCTTTACCACTAGTGCCACCTGGGAAGCCCGTTTGACATTACCAGCACCTAACCAAATGGGGTAGTCACTCAGTAAATGCCTCTTGACTGAATTGGTGAAAAGCTAGTTTCTTTAAAAATGTGTGAGTTGGGGGGGTGATGGGGAGGGACAAAAACCCATCGTAGGCTTATCAATGCAGCCATTTACAAAACATATAATCTTGACAAATTGAAATTTACATGAAATGTAAATGGAATTGACTTTTAATTGGGCTACTTTTTGTTGAAATCTTTGTGGTGTCTTAGGTTGACCTTGAACAAATTGCCTTCATTTTATGGAACTCAGTTTCTTTAAGTAAAATAATGAAAGTATCTCTATTGTTAAGAGGTGAGAGTGAAATAAAAAGTAACAGTCCTCACTACCTGCAAGGCACAGAGTAAATCCTAACTCTATTTCTCACATACTCAATTTTTAGTTTAAATACCATTCCAAAAGATTTCAGTGACATATGAGAATTGTAAAGAAACCCCATAGCCATGCAATCAAGTATTTAGATAGTAAATAATTTATTTTATTTTATCCTAAATGTGGATACATCAATGATTTTGCAAGTTAGGGAAATATTATTTTAAAGAAGCCTCTCTTGATCTTGAACTGCCCTGGAGGCACAGTGGTAAAGAATACACCTGCCAATGCAGGACACACAAGAGACACAGGTTCAGTCCCCCTGGTGAGGAAGATATCCTGGAGTAGAAAGTGGCAATATGCGCCAATATTCTTGCCTGAAAAATTCCACGGACAGAAGACCCTTATGAGCTACAGTCCATGGGGTCACAAAGAGTTACAGATGACTAAGCACACACACACTGTCTTAAATTAGAATGAAATACTACAGTAAATACCTGGACAAAACTTACAGACCCAATAGATGGGATGGTAGAATTAGACTATCCAGAAGGCAACAAACATGATTACTACTGTATCTAGCATAAACTATTGGGATTCAGCATTCTCCTAGGCCCCAGTTCACATTTAGCAATTTTATATGGCAGATGTCAGTCAAAATAGAATCTGATTCTGTTAAAATTAAGCAACTAACTACAAAAAAAATTAGAAATTTTAGAAGCTTAATTTTTATCAGTCAATATCAGTATATTCTGAGAGATGATCTGTAGTTTAGAATGATTAAAATGCATATTATCATGTCAAAAATTGAAGAAAACATTTGACTATTTCATTAATTACAGCAATAGGTGAGAATATGACTTCAAAATTGAATATTGCAACAATAGGTGAAAATGTGACTTCAAAACTGAATTAATTTTCTCCCATCCTAGACTTTTTCCAGTGATAACTCTAGTATTACTTAGTTGAATAGCTATTCTCAGAATAATGTATAAACCTAAATATTAAGATGAAAGTAAGAATATGAATATTATGAAGTTGGGTTTTAGATTTTTGCCTTTTAAAAATTCTAAACAAATACCCTGGACATTTAAAAGCTATTTCATGACATTAATCAATGTTAGATATTCTGAAAACTCACTATGTCTTATGGAGACCACAACACTGACATCATGCAAAGACAAATCTCATCAGGGTAATAAAAATACAGCAAACCAATTTGGAAAATTCAAATAAAAGAAAAAGTCTGCCACTCCCTTATTGATCCTTTTCAGTCTCTTGACTTTGAACCATCTATACTGGGATGACTCATCAATTTACATCTCCAGCCCAAACTCTCTTCTGAACTCTAGACTCCTATATTACATCAAATACTCAATAACTTCACTTTTGTATATCTCAAATTTCCTTGGTCCAAAGCAAAATGCCTCTCTAGATGTGCTTATCTTTTTTGGTTTCTCAATTTCAGTAAGTGGCAATATTTTCTCAAAGCAGTGTTTGTCCAGTGTTTTGGGTCATATTTGACACTTCTCTAGGTATATTCATATGCACATCAGTAGCAAATATCTTACCAAGCATCTGTACTAACACTGTTATCAAAGCCATTTTGTCCCTCCTTTGAACTCTTGCATTAGTTTTCTAATTTGTTTCCCTTTTCCTGACTTGTGCCAGTGCAGCCTGCAGATAACACAACAACCAGGATGATCTATAAAATATAAATTATAACATCATCACTTTTGTGCTTAAAACTGTCTAATCCCACCAGGATTACACTTGTAGTCAAAGTTAGATTGATTTAGTTTGGTGTATGAAGAAAAAATTCACATCAGAGAAAGCTGTCAGATAGCATTTACATGGAGGACCTCATAATGTTCTAAGGAGGAATTTGAAAAACAAAAATCTGTTTTGGATGACTTCAGTTCAGTTCAGTCACTCAGTCATGTCTGACTCTTTGCAACCCCATGGACTGAAAAACACCAGGCTTCCCTGTTCATCACCAACTCCCAGAGCTTACTCAAACTCATGTCCATCCAGTCAGTGATGCCATCCAACCATCTCATCCTCTGTCATCCCCTTCTTCTCTCACCTTCAATCTTTCCCAGCATCAAGGTCTTTTCAAATGACTCAGTTCTTCAAATCAGGTGGCCAACTGAAACTCCAGGTTGGAGTTTCAGCTTCAACATCAGTCCTTACAATGAACATCAGGACTGATTTCCTTTCAGTTCAGTTCAATCGCTCAGTCGTGTCCGACTCTTTGCGACCTCATGAATCGCAGCACGCCAGGCCTCCCTGTCCATCACCATCTCCCGGAGGTCACTCAGACTCACATCCATCGAGTCAGTGATGCCATCCAGCCATCTCATCCTCGGTCATCCCCTTCTCCTCCTGCCCCCAATCCCTCCCAGCATCAGAGTCTTTTCCAATGAGTCAACTCTTCGCATGAGGTGGCCAAAGTACTGGAGTTTCAGCTTCAGCATCATTCCCTCCAAAGAAATCCCAGGGATGATCTCCTTCAGAAAGGACTGGTTGGATCTTCTTGCAGTCCAAGGGACTCTTAAGAGTCTTCTCCAACACCACAGTTCAAAAGCATCAATTCTTCGGCACTCAGCCTTCTTCACAGTCCAACTCTCACATCCATACATGACCACAGGAAAAACCATAGCCTTGACTAGACGGATCTTAGTCGGCAAAGTAATGTCTCTGCTTTTGAATATACTATTTAGGTTGGTCATAACTTTTCTTCCAAGGAGTAAGCGTCTTTTAATTTCATGGCTGCAGTCGCCATCTGCAGTGATTTCCTTTAGGATGGACTAATTTGATCTCCTTGCAGTCCAAGGGACTCTCAAGAGTCTTCTCCAACACCTCAGTTCAAAAGCATCAATTCTTCAGTGCTCAACTTTATAGTCCAACTCTCACATCCACACTTGACTAATGGAAAAACAATAGCTTTGACTAGATGGACCTTTGTTGGTAAAGTAATATCTCTGCTTTGTAATGTGCTGTCTAGGTTGGTCATAGCTTTTCTTCCAAGGAGTAAACATGTTTTAATTTCATGGCTGCAATCACCATCTGCAGTGATTTTGGAACCCCCCAAAATGAGTCTCTCACTCTTTCCATTGTTTCCCTATCTATTTGCCATGAAGTGATGGGACCAAAGGCCATGATCTTAGTTTTCTGAATGTTGAGTTTTAAGCCAACATTTTCACTCTCTGCTTTCACTTCCATCAAGAGGCTCTTTAGTTCTTCATCACTTTCTGCCATAATGGTGGTGTCATCTGCATATGAGGTTATTGATATTTCTCACAGCAATCATGATTCCAGCTTGTGCTTCATCCAGCCTGGCCTTTCTCATGATGTACTCTGCATATAAGTTAAATAAGCAGGGTGACAATACACAACCTTGATGTACTTCTTTCTCGATTTGAAATCAGTCTTTTGTTCCATGTCTAGTTCTAACTGTTGCTTCTTGACCTGCATACAGATTTCTCAGGAGGCAGATCAGGTGGTCTGGTATTCCCATCTCTTGAAGAATTTTCCACAGTTTGTTGTGATCCACATAGTCAAAGGCTTTGGTATAGTCAATAAAGCAGAAGTAGATGTTTTTCTGGAACGCTCTTGTTTTTTTGATGATCCAGTGGATTTGAGAAATTTGATCTCTGGTTCTTCTGCCTTTTATAAATCCAGCTTGAACAACTGGAAGTTCATGGTTCACATACTGTTGCAGCTTGACTTGGAGAATTTTGAACATTACTTTGCTAACGTGAGATGAGTGCAATTGTGTGGTAGTTTGAACTTTCTTTAGCATTGCCTTTCTTTTGGCATTTTGGCATTGCCTTTCATTCTTTGGGATTAGATACTGTTAACTAACAGGGCAGTTCAGCATCAGGTATCTTGATCATCTTTGTCCAGAAAACGAGAAGAATGATTTGGGCTAGTTAAAGCCATCACATTTTAGGAAAAATGTAGTTATTTTGTAACTGTGATGTGTTCTTTAAAAAAAAAAAACAAAAACAAATTATTGGAGTATAGTTGATTCACATTGTTGTGTTAGTTTTGCTGTTCAGCAAATTGAATCTGTTGTATATATATACATACATATATCCAGTCATTTTTAGATTCTTTTTCTATGTAAATCATTATAGAATATTAAGTAGAGTTCTATCCAGTAAGCTCTTATTAGTCAACTATTTTATATATGGTAGAGTGTATATGTCAACCTCAATCTCCCAATTTATCCCTCTGCCTGCTTCCCTCCCGTAACCATATATTTTTTTTTAACATCTATAACTCTATTTCTGTTTTGTAAATAAGTTCATTTGTAACATTCCATATATAAATGGTATTATATGATATTTGTCTTTCTCTGACTTACTTCATTCAGTATGACAATCTTTAAGTCCATCCATGTTGATGCAAATTGCATTATTTTTTTTTTCTTTATCCATTCCTCTGCTGATGGACATATATTGATGGGTTGCTTCCATGTCCTGACTTTTGTAAATAGTACTGCTTGACTGTGTTCTCTTAGAAACTGTGTTGATATAAGAAAGAATGTATTGATTCCAGATAAGATTGGTTTTCACCTTCTCAAGGCCCATGGCGGAGAAGGCAATGGCACCCCACTCCAGTACTCTTGCCTGGAAAATCCCATGGACGGAGGAGCCTGGTAGGCTGCAGTCCATGGGTGGCTGAGTCAGACACTTCACTTTCATGCATTGGAGAAGGAAATGGCAACCCACTCCAGTGTTCTTGCCTGGAGAATCCCAGGGATGGCGGAGCCCAGTGGGCTGCCATCTGTGGGGTCGCACAGAGTTGGACACGACTGAAGCGACTTAGCAGCAGCAGCAGCAGCAGCAAGGCCCATGGACATCATTCATGTGTTTAAGAGAAAAGACAGTATTTTCATAGTGACTTATGAGGCCTCAATAAATATCATCGCACATCTCTGACCTAGTTTATTCCTACTACTTGAGAAGGGGACAACAAAGGACGAGATGGTTGGATGGCATCACCGACTCAATGGACTTGAATTTGAGAAAGCTCTGGGAGATGGTGAAGGATAGGGAAGCCTGGTGTGCTACAGTCCATGGGGTTGCAAAGAGTTGGACACAACTGAGTGACTGCACAACAATAGCAACTTGAGTCACTTATTTCTATATACACTCACCTTTGTTTTTTTTTGCAACAACCAAATGAGCTCCTACTTGGCATTCTTATATTTGAAATTATTCTGCGGGACCTGCAGAGAATTTACTTGCTCTCTTTCACATCTTCACTTAAACAGCACATTCTCAATGTTCCTTTCATGGTCACATTTGCATTTTAACTTTGCAAATCCCACTCTGCAAATATTCTCTATCACCTCTTCTTGCTATATTTTATTCCCAATAACACATTATACATTGCATTAATAGCTTGCTATAGACTTTATATAGGTCAGGTCTTTTTTTTTTTTTTACAGCATCCTTACTTGTACTAGAATCTAAATTCCATAGTGGCAGATATTTTTATCTGTCATGTTCATTGATGGGCTTACTGCTGAGAACAGTGCTGAATACAAACTAGTTGTTCAATAAATAGACATTACAAGAAAATAGTGAGTAGTACTTTGTCTTCATTGAAATTTACTTTCATTTGTAAATTTCGACAGTTTAAGATAAAATATTTTTTCTACTTTAAGTCTGTTGCCTATGGTCATTTGAACAATGATAGACTTTTTTTCAGCATTAAGTTAATCCTAAAATTAGAAAACAAGAAATAGCCCAAACAAGGTAAATACAAAATCACTTAAGGAGTTTAGCATGAATTTTGTGAAAGGGACTTTTAGGAGATGAAAGTACATGAGGAGACTGAAAAAAATATTTTGATTGATTTTTAGTTTTGATCTTATAGACAAAAATGAACAGCATTATATTTAAGGTGGTCTTAAATGCTGTGATATTGTTTGATTGGTACATTAAATATAAATTGGAAGCAACATGGAAAATTATCATAAAGAATAAGATGGGACGTGATCACAACTTGCTGATATAGGTGTTTGAGTTTCCTATAGGAAGAATATCTTGGGGGACAAATCTATTAGGAAAAGGTAAATGTTAGTTTAAATCATATAAGCAATACAATGAAGACTAAACTTTGGCAATTGGTGAAGTTGTTGTTGTTCAGTAGCTCAATCATGTCTGATTGTGATCCCATGGACTGTAGCACGTCAGGCTTCCCTGTCCTTCACAACCTCCTGGAGCTTATTCAAACTCATGTCCATCGAGTCAGTGATGCCATCCAACCATCTCATCCTCTGTCATCCCCTTCTCCTCCCACCTTCAGTTTTTCCCAGCTTCAGGGTCTTTTTCAATGACTCAGTTCTTCACATCAGTTCAGTTCAGTTCAGTCGCTCAGTCGTGTCCGACTCTTTGCGTCCCCATGAATCGCAGCACGCCAGGCCTCCCTGTTCATCACCATCTCTCGGAGTTCACCCAGACTCACATCCATCGAGTCAGTGATGCCATCCAGCCATCTCATCCTCGGTCGTCCCCTTCTCCTCCTGCCCCCAATCCCTCCCAGCATCAGAGTCTTTTCCAATGAGTCAGCTCTTCGCATGAGGTGGCCAAAGTACTGGAGTTTCAGCTTTAGCATCATTCCTTCCAAAGAAATCCCAGGGTTGATCTCCTTCAGAATGGACTGGTTGGATCTCCTTGCAGTCCAAGGGACTCTCAAGAGTCT
>SJYT01040136.1:164452-234556 GCA_006410635.1 Cephalophus harveyi
TACAATGTCACGAACCTCATTCCATAGTTCTTCAGGCACTCTATCTATCAGATCTAGGCCCTTAAATCTATTCCTCACTTCCACTGTATAATCATAAGGGATTTGATTTAGGTCATACCTGAATGGTTTAGTGGCTTTCCCTACTTTCTTCAATTTGAGTCTGAATTTGGCAATAAGGAGTTCATGATCTGAGCCACAGTCAGCTCCTGGTCTTGTTTTTGCTGACTGTATAGAGCTTCTCCATCTTTGGCTGCATAGAATATAATCAATCTGATTTCGGTGTTGACCATCTGGTGATGTCCATGTGTAGAGTCTTCTCTTGTGTTGTTGGAAGAGGGTGTTTGCTATGACCAGTGCATTTTCTTGGCAAAAAATATTTCCAATGAGTATTCAGGACTGATTTCCTTTAGGATTGCTTGGTTTGATCTCCTTGCAGTCCAAGGGACACTCAAGAGTCTTGGAACTTCACAATTCCAAGGCATCAATTATTTAGTGCTCAGCTTTCTTTATAGCCCAATTCTCACATCCATACATGATTACTGGAAAAATCATAGCTTTGACTAGATGGACCGTTGTTGGCAAACTAATGTCTCGGCTTTTTAATATGCTGTCCAGGTGTGTCATAGCTTTTCCTCCAAGGAGCAAGAATCTTTTAATGTCATGCTTATAGTCACCACCATCTGCAGTGACTTTGGAGCCTAAAAAAATTAAGTCTGTCACTGTTTCCATTGTTTCCTATTTTCCATGAAGTGATGGGACCAGATACTGTGATCTTCATTTTTTGAATGCTGAGTTTTAAGCCAGCTTTTTAACTTCCTCTTTCACTTTCAACAAGAAGCTCTTTAATTCCTCTTTGCTTTCTCCCATAAAGGTGGTGTCATTTACGTATCTGAGGTCATCGACATTTCTCCCAGCAATCTTGATTTCAACTTGTGCTTCAGCCAGGCCAGCATTTCACATGATGTACTCTGCATATAAGTTAAATAAGCAGGGTGACAATATACAGCCTTGGTGTACTCCTTTCCCAATTTGGAAGCAGTTTGTTGGTCCATGTTCAGTTCTAACTGTTGTTTCTTGACTTGCCTACAGATTTCTCAGAAGGCAGGCAAAGTGGTTTGGTATTTCCATCTCTTTAAGAATTTTCCAGAGTTTGTCATGGTCCATACAGTCAAAGGCTTTGGCATGGTCAATGAAGCACAAATAGATGCTTTTCTGGAATTTTCTTGCTTTTTCTATGTTCCAATGGATGTTGGCAAAATTTGATCTCTGGTTCCTCTGCCTTTTCTAAATCCAACTTGAACATCTGGAAGCTATCAGTTCATGGACTGTTGAAGCCTAACTTAGAGACTTTTGAGCATTAATTTGCTATTGTGTGAAATGAGTGCAGTTGTACAATAGTTTGAACATACTTTGGCATTACCTTTCTTTGGGATTGGAATGGAAACTGACCTTTTCCAGTCTTGTGGCCACTGCTGAGTTTTCCAAATATGCTGGCATGTTAAGAACCCCATGAACATTTGCTGACATACTTGGAACTTTTTTTTCTTTCCTGTAAGATATTTAATTTGTGGATATTCATTGTATCATATATTAACTATTGAGTAGGTTCCCAAATGGAGAAGGCAATGGCACTTCACTCCAGTACTATGCCTGGAAAATCCATGGACAGAGGAGCTTGGTAGGCTGCAGTCCATGGGGTTGCTAAGAGTTGGGCATGACTGAGTGACTTCTTTCACTTTTCACTTTCAGGCATTGGAGAAGGAAATGGCCACCCACTCCAGTGTTCTTGCCTGGAGAATCCCAGGGACAGGGAAGCCTGGTGGGCTGCCATCTATGGGGTCGCCCAGAGTCGGACACGACTGAAGCGACCTAGCAGTAGCAGCAGCAGCAACAGCAGCAGCAACAGGTTCCCAAAATGAGTTTTCTTCTTTAAATTGAAGAAAATATCCTCATTCAAACATTGCAATACCTTTTATAATATAAAAAAGAACACCTATTAAAAATACCTAAAAATAAATAAAATTAAACATAAAAATAATTAAAAATTAAAAAATATCTAAAAATACAGTATTAAAAAAATACCTAAAAATAAAACTTTTTAATCACAGAGCTTCAATGATTGTCCACATACATTTGTATTACTGATTTAATTCTTTGTAATGATTAAATAAATGTCTATATTTTTTAACTGAAGCACTTGTTTTTCATCTCTAATAAATGCTAAAAATTGCCATAATTAGTATAGGATACTAATAAGAATGTATACATGTAATTCACTAATAAATATAATTACATTATATTGAGCAAAGAAAAGAAAAAGAGATAATGACTCATAAAAGATGCACAGCCTTTCGAACTTGCATTATAGCAACCCTGGGAGCATAAAGACCTGAATAAGGCCTTTAACAGGTGAAATAAAATACTGTCTCAAAAAGACCAATATAAGCAGAACACTCATTAGCAGTAACAAAATCCTAGTGTAAGCAGTTTTAAATAAAACAGAAAAGGGCATCAAAAACAAGGAGAGAGATGTTTGAACATTTTTTTACACAGATTGGTTGATTCGAATTTCCTTCTGATCAAAAGGAAGAAATTGATCTTTGTCTATGCTGAGAAATCTATTCACATCAACAATTAAACTTACTTCATTGTCAAAATCTACTTTATTTTTTTACCATAAGAAGTTCTTTGACTGTAGATTTTTATTTCTTGAACAGAATTCAGTTTAGTTCAGTCACTCAGCTCTGTCCGACTCTTTGAGACCCCATGGACTTCAGCACGCCAGGCCTCCCTTTCTATCACCAACTCCAGGAGTTTACCCAAACTCATATCCATTGAGTCAGTGATGCCATCCAACCATCCCACCCTCTGCCAACCCTTTCTCCTCCTGCCCACAATCTTTCCCAGCATCAGGGTCTTTTCAAATGAGTCAGCTCTTCGCATTAGGTGGCCAGTTATTGGAGTTTCAGCTTCAACATCCAGAGAAGGCAATGGCAACCCACTCGAGTACTCTTGCCTGGAAAATCCCCTGGACGGAGTAGCCTGGAAGGCTGCAGTCCATGGGGTCGCTGAGGGTCGGACATGACTGAGCGACTTCACTTTCACTTTTCACTTTCCTGTATTGAAGAAGGAAATGGCAAACCACTCCAGTGTTCTTGCCTGGAGAATCCCAGGGACGGGGGAGCCTGGTGGGCTTCCGTCTACGCTGTCTCACAGAGTCGGACATGACTGAAGTGACTTAGCAGTAGCAGTAGATTCAACATCAGTCCTTCCAATGAACACCCAAAACTGATCTCTTTTAGGATGGACTAATTGGATCTCCGTGCAGTCCAAGGGACTCTCAAGAGTCTTCTCCAACACCACAGTTCCAAGGCATCAATTCTTTGGCACTCAGCTTTCTTTATAGTCCAACTCTCACATCCACACTTGACTACTGGAAAATCCATAGCTTTGACTAGATGGACCTTTGTTGGTAAAGTAACGTCTCACTTTTTAATGTGCTGTCTAGGTTGGTCATAGCTTTTTTTCCAAGGAGCAAGCATCTTTTAATTTCATGGCTGCAATCACCATCTGCAGTGATTTTGGAGACCCCAAAAATAAAGTCTCTCACTGTTTCCATTGTTTCCCTATCTATTTGCCATGAAGTGATGGGACCGAATGCAATGATCTTAGTTTTCTAAATGTTGAGTTTTAAGACAACATTTTTACTCTCCTCTTTCACTTCCATCAAGAGGCTCTTTAGTTCTCCTTCACTTTCTGCCATAATGGTGGTGTCATCTGCATATTGAGGTTATTGATATTTCTCCCAGCAATCTTGATTCCAGCTTGTGCTTCATCCAGCCCAGCCTTTCTCATGATGCACTCTGCATATAAGTTAAATAAGTAGGGTGACAATACACAGCCTTGATGTACTCCTTTCTCTATTTGGAACCAGTCTTTTGTTCCATGTCTAGTTCTAACTGTTGCTTCTTGACCTGCATACAGATTTCTCAGGAGACAGGTCAGGTGGTCTGGTATTCCCATTTCTTGAAGAATTTTCCACAGTTTGTTGTGATCCACACAGTCAAAGGCTTTGGTGTAGTCAATAAAGCAGAAATGCATGTTTTTCTGGAACTCTCTTGCATTTTCAATGATTCAGTGGATGTTGGCAATTTGATCTCTGGTTCCTCTGCCTTTTATAAATACAGCTTGAATAACTGGAAGTTCACAGTTCACATACCACTGAAGCCTGACTTGGAGAATTTTGAGTATTCCTTTGCTAACATGTGAGATGAGTGTGATTATGTGGTAATTTGAACATTCTTTGCCACTGCCTTTCTTTGGGATTGTAATGAAAACTGATCTTTTCGAGTCCTCTGGCCACTGCTGAGTTTTCCAAATTTGCTGGCATATTGTGTGCAGCATTGTAACAGAATAATCTTTTAGGATTTGAAATAGCTCAGCTGGAATTATATCATCTCCACTAGCTTTGTTCGTAGTGATGCTTCTGAGGCCCACATGACTTTGCATTCCAGGATATCTGGCTCTAGGTGAGGAATCACACCATTGTGGATAGCTGGGTCATGAAGATCTTTTCTGTATAGTTCTTCTGTTTATTGTCACCTCTTCTTAATATCTTTGCTTCTAGGTCCATACCATTTCTGTCCTTTATTGTGCCCATCTTTGCATGAAATGTTCCCTTAGTATCTCTAATTTTCTTGAAGAGATGTCTAGTCTTTCCCATTCTGTTGTTTTCCTCTCTATCTTTGTATTGATCACTTAGGAAGAATTTTAAAATCTCTCCTTGCTATTCTTTGGATCTCTGCATTCAGATAGCTATATCTTTCCTTTCTCTTTTGCATTTAGCTTCTCTTCTTTCTCATCTATTTGTAAGTTCTCCTTGTAAAACCATTTTGGCTTTTTGCATTTCTTTTTCTTGGGGATCATCTTGATCACTGCCTCCTGTACAATGTCATAAACCTCTGACCATAGTTTTTTAGGCCCCCTATCTCTCAGATCTAATCCCTTGAATTTATTTATCACTTCCATTGTATAATTGTAGGGCATTTCATTTAGGTCCTGTCTGAATGGTCTAGTGATTTTCCTACTTCCTTCAACTTAAATCTGAATTTTGCAATAAGTTCATGATCTGAGCCACAGTCAGCTCCTTGTCTTATTTTTGCTGACTGTATAGAGCTTCTCCATCTTTGGCTGCAGAGAATATACACAATCTGCTTTGTTATAGACCATCTGGTGATGTCCACGTGCGAAGTCTTGTGTTGTTGGAAGAGAGTGTTTGCTATGAACAGTGCGTTCTCTTGGCAAAGCTCTGTTAGCCTTTGCCCTGCTTCATGTTGTTTTCCAAAGCCAAATTTGCCTGTTATTCCAGATATCTCTTTACTTTCTACTTTTGCATTCTAGTCCCCTATGAGAAATGGACATCTTTTTTTTTGTTTGTTTTGGTGTTAGTTCTAGAAGATCTTATAGGTCTTCATATAACCATTCATCTTCAGCTTCTTCAACATTACTGATTAGGGCATAGACTTGGACTACTGTGATATTGAATGGTTTGCCTAGGAAATGAATAGATATCATTCTGTCATTTTGGGGATTGCACCCAAGTACTGCATTTCTGACTGTTTTGCTGACTATGAGGTCTACTCCATTTCTTTTAAGGGACTGTTGCCCACAGTACTAGATATAATGGTCATCTGAATTATATTTGCCCATTCCAATCCATTTTATTTCACTGATTCCTAAAATGACAATGTTCACTCTTTCCATCTTCCATTTTACCACTTCCAATTTACCTTGATTCGTCAACCCAACATTCCATGTTGCTATGCAAAACTGTTCTTTACAGAATCAGACTTTACTTCCAGCACCAGTCACATCCACGACTTTTTTTTTTTAATTTGGCTTAATCTCTTCATTCTTTCTGGAGTTATTTCTCCACTTTTCTCTGGTAGCATATTGGGCACCTATTGACCTGGAGGAGTTCATCATTTGGTGTCATATCTTTCTGCCTTTTCATACTGTTCATGGGATTCTCAAGGCAAGAATACTGAAGTGGTTTGCCATTACCTCTTCCTGCAAACCATGTTTTGTCAGAACACTCCACCATGATCCATTCATCTTGGGTGGTCCAACAGGGCATGGCTCATGGTTTCATTGAACTAGACAAGCTCGTGGTCCAGGTGATCACTTTCATTAGTTTTCTTTGATTTTGATCATAGTCCAAGCTATGGTTTTCCTGTAATCATATATGGATGTGAGAGTTGGACTATAAAGAAAGCTGAGCACTGGATAATTGCTCCTTTTGAACTGTGGTGTTGGACGAGACTCTTGAAAGTCCCTTGGGCTGCAAGGAGATCAAACCAGTCAATCCCAAAGGAAATAAATTCTGAGTATTCATTGGTAGGACTGATGCTGAAACTGAAGCTTCAATGCTTTGGCCACTTTATGCAAAGAACTGACTCATTGGAAAAGATTCTTATTCTGGGAAAGATTGAAGGCAGGAGGAGAAGAGGCGCGGGGTTGAGATGGTTGGATGACATCACTGACTTGATGGACATAAGTTTGAGCAAGCTTAGGAAGCTGATGATGGGCAGGAAAGCCTGGTGTGCTGCAGTTCATGGGGTCACAAAGGCTTGGATAGGACTGAGTGACTGAACTGTACTAAACTGAGTGGTTGCTGATTTTGATACATAGAATTTTATGTCTAGAGATTAGAGTCATTACTCATGCTCATGAAAATTTTCCTGAAAACTATTATGAAGAATATTATTTTATGTATTCATTCGTGCATTTATTTAACTCCCAATGTATCTCATTTACTTCTTTTATGTCCCCACTCTTCTCCCCTCTGCAGCCACAAGTTTGTTTTCTGTACCTATGACATTTTTTTCTTTTTAATTATCTTTATTTTGTTGTTTATACTATACATGCAAGTGGAATCATATAATGTATCTCTTTCTCTGTGTGAAATTTAACTTAGCATAATGCACTCAAGGTCCATCATTCAAATGGCAAGATTTCATCAAATACATTCTTTCATCTATTTATTGAAACAGAGCATCATCCTTACCCCCTTGCCACATGTCCTTTGCTTGCCTTTGCTGTGGAAAAACTTTAGCCAAAACAATTTTAATCAAAGAAATCAGAACATGTAGGGAAAAAGGCAGAACAATTAGGAGACCAAATAATAATAGTTTAGTCATTAAGCAAAGTGAAGGACCTTTATTTCCTTCTCAAGTGCTGTAGATAATATTATGAGCCATATCCAATGATCCTCCCAGGTGAACAATTTAACTTCATGATGACCAGACTGTAGCCATGACGTAAGCTGCCACAGTTCCAAAAATTGGCCTCAGAGAAATGGAAAACATGCTGACCCTGGAACTGAAGAGTAATTGTAGCTAAAACAATCAAGATGACACTGTTCAGACCGTCAAGGACCAATTTCAAGATTACTATCAGAACTGATTTTGCCATTTCTCTATACAGCTCCCTCTACATATCTAAAAAGGTCTTGCCCACTAATTGTCGGTGACAGGAATTAGCCTTTGGACAGTTGTCTGCCCTCCCCTCATCAGTTGCCAACATCCAACATAACAAATTTTTCTTTCTTCAATCTGGCATTTTTATTGGCTTTTGAGCAGTGAATAGCCAGATCCCACTTTTGGAACTTAAGCTGTTTCCATAGCTTTGCTTTTGTAAATAATATTGCAATGAACATAGGGGTGTATATATCTTTTCTATTTACTCTTTCTATTTTTTTTTTTCAGAAAAATGTTCAACAAAGGAATTGTTGGATTATATGGTAGTTATATTTTTAATTGAGGAATCTCCATATCAGCTAAACCAATTTACAGTCCCACCAATAGCTTATGAATGTTCTCTTTTCTCCACATTCTTGCCAACACTTGTTATCTGTTTTTGTTTTGATAACAGCCACTCTGACAGGTTTGAGGTAGCATTGCATTGTGGTTTTAATATGTATTTTCCTCATGATTAGTAATGTCTAGCAAACATATTTCCATGTTCCTGTCGGTCACCTGTATTTCTTCTTTGGAAAAAAATCCATATCCTCTGTCCATTTTTAAATTTTTCTTTTTTTTGATGTTCAGTTGTATGAGTTCTTTGTATATTTGGATATTAATATCTTATTGGATATATTGCTTGCAAATATCTTCTTATTCAATAGAATGCTTTTCTGTTATTTTTTATAATTCTTTTATACTTTCCTTCACTGTGCAAAAGCTTTCCACCTTGAAATTTTCCCACTTGTTTATTTTTGCTTTTATTTCACTGAGAAGGCAAACATATTGCTAAAACCAATGTCAAAGAGCCTACTGCATTTGCTTTCTTCTAGGAGTTTTATGGCTTCACGTCTTATGTTTAAGTCTTTCTGTTTTGAATTCATTGTTATTTGTGGTGTAAGAAAGTAATCCAGTTAGATTTTTTTGCATGTACTGTCCAATTTTCCAAATTCCATTTACTAAAGAGGCTATTTTCTCCCCACTGTATATTCTTGCTTCATTTGTCATAGATTAATTGCCCATAAAGTTAAAGCTTTGGATTTATTTCTGAGGTCTGTTCTTTTCCATTGATCTATATGAAATTTTTTTTTCTTTTATATCAGTACCACACATTTTTGATTCTGTAGCATTGTAGTGTAACTTGGAATTAGGGAGTGTAATACCTCCAACTTTGTTCTTTCTCAAGACAATTTTTTGCCATTTGGCATGTTTTGTTTCTTTCAGTTCAGTTCAGTCGCTCAGTCATGTCCAAGTCTTTGTGACCCCATAGGCTGCAGCATGTGAGGCCTCCTTGTCCATCGTCAACTCTTGGAGTTTACTCAAATTCATATCCATTGAGTTGGTGATGCCATCCAACCATCTCATACTCTGTTGTCCCCTTCTCCTCCTGCCTTCAATCTTTCCTAACATCAGGGTCTTTTCAAATGAGTTCTTTGAGGGTTCTTCACATCAGGTGGCCAAAGTATTAGAGTTTCAGCTTCAACATCAGTTCTTCCAATAAACACCCAGGACCGATCTCCTTTAGGATGGGCTGGTTGGATCTCCTTGCAGTCCAAGGGACTCTCAAGAGTCTTCTCCAACACCACAGTTCAAAAGCATTAATTCTTTGGTGCTCAGCTTTCTTTATAGTATAACTCTCACATCTATACATGACCACTGGAAAAACCATGTTTTAGAATTATTTCTCCTAGTTCTGTGAAAAATGACCAAGGTATTTTGATTGCTTGCATTGAATCTGAAGATTGCCTTTGGTAATATAGTCACTTTAACAGTTTTGATTCTTCTCTATAAACACATTATATCTTTCTGTCTATTTGTGTTGTCTTCAATTTCTTGCATCACTGTCTTATAAATTTCCAAGTACAGATTTTTTACCTCCTTGGTTAAGTTTATTGATAGGTATTTTATTCTTTTTGATGTGATTTTAAATGGGATTATTTCCTTAATTTCTCTTTCTGATAGCTTGTTGTTAGTATATAGAAACACAGCAGATTTCTGTATATTAACTGTATATCTTGCAGTTGTATATCTTGCAACTTTCTAGTAGTCTTTGGGGCGAGGGGTGTCATTAGAATTTTCTATGTATGACAGTCTTACTTCTTCCTACCCTATTTTGTTTCTTACATTTTTTAAAACCACAATGTTTGTATACCAGTGTTGAAAAAATAAGTAAATATATTATAGATAATAAGAATTTATTTTTACAATTTTAGGTAAATTACAATTAAGGTAAAGGGTAAAGTTAAAATTAATCCTGTGGTGTTGGGTAAATATGAGGTGTCAGTATGAGCACATGTTTTAGATAAACAATTGGTAGATAGATGATATATAGAAATAGAAAGAAGTCTGGGCACTGAAAAACTGATGCTTTTAAACTGTGATGCTGGAGAAGACTTTTAGAGTTCCTTGAATAGCATGGAGATCAAACCAGTCAACCAGATGTGTATAAGAGACAGGTATACATATGGTTAGGATATATACATATATTTCCTAGCTTGAACAAAAGGAATTGTAACTAATAACTTCTAACCAATACAATATTGTAAAGTAATTAACCTCCAATTAAAATAAATAAATTTATAATAAAAAATAAAAATAAAAAAAGAAAAACATATACTTAATGTCCTTTCTTGGTTACTAAAAAGTAATGTTTTTAAAAAGAAACCTGTACAGCTTGTAGAAGTTGATTACTGTGCTGGGACAGAAAAAAATTCAAGATGAACATAAAACAGCTAGTGGTGTCCTAATGAAAGCACTAGAGAAGAAGGAAAGGAGAAAGAAATAAAAAGCAAGGAGGAAGGGAAAGAGAGAAGAAGTAAATGAAGGAGGAGAGAGGAAGAAAGGGGAGGAAGAAAGAGAGAAAAAAAGGAAACATTAAAGAAAAAAAAAAAGCACAAATAGCATACCTGCAGGAGTTCCTTTTGGTTA
Organism: Cephalophus harveyi; assembly: GCA_006410635.1. Taxonomy (NCBI): domain Eukaryota; kingdom Metazoa; phylum Chordata; class Mammalia; order Artiodactyla; family Bovidae; genus Cephalophus; species Cephalophus harveyi. The sequence continues at coordinate 174,901 of SJYT01040136.1, forward strand.
CAGGTGGAAGTGTTTGTGGGCTTCTCGGGTGGTTCAGTAGTAAAGAATCTGCCTGCCAACGCAGGAGATGAGGGTTTGATCCTTGGATCAGGAAGATTCCCTGGAGGAGGAAATGGCAACCCACTTCAGTGTTCTTGCCTGGAAAATCCCATGGACAGAGGAACCTGGCGGGCTACAGTCCATAGCATTGCAAAGAGTTGAAGGATTCCCTGGTAGTTCAACTGGTAAAGAATCTGCTTGCAATGAGGAGATCCTGGTTTCATTCCTGAGTCAGGAAGATCTGCTGGTGAATGGAGTTTTCACTCTTGTATTCTTGGGCTTCCCAGGTGGCTCAGCTGGTAAAGAATCTGCTCGTAATGTGGGAGACTGGGTTCGATCCTTGGATTGGGAAGATTCCCTGGAGAAGAGAATAGCTACCCACTCCAGGATTCTGGCATGGAAAATTCTATCTTCCTCGAATAATTAAATAAATATAGATGTTTTCAGATTGTAACTGATAGAATGCAAGAAACAAAGGAATATGGTATCCAGATGGGATCTCAGAGAAAAAGAGAACATTACTGAAAAAAAAATTGTGTAATTCAGGCAGTATCTGGAGTAGATAATAGGATTATCCTGTTAGTTTCATGGTTCAGATAATTGTACTGCAGTTAAAGATATTAATACCAGCCAGGGCAATTTGGTGTGTGATTTACGAAAATTCTGCACTATTTTGCTACTCTTCTGTAAGTAAAAAATTAATCAAAAATATGGCTTTTTTTTTCCTGTTTTTTTAAAACTATATCTTTAATAAAAGAGGAAACACAAATTAGGGAGGACACCAATTTGCATGGTTGTCTATGCTATCTCCCAGTGGCCAAGAAGCATGTTATTAAAGAGTCCTTAAAAGAGAAGAAATACCCTGGATAAACTGTGAAAGTAGAGAAAGGATCAGCTATTATAGCATAAAGTGGGGGAACCAGATAATTTTCCACAGTGCACTAGGCAACAGGGAGAGATTTGCCAGTGTCTACTTTGTTTGGGGGTGGGTGGAAAACAAAACAAAACAGAAACAAACATAAAAACAAAATGACACAGCACAAAAAAAAAAGTGAAAAATAGGTGTTTTCTTTTGATCAAATGGCAGTCCTCACACTGAAAGAAAAATACAAAGGCAGAAGAAATTTTAAATATTCTCAGATTGATAGTAACCAAAGCTCATGGCAAAACTAGATAGGCTGTAAATACAGACCTGATAGAATTGCTACAGATAAATACACAAGAGTCACACCCAAAAATGCAAACAATCTTGGAAACAAGTCACCTTGAAGGAAAGCCAGCTGATAAACACATAGAATGGATTTTTTAAAGTACTGATACTCCATACAGTGGACTACTACTCTGTGCTGAGAAGAAATGAAATATCAAGCCAGGCAAAGACATGGAGGGTTGTCATGGGTTGTCAGCATTTAGGTGAGGAGAGAGGAATAAATGGACAGAGCACAAAGGATCCTTAGGGCAGTGAAACTACTCTTTATGATATTATAATGGTAAGTATATGTCATTATAAATTTGTTCACATACATGGTTAACTTCATAAGAAAGAACTCTAATGTAAAAAAATTAAAGTTCATCGATTGTAATAAACATACTTTGTGTTTTGGGATAATAATAATAGGGGAGGTTATACATGAACAGAGAGAAGGCAATGGCACCACACTCCAGTACTCTTGCCTGGCAAATCCCATGGATGGAGGAGCCTGGTAGGTTGCAGTCCATGGGGTCGTGAACAGTTGGACACGACTGAGTGACTTCACTTTCACTTTTCACTTTCATGCATTGGAGAAGGAAATGGTGACCCACTCCAGTGTTCTTGCCTGGAGAATCCCAGGGACAGGGGAGCCTGGTGGGCTGCTGTCTATGGGATCGCACAGAGTCAGACACAACTGAAGCGACTTAGCAGCAGCAGCAGCCCTATACATGAACAGAAGGAGGGGATATTCAGGAAAACTCTGTACCTACCTCTGAGTTTTTAAAAATATACAAAATAAAAATACTGTTAAAGTATATATGTTATATTTATATACATGAAAAATAACATGTAACATATTAAGAAGGGAGCAGGTATCAAAAGAGGCAATTTTGAAAAATATCAAATAGAATTAAAAAAATAAAAATCAATTAGAATATAAAACTATGGGACTGGTGGTCCAGTGGTTAGGAATTTGCCTTCCAGTGCAGGGATACATGTTTGATCCCTGGCCAGGAAGCTAGGAGCCCACATGGCGCAAGGCAACTAAGACTGCTTGCCATAGCTACTAAAGGCATCAAACCCTAGCTAGAGCCTGTTCTCCACAAGAGAAGCTCACACACAACAATAAGGAACCCATCCAACCACAACAAAGATCCCACATGCCACAGCTACTGAAACCTGTACATGCTAGAGGCCGTACTTTGCATTAAGAGAAGCCTATGCTTAATGAAGAGCTCACAGGCTGTATGCAACAAAGACCCAGCACAACAAAAATAAATAAATAGATAAAAGCCATATTGAGCTTTAATAGAACCGAGAACTCCAGATGGACAAGCTGGCCTTAGAAAAGTTAGAGAAACCAGAGATAATTTGTCAGCATCTGCTGGATCGTGGAAAAATCAAGGGAATTAAAAAAAGAAAAGAAAAATATATCTACTTCTGCTTTATTGGCTATACTAAATCCTTTCTGTGGATCACAACAGACTGTGGAAAATTCTTAGAGAGATGGAAATACCAGATCACCTTACAGGTCTCCTAAAAACCTATATTCAGGACAAGAAGCAAGAGTTAGAACTGGACATGAAACAATGAACTTCAGGTTCCAAAAATTGGGAAAGAAGTATTTCAAGGCTATATATTGTCACCCTGCTTATTTAATTTATATTCAGAATACATCATAAGAAATACCAGGCTGGGTGAATCACAAACTGGAATCAAAATTGGCAAGAGAAATATCAACAACCTCAGATAGCAGATGATACCACTTTAATGGCAGAAAGTGAAAAAGAACTAAAGAGACTCTTGATGAAGGTGAAAGAGAAGTGTGAAAAAACTGTCTGAATTTTTTTGAATATTGAGTGCAGCACTTTATTTTTTTATTTTATTTTATTTTTTAAATTTTATTTTTACTTTATTTTACTTTACAATACCGTATTGGTTTTGCCATACATTGACATGAATCCACCATGGGTGTATATTAGCTCTCAATCCCTAATCCCCCTCCCACCTCCCACCCCACATCATCTCTCTGGATCATCCCCTTGAGTGCAGCACTTTAAAAGTATCATCTTTTAGGATTTTCAAAGCTCAGGTGGAATTCCATCACCTCCACTTGCTATGTTCACAGTAATGCTTCCTAAGGCACACTTGACTTCAGACTCCAGGATGCCTGGCTCTAGGTGAGTGACCACACCATCATGGTTATCTGGGTCATTAATATCTTTTTGTATAGTCCTTTTGTGTATTCTAGCCACTTCTTAATTTCTTCTGCTTCTGTTATGTCCATACCACTTCTGTCCTATATTGTACCCATCTTTGCATGAAATGGTCCTTTGGTATTTCTCTAATTTTCTTGAAGAGATATCTAGTCTTTCCCATTCTATTGTTTTCCTTATTTCTTTGTATTGTTCACTTAAGAAGGCTTTCCTGTCTCTCTTAGCTATTCTTTGGAGCTCTGCATTCAACTGGGTATTTCTTTCATTTTCTCCTTTGTTTTTCACTTCTCTTCTTTTCTCAGCTATTTTTAAGGCCTCTTCAGGCAACAATTTTGCCTTCTGGCATTTCATTTTCTTGGCGATGGTTTTGGCCACCATCTCCTGTACAATATTATGAATCTCCATCCATATTTCTTCTAGCTATGTGTCTACAGATCTAACCCCTTGAATTTATTTGTCACTTCCACTGTATAATCACAAAGGATTTGATTTAGGTCATACCTGAATGATCTAGTGGTTTTCCCTACTTTATTGAGTGTAAATTTGAATTTTTCAATAGAAGGTTCATGATATGAGCCAGACTTGGCTCCTAGTCTTATTTTTACTGACTGTGTAGAGCTTCTCCATCTTCAGCTGCAAAAAATATAATCAATCTGATTTCAGTATTTTCCATCTGGAAATGTCATATGTAGAGTTGTCTCTTATGTGTTGGAAGAGGTTGTTTGCTATGACCAGTGCATTCTCTTGGCAAAACTCTGTTAGCCTTTGCCCTGCTTCATTTTGTCTCCAAGGCCAAACTTGCCTGTTATTCCAGGTATCTTTTGACTTCATACTTTTGCATTCCAGCCCCCTTTGATGAAAAAAAAAAAAAAGTCTCTTTTTGGTCTTAGTTCTAGAAGGTCTTGTAGATCTTCATTAAACCATTCAAGTTCATCTTCTTTGGCTTTAGTGGCTGGGGTGAAGACTTGGATTCCTGTGATATTGAATTGTTTGCCTTGGAAGAGAACCAAGATCATTCTGTCATTTTTCAGATTGCACCAAAGTACTACATTTTGGACTTTTTTTTTGACTATGAGAGCTACCTAATTTCTACTAGGGGATTCACGACAAACCTAGACAGCATGTTAGAAAGCAGAGACATTATTTTGCCAACAAAGGCTCATATAGTCAAAGCTATGATTTTTTTCAGTAATCACGTATGGATGTAAGAGTTGGAGCAGAAAGAAGTCTGGGCACTGAAAAACTGATGCTTTTAAACTGTGATGCTGGAGAAGACTTTTAGAGTTCCTTGAATAGCATGGAGATCAAACCAGTCAACCCTAAAGGAAATCAACCCTGAATATTCATTGGAAGGACTGATACTGAAGCTGAAGCCAAATACTTTGACCACCTGATGCAAAGAGCTGACTCAAGGGAAAAGACCCTGATGCTGGAAAAAAATTGAGGACAGGAGGAGAAGAGGGCAACAGAAGATGAATGGTTGGATGGAATCATTGACTTAATGGACATGAGTTTAAGCAAACCCCAGGAAATAGTGAAGGGTAGGGAATACTGGTGTTCTGTAGTTCATGGGGTCACAAAGAGTTGGACATGACTTAGTGACTAAACAACAACAACATCAAGAAATGAAAATAAATACTTGAATTTTGATACCCATTTTATTAAACAATGAAGAGAGAACTAGTGAACTGGAAGACAGAGTTTAAAAAAATACCCAGAAAGAAAGGTTAAATAACTTACTTATACTAGAAAAATGTATATTTTGGGCAAAGTCAGCAAAAATTTTGCATGATATGTGGAAAGCGATGTTTAACAAACTTTTGTGTAGCTGTAGTGTCTGTTTGGATCAGAGGCAACAGTAACAAAAGGATTCCTGTTTCTGTGGTATAGTACAATAATGCAAATATTAGATGATAATACATGCAGCAGGGTACCAACAGAGGCAATGACATGGATGAAATGAATGCAGGAGCCATTTTGAAAAGAACACCTTGATACTTGATAGTTTGTTTATAAGATTAACAATGTTTTCTTCTGATTTTTTTTAAATTGGTGAAACTAGAAAAGCTTATTTGAAATCATATTAGAATATGTTTGACATCCAGATATTTAGGTATACCCTTAGCTTAACTAATTTGATTGTCTTGTTAAAATGCAGATATTATGACTCTTAATTTTGTCTTTTTAACACCCTGGGTGTCTGGGTCATCTATGCTCATTTGTGTCACTCTGATGGAAGGTAGATGGTTACAGCTGGTGTTTTAAATACATTTTTAAGTATTATTAAAGGGAATTTTTATTTATTTTTAATGACATATAGTTTATTTACAACATTATGTCAGTTTCAGGTTTACAGCAACCTGATTCAATTATATATATATATATATCTATAAATCTGTTTCTGTTTTGTATAAAGATCATTTATATTATTTTTTAGATTCTACATGTAAGTGATATCATATATTTGATATCATATATAAAGTAAGTCTGTATTTGACTTACTTCACTTGGTATGATATTCTTTAGATATATCCATATTGCTGAAAATAGCAATATTTCATTTTTTATCACTGAGTTATATTCCATTGCATATACAAACCACATAATATTACATCGATTGTTATTAAAGGGACATTTGAGTTCTTTTCACAACTTGAGTATTGTAAATAGAACTCCATGCACACCTCATGAAAGGGTGAAAACTCTCATTTGAAAAGATACATGTACCCAAGGTCCCAGCTGTTTTTATAAATCAAGGCATAAAGGAGATAAGAAGGCAGGGTAAATTCAGCAGCAACTCTCTTTCTTTGTATTGTTTTCTGATTTTGCCAGCATCACTCCAGTACCATTTGTTCATTCCAGCATCCAGACTGGTATGGCAAGAACTAGGCTCTCATTACCTTTTAAAAGTGTCAGTATCAGGTGGTTGCTGCTCCCTCATCAGATGCCTGATCCCCACATCTGAGGGACTTCTGTGGAATCTTGAATTACCTAGCTTTAGGAGATCAGCCCTGGGATTTCTTTGGAAGGAATGATGCTAAAGCTGAAACTCCAGTACTTTGGCCACCTGATGCAAGGAGTTGACTCATTCGAAAAGACTCTGATGCTGGGAGGGATTGGGGGCAGGAGAAGAAGGGGACGACCCAGGATGAGATGGCTGGATAGCATCACTGACTCGATGGACGTGAGTCTGAGTGAACTCCGGGAGTTGGTGATGGACAGGGAGGCCAGGCGTGCTGCGATTCATTGGGTCGCAAAGAGTCGGACACTTTGCAACATTATACAAAATAAAGTCTAACTATACCAAGTAACAGGAAATATGATATTAAATATTACAACCTTGAAGACATTTCTATTAAATTCAAGAACAAGATTCTAATAGCAGCGGTTACTAGTAGTTTGAGCGACTGAACTGAACTGAATCATTGCATTTTGATCAAATAAATATTATACCTAAACTATATCGAGGAGATGAAAAGTGTGTGTGTGTTTGTGTGTATTAGTTGGGTGTTGGGTAATAATCAGCTGAATTTTCAACTTCCAACATGAAAAGCAAAAACAACAAAAACAAAAGAAAGATTTTAAATGAAAAATAATCCAATAATTAGAAACAAAAACATATTTAGATGTCTAGAAATTAGTTCAAAAGCATCAGATTAAAGAATACAAATAAAGTGTGTTGAGGGAATTATAAATGGAAGGGGAGCAGTTGACATCTTTTTAAAAAAATCTTCCTGAATTATTTAATAGTTTAAATACATGTTACAATTCAATTGTTCAATAGCGAAACTAAATTAGGGTAATCAATTCAAGAAAACATTATACAAAATAAAGTCTAACTATATCAAGTAACAGGAAATATGATATTAAATATTACAATACTGAAGAATGCTAAAGCTGAAACTCCAGTACTTTGGCCACCTCATGGGAAGAGTTGACTCATTGGAAAAGACTCTGATGCTGGGAGGGATTAGGGGCAGGAGGAGAAGGGGACGACAGAGGATGAGATGGCTGGATAGCATCACTGACTCGATGGACGTGAGTCTGAGTGAACTCCGGGAGTTGGTGATGGACAGGGAGGCCAGGCGTGCTGCGATTCATTGGGTCGCAAAGAGTCGGACACTTTGCAACATTATACAAAATAAAGTCTAACTATACCAAGTAACAGGAAATATGATATTAAATATTACAACCTTGAAGACATTTCTATTAAATTCAAGAACAAGATTCTAATAGCAGCGGTTACTAGTAGTTTGAGCGACTGAACTGAACTGAATCATTGCATTTTGATCAAATAAATATTATACCTAAACTATATCGAGGAGATGAAAAGTGTGTGTGTGTTTGTGTGTATTAGTTGGGTGTTGGGTAATAATCAGCTGAATTTTCAACTTCCAACATGAAAAGCAAAAACAACAAAAACAAAAGAAAGATTTTAAATGAAAAATAATCCAATAATTAGAAACAAAAACATATTTAGATGTCTAGAAATTAGTTCAAAAGCATCAGATTAAAGAATACAAATAAAGTGTGTTGAGGGAATTATAAATGGAAGGGGAGCAGTTGACATCTTTTTAAAAAAATCTTCCTGAATTATTTAATAGTTTAAATACATGTTACAATTCAATTGTTCAATAGCGAAACTAAATTAGGGTAATCAATTCAAGAAAACATTATACAAAATAAAGTCTAACTATATCAAGTAACAGGAAATATGATATTAAATATTACAATACTGAAGACATTTCTATTAAATTCAAGAACAAGATTCTAGTAGCAGCAGTTACTAATAGTTTGAACCATGTTTGGGATCATTTAGCTACTATTATATGACAAGAAAAAAATTAAAATTTGTAAATTTTGAGAGATTAGATAAAATTAGTTTGCATACTACAATCTTATCAATTGTTAGTATACTTTTATGAATATACCCATAGGCAACAAAAGAGCAGTCACTTTACATGTGCATGGAATATTTTGCCAGGGAAGTCAACATTGTCCATACTTCACTGGAGTTATGTACATTTTTGGAACTTCATCTGTTAAGCTTAACTGTCACTTAGGATACTTTCAACAAAAAGAGCATACTATGTATGACTGAAACCAAAAGTTATTTGGTACACAAAAGGCTTGGAAATAGTAGTGGATATTTACATTAATACAATAAAACAGATGTTTATTGTTTGAGAAATGTCTACAATTTTATGTTTCCTTGCATGGAAAAAACACAGTAGTCTAGGAAACCTGAGAAAAGAGGAAACACATAAGAACATAGAGCTTTGCTGCAGCTTGTCATTTATATAGAATAAAAATTTTTTCTATCACAAGCCAAGTGGTACAATGAAAGGCAAGAGAAATTGACAATTTCTTGGAAGAGATAAAAAGGAAATCAATGCAATGAGAGATTGATTTGTCCAATTTATTGTTTATACATCACTGTCAACAAGAAAATAAACACTGCTTTGTTAGAAAATTTTTGTCATTTTGAACAGAGACTAACTTCCAACAACACAAGATGCAAACGAGGAAAAAATGAAATTATGATTTAGTCTTTAAGAAAATGCTGACAATATTTAATGCTCTGCAGCATACTTAGAAATTACACTGTCAGTGTTAAAGATGAAAAATATATAAAGATCAAGATCATCAACATGGGTTGCAAAATCTCCTTATTAATTGTGACTTTATTGCTGTATTTAATTTGAAACTGAAGAAGAATAAGGTCATTTCTAACGATTTTATCATTAGGGGAAAAAAGTAGTTCGACTAAAAGCTGAAAAGGAAGTGAAGGCAAACATAACTAGGAATATTCATAGACAATATAGCTAGAAATATATCCACTTAATAATTTAATTTCTATTCAAAATATTTCCCACAGTGAAAATTTTAGAGCAGGATGGCTCAAATGCTGATATTTTGTTCGTTAAAGAAGAAAAAACATTTTCTGTCCATGGACTGTCTCAAAATAGAGCGGCAAAAAGCACTGGCAAACTCACATTGTGAAGCCTGCCTTATTCCCTTTTCAAAGTTGGGACAGATGCTACAAGAAAAGAGAAGGGCAGGAAAAAAGCTTCCAGAAACACTGATATAAAATTTCTCACCATATAATGATAAAACTATGATATAATATGAAAAATTAGGTTTCTTTAGGGGTTGAGTAATATTTTGATATTTTAAACTTAATTAAACTATTTCATCACATTAACAAAATGAAGGATAAAAACCACACAGGCCTCCCTCAATTGATACACAAAAAAACAGGTGACACAATTTCACAGGCATTTATGACTTAAGAAAAAATGTTCAGTAAAGTAAGAAGAATATCCTCATTTTTTCAAAAGTCATCTACAAAATCTTAAAATCAGCACTATGTCTGATGAAACAATGTTGATCCATTTCCCCATATTTTCATGGGGAGAAAATGCCTTAATATTTATCCTCCCATCTTCTATTTAATTACTTACCAGAAATAACTTAAGAAAAATAAGTAGAATGAATAAAGAGTACAAATAAACTATTGATTACTTGGCTGTGTATATAGGGATCCTAAATATATATACACATCTGCTACAATTAATGAAGAAATTTTTAGTTCTGAGGATTCTAGGAAATTTTTAGTTCTTAGGATTCAATTGCATTTCTATATGTTAGAAATACACATTTGAAAAAATTAAATAAGATATAAGTTCTATTATTTACATTATGGTTTATTATACATTGCCACCTAGTGTGTGGCACTTTTCTATAACAGCCTTAGGAAATATAGTATTTAACTAAGAAAAACTAAAAATTACATGTCAACAATCTTGAACAGCACTTATAGCAGCTTTATTCATGACAGATCTCAGAGGGGAAACCATAAACAATAGTTATGATCAGAAAAGTGGAGAACCAGTGATATAATTTACGATATATAACTACCCATCAATAAGAAATAATCCACCGTAACTAATCAGCAGGTGCTAATCTCAAAACACTGTGTTGAGGAAAAGAAACCAGACCAGAAAGATTAAACATTCTATGATCCTATTGGTATGAACTTCAAGATGAAACCTGAGGGAATGTTTTAGGTTGAAATTTTGTTCTCTGCCCTGAGTTATTCCACATCATCCTTCACCTCCCTCCTCCTAGTGTTTTTCTGTATCGCAGAATTTGTCTCCATCACTCTCCTCTCTCACCACATAAATCAATGGCTTCTTCTATTTCTGAACTTGCTGAGCAGTGCCGTTCTCTCTACCTGGAACCTTTGCCCTTAAGAGACCATATGACTTTCTTGGTTATAATTTTCAGGTCTCTAGGAAATATTTCATTTTAAAGGGGTCTTCTTTCCTTGTTGTTGTTGTTCAGTTGCTCAGTCTTGTCCGACTTTTTGTGACCCCATGAACTACAGCATGCCAGACTTCACTGTCCTTCACCATCTGCTGGAGCTTGCCCAAATTCATGTCCAATGAGTCTGTGATACCATCCAATCATCTCTTCCACTGTTGTCCTCTTTTCCACCTGCCTTCTATCTTTCCCAGCATCAGAATATTTTCCAATGATTCAACTTGTCACATCAGGTGGCTTACCCTGTCGGAAATTATCAGTCTCGTGGCTCTTTCTCCCTGCTTTAGTTAGCCTTGTCTTCTTAGAGAAGGGAATCAAAACCAGAAAAAAATGAATGAGATTATGCAAAACTTAAGAAAAAAAAAAACAAAAAAAAAACACCTTGCAAGGTAGAGAAAACCACTTTCAAAATGAAAAGATCATGTACTTAATGGAAGAAGATATCTGCAAATGATATATCTGATAAAGATTTAATGTCTAAATATGCAAATAATTCATATAATTAAACATCAAAAATACAAGCAACTGTCTTAAAAAATGGAAATATATACACTACCATATGTAAAATAGATAGCCTGTGGGAATTTGCTGCATGACACAGGGAACTCAAACCAGGGCTCTGAGACAATCTAGAGGGATGGTCTGGGGTAGGATATCGGAGTAGGTTCAAGAGGGAGGAGAACCGCCTATACTTACGGCTATAGGTATACATATGTTCATATTGACTCATGTTGATGTATGGCAGAAAGCAAAAAAATTTAAAAAAGATAGATAGAGGGCCTGAAAAGACATTTTTCCAAAGAAAATATATAGATGGCCAGAGGACACTTGAAAGGATGCTCAACATCACTGATCATCAGAAAATTCAAATCAAAGCTACAGTGATGCATCACCTCATACCTATCAGAGTGACATCTCATCAAAAAATCTACAAATAACAAGTGTTGGTAAGAATGTTGAGAAAAGGGAATCCTTGTGCACTGCTTGTAGGACTATAAATTGGTGTAGCCATTGTGTAAATCAGTATTAAGCTTCTTATAAAATTAAAAGTAGAACGGTCATGTGGTCCAGCAATTTCACTTTTGAGGATTTACTCAAAGGAAAAAAAAAACAACACTGATTCAAAAGATATGTGAAAATTTATGTTCATGGTAGCATTATTTACAATAGCCATGCAACCTTGCTGTACATTGATAGATGAATGGATAAAGAATATTTTTTTACACATTGGAATATTATTCACCCATAGAAATTGAAATATTGCCATTTGTGTCAACATAAGTGAACCTAGAAGGTATTATGTTAAGTGAAATGTCAGACAGAGAAAGACAGATACTGCATATTCTCATTTATATGTGAAATCTAAAAAACAAAAGAAGCAAACTAAACAAAATTAAAACATATTCATAGATACAGAGAACAATCAGATGATTGTCAGAGGGTGGAAGGCATAAAGGAGACAGAAAAAAGAGATTAAGAGCTATGAACTTCCAGCTATATAATAAATAACTCACCAGAATGCAATATACAGCATAAAGATTATGGTCAACAATATTGTAATATATTTTTTATGTGGGCAGACTGTTACTAGATTTATCATGGTGCTCATTTTATAAGGTATGCAAGTGTCAAATCATTATGTTGTACACCTAAAACCAGCATAATATTATATGCCAATTATATTCAATAAAAAACAATTAAATAACTTGTGGTAAAATTATTTTTTCTAGTAAATAAATAGTATAATATCAGACAATTAGTTAGACCCCCTGTGTCTGCATAGATTCTTGCTTACAGAATATTGGTTCTCTTTCTCACTTCACTCCCTACCTAAAGAATCACGACAGTCATTTTCCAAACATAAAATAGTGAAAACTAATATTACCTTTGTTTCTATACAACTCATTTCTAGGAAATATGTTCCTAGAAAGTATTACACAGTATGCTGTAGGAAGTTACTAGCAAATCAAATATTGTTTTATAGAATTCCAAGAGGAACTTTTCCTTGACTTTTTCTTGAGACATTCTGATGATGCAGGCCTTGCTGGCCCTGTTTCCTTCACAATGATCGGTTATTTTTAATTGAGTAATGGACTCTTTGTAGAAGGGAATCAAATAACAGTATTACATATCAGGAAAACTTGTCGTTGAGCATCCCAGTGTGTCCAAAATGTCGTCAGACCCACAATGGAGGTAGTAAAAAAGACCACAGCCCCAAACATGACTGAGGGTTTAAAGAAACAAAGAAAGAAAAGCAACCCTGGTGAGACTTTGCTTCTACACATTTCATAGATAAGTAACGACATCTTGCAACTGATATTACAAATCCTTGAACAATGCTTGATAGGGGTAAGGATAGGAATTTGGTTTCTTTAGGTGAGCAGAATGAGACAGAGACCAAAGAATATACATATACTCTTTTAGGGAGTGAGCCTTATTATTTGAAATTCCAAACAAGTCCAGCTAACTGACATTATTATAATTATTGTTATTTTTACTGCTTGGCATATGGGATCTTATTTCTCCAGCTAGAAATAGAATCCCCTGCTGTCCTTGGAAGTGTGCAACCCTAAACACTGGATGGCCAGGGAATTCCTCCAAGTCTATTTTATTGCTCTTTAAATTTGTTTCAACAGTTAAAGCTTTCCCAAATAAAAAGATCTTATGTATCAGGATGGGGAACACGTGTATACCTGTGGTGGATACATGCTGAGGTATGGCAAAACCAATACAATATTGTAAAGTAATTAGCCTCCAATTAAAATAAATAAATTTATACTAAAAAAAAAAGATTTTATGTGACCTTGCTCCTTAGCTATTTAAGTTAGATGACTATACAAGAAAGATGTGGTAGAGAACTTTTTCTTACAAAGAACCTCTAAGGTACTGACCACCACTAGGATTAGATAGTTCCATTAAATTAAAAAAATTAAAAAACATTAGAATCAAAACTCATGTTTACAGTTTGGTCAGAAAATATGTTAATCCATATGTAGTCATCATAATAACTATAAACTTTAGTTAAGAAATTATATATCTCCAATAATTAGAAAGTGAAAGAAAGTCCAGTTGTGACAGACCACGCAGCAGAAGCATGGCTGGGAAGAGCTACCCCATGCCAGAGGTCAGGGGCAGCAGTGGAGAGGAGCAACCACACGTCCAAGGAGCGGTGGCTGCATGGGCGCAGGAGGGCCAAGAGGAGCTACTCCACATTCAAGGTCAGGAGGGGCGGCTGTGAATAGATACCCCTCGTCCAAGGTGAGGAGCAGTGGCTGTGCTTTGCTGGAGCAGCCATGAAGAGAAACCCCAGGTCCAAGGTAAGAGAAACCCCAGGTCCAAGGTAAGAGAAACACAAGTAAGACGGTAGGTGTTGTGAGAGGCATCAGAGGGCAGACACACAAACCATAATCAAAGAAAGCTAAACTAAGCCATGCCATGTGGGGCCACCCAAAATGGATGGGTCATGGTGGAGAGGTCTGACAGAATGTGGTCCACTGGAGAAGGGAATGGCAAACCACTTCAGCATTCTGGCCTTGAGAACCCTATGGACAGTATGAAAAGGTAAAATGATAGGATACTGAAAGAGGAACTCCCCAGGTCAGTAGGTGCCCCGTATGCTACTGGAGATCAGTGGAGAAATAACTCCAGAAAGAATGAAGGGATGGAGCCAAAGCAAAAACAATACCCAGTTGTGGCTGTAACTGGTGATAGAAGCAAGGTCTGATGCTGTAAAAAGCAATATTGCATATGAACCTGGAATGCTAGGTCCATGAATCAAGGCAAATTGGAAGTGGTCAAACAAGAGATGGCAAGAGTGAACGTTGACATTCTAGGAATCAGTGAACTAAAATGGACTGGAATGGGTGAATTTAACTCAAATGACCATTATATGTACTACTGTGGCCATGAATCCCTTGGAAGAAATGGAGTAGCCAACATGGTCAACAAAAAAGTCTGAAATCCAGTACTTGGATGCAATCTCAAAAACGGCAGAATGATCTCTGTTCATTTCCAAGGAAAACCATTCAATATCACAGTAATCCAAGTCTATGCCCCAACCAGTAATGCTGAAGAAGCTGAAGTTGAACAGTTCTATGAAGAGTTACAAGACTTTTTAGAACTAACATCCAAAAAAGAAATCCTTTTCATTATAGGGGATTAGAACGCAAAAGTAGGAAGTCAAGAAACACCTGGAGTAACAGGCAAATTTGGCCTTGGAATATGGAATGAATCAGGGCAAAAGCTAATAGAGTTTTGCCAAGAGAACACACTGGTCATAGCAAACACCCTCTTCCAACAACACAAGAGAAGACAGCACACATGGACATCACCAGATGGTCAACACTGAAATCAGATTGACTATATTCTTTGCAGCCAAAGATGGAGAAGCTCTATGCAGTCAGTAAAAACAAGACCAGGAGCTGACTGGCTCAGATCATGAACTCCTTAATGCCAAATTCAGACTTAAATTGAAGAAAGTAGGGAAAACCACTAGACCATTCAGGTTTGACCTAAATCAAATCCCTTACGATTATGCAGTGGAAGTGAGGAATAGATTTAAGGCATTAGATCTGATAGACAGAGTGCCTGATGAACTATGGATGGAGGTTCATGACACTGTACATGAGACAGGGATCAAGATCATCCCCATGGAAAAGAAATGCAAAAAAGCAAAATGGCTGTCTGGGGAGACCTTACAAATAGCTGTGAAAAGAAGAGAAGTAAAAAGCAAAGGAGAAAAGGAAAGATATAAGCATCTGAATGCAGAGTTTCAAAGAATAGCAAGGGGAGATAAGAAAGCTTTCTTCAGCGATCAATTGAAAGAAATCGAGGAAAACAACAGAATGGGAAAGACTAGAGATTTCTTGAAGAAAATTAGAGATACCACAGAAGATTTCAGGCAAAGATGGGCTCGATAAAGGACATAAATGGTATGGACCTAACAGAAGCAAAAGATATTAAGAAGAGGTGGCAAGAATACACAGAAGAACGGTACAAAAAAGATCTTCAAGACCAAGATAATCACAATGGTGTGATCACACATCTAGAGCCAGACATCCTGGAATGTGAAGTCAAGTGGGCCTTAGAAAGCATCACTACGAACAAAGCTAAAAAGCAGAGACATTACTTTGCCAACAAAGGTCTGTCTAGTCAAGGCTATGGTTTTTCCAGTGGTCATGTATGGATGTGAGAGTTGGACTGTGAAGAAGGCTGAGTGCCAAAGAATTGATGCTTTTGAAGTGTGGTGTTGGAGAAGACTCTTGAGAGTCCCTTGGACTGCAAGGAGATCCAATCAGTCCATTCTAAAGGAGATCAGTCCTGGGTGTTCTTTGGAAGGAATGATGCTAAAGCTGAAACTCCAGTACTTTGGCCACCTCATGCGAAGAGCTGACTCATTGGAAAAGACTCTGATGCTTGGAGGGATTGGGAGTAGGAGGAGAAGGAGATGACAGAGGATGAGATGGCTGGATGGCATCACTGACTCGATGGACATGAGTTAGGGTGAACTCTGGGAGTTGATGGTGGACAGGGAGGCCTGGCATGCTGCAATTCATGGGGTCACAAAGAGTCGGACATGACTGAGCAACTCAGCTGAACTGAACTGAATAATACTTTGCCTGAAAATAAGAAAGTAGTGAATTCTCAAAGAGAATTTCAGCCAATATGTTTGCAGGTGTTTGGTAGCTTTTATCATACACATTCAGACTTTTGTACTAAATTTGACCCTTATAGTGAAGGTGCAGGTTCAAGAATGCTGAATACAGACCCAAAAGGTATTAGACTTTTTTTAATAAGGGGAAACTGATGAATATTTAAAGCACTATTGATTTGAAATTTGTAATAATGAAGAGAGGTATAGATAAATGTTTCTTTGCCATTAAGAGAAGGTTTTAATAAATAAAAAGCATTTAAAACTGACAGGATATAGTGTTCAAGTGACACAGTTGTACACTGTTAAGAGCATTCCAAAATATTAAAATAGCAATCTCTGAAAGAGTAATATAAAAAAGTATTTACACACACAGTATCATAGAATTTACAAAAAATTTATGACATATTATACATTTCTCTACTGAAGCAAAGGACATTAGTAGGGGGTTCTAATGGTTGGTACAGTTTATAGATAACAGATATAAAATATACCTATTTATTATTTTGCATGGACATTTGGAGGGACTATCAACCATGAGCTGAATAATGGGAAATCTTACAAAGTAAAGATATAATTTTTTTACTACCATAAACATAAATCATAATTGATATAAACAGAATAATAAAATACATAGTTTTCCTTTCTAAAAGGACATAATGTTATAAAATCATTGTGAATTCATGCTCCACTAATACGGATCCTGATGCTGGGAGGGATTGGGGGCAGGAGGAGAAGGGAACAACAGAGGATGAGATGGCTGGATGGCATCACCGACTCGATGGACAAAAGTTTGAGTGAACTCTGGGACTTGGTGATGGACAGGGAGGCCTGGCGTGCTGTGAATCACGGGCTCGCAAAGAGTCGGACACGACTAAGCAACTGAACTGAACTGAACTGAATATGAACATAGTGAGAGGAGAATTTAAAAGAGAAAATAAGATCATATGTCAATTTTATTCTATCAAATATCTAAGGAAACAAGAATAGATGAAAAATGCCATTACCACCAAACATATCTTGATAAATTGAAATACAGAAAAGAGATTCTTACTAAATTGATTTTAACCTGTGGGGAACAGTGTTTGAATATAAACTAGATTCACAGCACAGTGGTCAGTTCAGTTCAGTTCAGTTGCTCAGTTGCGTGAACTCTTTGTGACCCCACAGACTGCAACATGCCAGGCCTCCCTGTCAATCACCAACCCCTAGAGTTTACTCAAACTCATGTCCATTGAATTGGTGATGCCATCCAACCATCTCATCCTCTGTCATTCCCTTTTCCTCCTGCCTTCAATATTTCCCAGCATCAGGGTCTTTTCAAATGAGTTAGCTCTTTGCATCAGGTGGCCAGAGTATTGGAGTTTCAGCTTCAACATCAGTTCTTCCAGTGAATATGAGGACTGATTTCCTTTAGGATGGACTGGTTGGATCTCCTTGCAGTCCAAGGGACTCTCAAGAGTCTTCTCCAACACCACAGCTCAAAAGCATCATCTCTTCAGTGCTCAGATTTCTTTATAGTCCATCTCTCACATCCATACATGACTACCAGAAAAACCATAGCCCTGACTAGAAAGACCTTTGTTGGCAAAGTAACATCTCTGCTTTTTAATATGCTGTCTAGGTTGGTCATAACTTTTCTTCCAAGGAGCAAGTGTCTTTTAATATCATGGCTGTAGTCACCATCTGCAGTGATTTTGGAAGCCCCCCCCCAACAAACTCTCTCACTGTTTCGTTGTTTCCCTGTCTATTTGCCATGAAGCGATGGGACTGGATGCCATGATCTTAGTTTTCTGAATGTTGAATTATAAGCCAACTTTTGCACTCTCCACTTTCACTTTCATCAAGAGGCCCTTTAATTCTTTGCTTTGAGCCATAAGGGTGGTGTCATCTGCATATCTGAGGTTATTGATATTTCTCCTGGCAATCTTGATTCCAGCTTGTGCTTCATCAAGCCTAGCATTTCACATGATACACTCTGCATGTAAAGTAAATAAGCAAGGTGACAATATACAACCTTGACGTACTCGTTTCCTGATTTGGAACCAGTCTGTTTTCCATGTCCAGTTCTAACTGTTGCTTCTTGATCTGCATACAGATTTCTCAGGAGGCAGGTCGGGTGGTATGTTATTTGCATTTCTTTAAGAGTTTTTCATGGTTTGTTGTGATCCACACAGTCAAAGGTTTTGGCATAGTCAGTAAAACAGAAGTAGATGCTTTTCTGCAACTCTCTTGTTTTTCCATGATCCAGCAGATATTGGTAATTTGATCTCTGGTTCCTCTGCCTTTTCTAAATCCAGCTTGAATATCTGGAAATTAATGGTTCATGTACTATTGAACCAGTCCATTCTGAATGAGATCAGCCCTGGGATTTCTTTGGAAGGAATGATGCTAAAGCTGAAACTCCAGTACTTTGGCCACCACATGCGAAGAGTTGACTCATTGGAAAAGACTTTGATGCTGGGAGGGATTGAGGGCAGGAGGAGAAGGGGAAGACTGAGGATGAGATGGCTGGATGGCATCACCGACGTGATGGACATGAGTCTGAGTGAACTCCAGGAGTTGATGATGGACAGGGAGGCCAGGCATGCTGCGATTCATGGGGTCGCAAAGAGTCGGACACAACTGAGTGACTGAACTGAACTGAACTGAACTGTACTATTGAAACCTGGCTTGGAGAATTTTCAGCATTACTTTGCTAGTGTGTGAGATGAGTGTAATTGTGTGGTAGTTTGAGCATTCTTTGGCATTGCCTTTTTGGGGATTGGAATGAAAACTGACCTTTTCCAGTCCTGTGGTCACTGCTGAGTTTTCCAAAGTTGCTGGCATACTGAGTGCAGCACTTTCACAGCACCATCTTTTAGCATTTGAAATAGCTCAACTGGAATCCCATCACCTCCAATAGATTTGTTCATAGTGATGCTTACTAAGGCCCCCTTGACTTTGTTTTCCAGGATGTCTGGGTCTAGGTGAGTGATCACACCATACTGATCACACCATACTTTTTAGTATAGTTCGTCTGCATATTCTTGCCACCTCTTTTTAGTATCTTCTGCTTCTGTTAGGTCCATACCATTTTTGTCCTTTATCGAGCCCATCTTTGCATGAAATCTTCCCTTAGTATCTCTAATTTTCTTGAAGAGATCTCTAGTCTCTCCCATTCTATTGTTTTCCTCTATTTCTTTGCATTGATCACTGAGGAAGGCTTTCTGATCTCTCCTTGCTATTCTCTGGAACTCTGCATTCAAATGGGTATATCTTTTCTTTTCTCCTCTGCCTTTCACTTCTCTCTTTTTTTTTTTTTGCAGCTATTTATAAGGCCTCCTCAGGCAGTCGTTTTGCCTTTTTACATTTCTTTTTCTTGGGGATGGTCTTGATTCCTGCCATCTGTACAATGTCACAAACCTCCATCCATAGTTCTTCAGGCATTCTATCAGATTTAATGCCTTGAATCTACTTCTCACTTTAACTGCATAACCGTAAGGGATTTTATTTAGGTCACACCTGAATGGTCTAGTGGTTTTCTCTACTTTCTTCAACTTAAGTCTGAATTTGGCAATAAGGAGTGCATGATCTGAGCCACAGTCAGATCCCAGTCTTGTTTTTGCTGACTGTATAGAGCTTCTCCGTCTTTGGCTGCAAAGAATATAATCAGTCTGATTTCTGTGTTGACCATCTGGTAATGTCCATGTGTAGAGTCTTCTCTTGTGTTGTTGGAAGAGGGTGTTTGCTATAACCAGTGCATTCTCTTGTCAAAACTCTATTAGCCTTTGCCCTTCTTCGTTCTGTACTCCAAGGCCAAATTTGCCTATTGCCCAGGTATTCAGACCTCTCACTAAGGATGGGTCATTGTGGAGAGTTTGGCAAAATATGGTCCATAGGAAAACCGAATGGCAAACAAATTCAATATTCTTTCCTTGAAAACCCCATGAACAGTATGAAAAGGCACAAAATAGGACACTGAAAGATGAACTCCCAGGTTGGTAGTTGCCCAGTATTCTACTGGAGATCAGTGGGTAAATAGCTTCAGAAAGAATGAAGAGACAGAGCCAAAGCAAAAACAAAACCCAGTTGTGGATTTGACTGGTGATGGAAGTAAAGTCCTATGGTGTAAAGGGCGATATTGCATAGGAACTTGGAATGTTAAGTCCATGAATCAAGGCATATTGGAAGTAGTCAAACAAAATGGCAAGAGTAAATGACATTTTAGGAATCAGTGAACTAAAATGGACTGGAATGAGTGAATTTAACTCAGATGACCATTATATGTACTACCATGGGTAAGAATCCCTGAGAAGAAATGGAGTCACCACCATAGTCAACAAAGGAGTCCAAAAGGCAGTACTTGGATGCCATCTCAAAAATGACAGAATGATCTGTGTTCATTTCCAAGGCAAACCATTCAATATCACAGTAATCCAAGTCTATGCCATGACCAGTAATGTTGGAAGAAGCTGAAATTGAACAGTTCTATGAAGACCTCAGCCAGACATCCTACAATGTGAAGTCAAGTGGGCCTTAGAAAGCATCACTACGAACAAAGCTAGTGGAGGTGATGGAATTCCAGTTGAGCTGTTTCAAATCCTGAAAGATGATGCTGTGAAAGTGCTGCACTCAATATGCCAGCCAATTTGGAAAACTCAGCAGTGGCCACAGGACTGGAAAAGGTCATTTTTCATTCCAATCCCAAAGAAAGGCAATGCCAAAGAATGCTCAAACTATCACACAATTGCACTCATCTCACACGCTAGTAAAGTAATGCTCAAAATTCTCCAAACCAGGCTTCAGCAATATGTAAACCGTGAACTTCCAGATGTTCAAGGTGGTTTTAGAAAAGGCAGAGAAACCAGAGATCAAATTGCCAACATCTGCTGGATCATGGAAAAAGCAAGAAAGTTCCAGAAAAACATCTATTTCCATTTTATTGACTATGCCAAAGCCTTTGACTGTGTGGATCACAATAAACTGTGGAAAATTCTGAAAGAGATGGAAATACCAGACCACCTGACCTGCCTTTTGAGAAACCTATATGCAGGTCAGGAAGCAACAGTTAGAACTGGACATGGAGCAACAGACTGGTTCCAAATAGGAAAAGGACTACATCAAGGCTGTATATTGTCACCCTGCTTATTTAACTTATATGCAAATTAGATCATGAGAAATGCTGGGCTGGAAGAAGCACAAGCTGGAATCAAGATTGCTGGGAGAAATATCAATAACCTCAGATATGCAGATGACACCACATTTATGGCAGAAAGTGAAGAGGAACTAAAAAGCCTCTTGATGAAAGTGAAAGAGGAGAGTGAAAAAGTTGGCTTCAAGCTCAACATTCAGAACACGAAGATCATGGCATCTGGTCCCATCACTTCATGGGAAATAGATGGGGAAACAGTGGAAACAGTGTCAGACTTTATTTTTTGGGGCTCCAAAATCACTGCAGATGGTGACTGCAGCCATGAAATTAGAAGACTCTTGCTCCTTGGAAGAAAAGTTATGACCAACCTAGATAGTATATTGAAAAGCAGAGACATTACTTTGCCAACAAAGGTCCGTCTAGTCAAGGCTATGGTTTTTCCAGTGGTCATGTATGGATGTGAGAGTTGGACTGTGAAAAAAGCTGAGTGCCGAAGAATTGATGCTTCTGAACTGTGGTGTTGGAGAAGACTCTTGAGAGTCCCTTGGACTGCAAGGAGATCCAACCAGTCCATTCTGAATGAGATCAGCACTGGGATTTCTTTGGAGGGAATGATGCTGAAGCTGAAATTCCAGTACTTTGGCCACCTCATGAGAAGAGCTGACTCATGGGAAAAGACTCTGATGTTGGGAGGGATTGGGAGCAGGCGGAGAAGGGGACGACAGTGGATGAGATGGCTGGATGGTATCACCGACTCGATGGATGTGAGTCTGAGTGATCTCTGGGAGTTGGTGATGGACAGGGAGGCCTGGTGTGCTAAGATTCATGGGGTCGCAAAGAGTCAGATACGACTGAGTGACTGAACTGAACTGATGAAGACCTACAAGTTCTTCTAGAACTAATACCCCAAAAAGATGTCCTTTTCATTATAGGGGACTGGAATGCAAAAGTAGGAAGTCAAATATAATGATAATATAATTGAAATTATATCAAGCATATTTCATTGGGTACTTTTCAATAAATCTACTTATGAAGTAATGAATTGATTATGGGATAAGTAGCAGAATATCTTCCTGATACATACCAGAAATATTCCTGGAGATAAGGGTTTTATTTTTTAATTCCTAGTCAAGATATAATTCAACATGTATACAATTGCTTGAGGAAGGGGACATCAAATACCATACTTAATTAAAGATAAGTTTTTAAGAGAGCCAAATGTAAATATCTTAAGAAAAATATGATGATAGAACTTAATTTAAATGAAATTTACATTTTAACTTTATACACACACACACTGTTAAAAATAGTACTGTGTTCATAATCTGCAGTGTTAAGGACAACAAAGTATATCCCAATGCATTATGCATAAACCATAAAGACATTCAAAATAATTACTTTCTTGATCCCATTTTAGATTAATCATAGTTAAAGGGTAAGAGTTGATGAAGACAATTTCTAGAGACTTATCCAAACAAATTTAAGCAACATTCTAATTCAGTTCAATTCACTTCAGTCGCTCAGTCATGTCTGACTCTTTGCAACCCCATGAATCGCAGCACGTCTGGCCTCCCTATCGGTCCATCACCAACTCCTGGAGTTCACTCAGACTCACGTCCATCGAGTCAGTGATGCCTTCCAGCCATCTCATCCTTGGTTGTCCCCTTTTCCTCCTGCCCCCAATCCCTCCCAGCATCAGAGTCTTTTCCAATGAGTCAACTCTTTGCATGAGGTGGCCAAAGTACTGGAGTTTCAGCTTTAGCATCATTCCTTCCAAAGAAATCCCAGCGCTGATCTCATTCAGAATGGATTGGTTGGATCTCCTTGCAGTCCAAGGGACTCTCAAGAGTCTTCTCCAACACCACAGTTCAAAAGCATCAATTCTTCGGCGCTCAGCCTTCTTCCCAGTCCAACTCTCACATCCATACATGACCACTGGAAAAATCATAGCCTTGACTAGACAGACCTTTGTTGGCAAAGTAATGTCTCTGCTTTTCAATATGCTATCTAGGTTGGACATAACTTTTCTTCCAAGGAGCAAGCGTCTTTTAATTTCATGGCTGCAGTCACCATCTTCAGTGATTTTGGAGCCCCCAAAAATAAAGTCTGACACTGTTTCCACTGTTTCCCCATCTATTTCCCATGAAGTGATGGGACCAGTTGCCATGATCTTCGTGTTCTGAATGTTGAGCTTGAAGCCAACTTTTTCACTCTCCTCTTTCACTTTCATAAAGAGACTATTTAGTTCCTCTTCACTTTCTGCCATTAGGGTGGTATCATCTGCATATCTGAGGTTATTGATATTTCTCCCAGCAATCTTGATTCCAGCTTGTGTTTCTTCCAGTCCAGCATTCCTCATGATGTGCTCTGCATATAAGTTAAATAAGCAGGGTGACAATATACAGCCTTGATGTAGTCCTTTTCCTATTTGGAACCAGTCTGTTGTTCCATGTCCAGTTCTAACTGTTGCTTCCTGACCTGCATACAGATTTCTCAAGCGGCAGGTCAGGTGGTCTGGTATTCCCATCTCTTTCAGAATTTTCCATAGTTTATTGTGATCCACATTCTAATTAATTGCTACTTAATGCTGTCAATAGGAGTAAAACTACCTACATGCCATTGATAGCTAGTGTTCTGTATTGAGAATAGGTATTCTGTAATATTTAATGAAACTTATTGGATAAAACAGATAATAAGATAGTAACATTATGTGAGTGCTGTATATTTCTTTTTTTCTTTTTCTTTTTTGTTGGCCACACTGTGTGGCATGAGGGATCTTGCTTCCTGATCAGACACTGAACCTGTGTCTTCTGCAGTGGAAGTGTGATCTTAACCACTGTACTGTCAGAGATGTCCCAATATTTTTACACTATTTTATTTTTTTATCATAAAAAACTGAGAGCTAGCAATCCACATTTTACTGAAGTGAGTAAAACTAAGATGAGTGGTCAGGATATAAACTAATTTTGTTTGTCTTGATAGGTTGGACATATTTTGAATAGACAAATAGTTTGTCAAGAATCATGGGCATACAACCCAGCAATTCCACTGTTGGGCATACACACTGAGGAAACCAGAATTGACAGAGAAATGTGTACCCCAGTGTTCATGGCAGCACTGTTTACAACAGCCAGGAGATGGAAGTAACCTAGATGTCCATCGGCAGATGAATGGATAAGAAAGCAGTGGTACATATACACAATGGAATATTACTCAGGAATTAAAAAGAATGCATTTGAATCAGTTCTAATGAGGTGGATGAAACTGGAGTCTATTATACAGAGCGAAGTAAGTCATAAAGAAAAACACCAGTACAGTATATTAATGCATATATATGGAATTTAGAAAGATGGTAACAATGACCCTATATATGAGACAGCAGAAGAGACACAGATGTAAGGAAGAGACTTTTGGACTCTGTGGGAGAAGGCAAGGGTGGGATGATTTGAGACAATAGCATTGAAACATGTATATTGTCATATGTGAAATAGATCATCAGTCCAGGTTTGATGCATGAGACAGGGTGCTCAGGGCTGGTGCACTGGGATGACCCTGAGGGATGGGATGGAGAGGGAGGTGGGAGAGAGATTTAGGATGGGGAACACATGCACACCCATGGCTGATTGATATCAATGTATGGCAAAAAACACTAAAATATTGCAAAGTAATTAGCCTCCAATTAAAATAAATAAATAAGTAAAAGGAATCATGGCAGTTTGTGTCAGTGAGTAGAATGACCATACTTCTCCATCCAGCCAGGATAATCCTGTTGCCCGAGGGTGATTAATCATGACTCTTTTACTCTCAAAGGTATTCCTGTTTGGATGACAAATTATCTGGTCACTGGAACAATGGGGAACCATGACAGACTTTTTAGTGGGACACTGATATGATGTGGACAATGCTTTACAAAGATTAATTTGAGAGAAATGTGTGGAAAGGAATGAAGATAAGAAAGACATGAAGTAGAGACACCAGTTGGTTTTTAATAATCTCAGGAAATATTTTGAAAATCTGAACTAAGGCAGAAACAATGGAGAGGAAGAGAGAACACATATTACAAACTGAATGAAGCAGTGTTACACATATAAACTGAATAGGACTTGGTACTTACTATGAGGAAGAGTGAGGAATTAGCAGTGGTTACAGTGTTTGGATCCAGCATGGCTGGGAATGTGAGGCCCTAGTATGTGCAAGATACTCTGTGTTCTTGGCCTGGAAACATTTTTTTTTTTTTTAAAGAAAGCTGTTTCAATTATTATGGATTCTTTGATGATGATTTCCTGTGAATTATGACTCTTCAAGTACTAAGATGCTAATTTATATTTACCTGCAGAATTCCTAGCTATGTAGGTTATTCTTAAAAGTGCAGATAATTTTGCAAACTCTTAACCCAGAAACTCATATGCTCCAATATTTTCACAATTGATTTTTCTTCTTTTTCTATATTATCCGACACAGCAAGCCACCTATCCCTTAGCACAAACAATAATTTTAAGAAGTTGTTTTGGTGCCTATCATTTTCCCATACAATCAGCATAATATACTAATATAATGAAGGTTAGAAGCCCTAGGTTACTACGATCAAGTTGTCAAAGTAAATAATGATGATATTTTTATATTTGTTTGAGAATCAAGAAAATCACACTAACAGGTAAATAACACTGAAATACCATGTTATCAATAAATAATGTTTAAGGTAACACAGGGAATAAACATATTTCTCTGGAAAAATATCAGGAAAGCTCCTCTGCCCATGGGATTTCCCAGGCAAGAATACTGGAGTGGGTTGCCATTTCCTTCTCCAGGGGATCTTCCCAAACCACTGATTGAAACTGAGTCTCCTGCATTGGCAAGTGGATTTTTTACCACTGAGCCTCCAAGGAAGCCCTAGTTCTACTTATATGTATCAGTTGCTATTAGCGTTGTTCCCTCTCCCTTCGTATTTTAAATTTGCTCTTTACTTTCTGTAAATACAAAGACATTTGATAGATATAGTAAATCCAGTATCTAACCTCTGAGTATCACATTCTGCAGTTGTTTCTTTTTAACCACTTTATTGAGCTATGAATGATATACAAAAACCTTTTAATAATTCATACAAGATGATGAATTTGGAGATCATTATTTGAACATGAAGGTCTTTCCTGGTGACTCAATAGGTAAAACAATCACTTGCAATGCAGGAGAAGCAGGTTTGATTCTTGGGTTGGGAAGATCCCCTGGAGGAGAGAATGAAAATCCACTCTAGTATTCTTGCCTGGAGAATCCTGTGGACAAGAGGAGCTTCACGGACTACAGTCCATAGGGTTGGAAAGAGTCTGACATTGCTGAAATGACTGAGCATGCATGCACACACATACCCATGAAACAATCACCACAATGGGTGGCATAAACATATCCATCACTTCCAAAGGTTTTCTCCCACCTTTTGTACTCGTTTATCTATGATAAAAACATTTAAGACAAGATCGTCTATTATCTTAGTGAAGTGCATAGTTCAGTATTATTTACTGCATCTCCACACTGTATAGTAGATCTCTAGAACTTATCCATCTTATATATGTGAAACTTTGTAGTCTCAGCCTTTTAATTTTAAATTATAAAGTGAATGAAAGTTATAGAAAGCATAAAGGCAGATATTTTATTGAACTATCTGAGTAGGTGATAAAGGGAGTACATTAAATATATATATATATATCTGTACTTTGAAAAAGCAAACACTATAGTCAACTTAAGTGAAGTGTAAGTAAGCAAGGAAAAGTCTATAAATAATTATGAGGAAATCCTGTATACAAGAAAAGAGACAAATTATGGGAAGGAAAATTTCTTCTAAGAAACAACTTGGCTATAAAGGGAATGGTTTGCTGGTACATAAAATGAGTATAGTATCCACAGAGAAGCTCTCACATCAGTCTTAATAAGTTAGTGTTTGTTTAATCCATCAGTGGGCAAAAAATAATTACACTACCACCATTGTTGTAACTATTGTTACCCTTCCTATCATTTACCAGGTAATGTGCTATGCAATGTACACATAGTTGCACAATATTATTTTTCCACTTTATGGAAGAGGGAATTAAAACCTAGATTATACACTTTGTATAATCCCCTTTGCATAATACACTTTGCTGAAATTCCCTCTGCTCATGGAATTTTGGGGACTCTATTCTGTGACTTTGGACAAACTACCAAGATCATGTCCTTAATGTGTACTATATATATTCTGTAAACCAATTCAATAGTCTAGACCTTGAATTCCAGGTATTTCTAAAATAACAGTTGAACATACGTATAAATGGGCTTCCTCTGTTGCTCAGCTGATAAAGAATCCACCTGCAATGCAGGAGACCTGGGTTCAATCCCTGGGTTGGAAAGATCCCCTGGAGAAGAGAAAGGCTACCCACTCCAGTGTTCTGGCCTGGAGAATTCCATGGACCATATAGTCCATGGGGGTCACAAAAAGTCGGACATGACTGAGAGAATTTCATACTTCACAGTTCACACATATATATAAATAGACATTTTATACTATACAGCTTGCTTATAATTTGAAAGACCTGCATTGGGAAATCAATACCCAGTCTTTTATTTCCATGTAATCTATGAAAAATTAAAATTGTTTTCCAGCCCTGTATTGGGGCTATATATGTATATAAGTATATTGCAATGAAAATATGTATCTTTTAATTGTGAGAAACTGATATTTTTCGATCTAATTTTTGCTTTCAGATTAAAGAAACATTTCTCACTATATTTGTGTAGAGTATTTGAAGATGGTTCTTTTTCCAATTTCTTAACAATAGATGTTACTTGTCATTTTTCTCCTCTATCTTCTATTTTTATTGTGCTTTCTGATTAATATTTTCTGTGGAAATCTTTAATAGAAAAATGAAATTACCTAAATCTAAATGTTTTCAAAAATAATACCTTTTAATAAAAAAAATCATTTAACTCTAAGTAATACTCTCTCATAGATATTGAATAGGAAGTGGAAGAAATGAAACATTTTCTAAAAGTTACTGAGTATGTGGTAAACATTTTACCTTTGGTTCTCCAGATGCACTCTACGCAACTCTCCCTGTTTTTTTTCTTTCCCCTTGAGCCTAAGATATTAGTGGGTTACATTAGTGGGCTTTCCAGTTGAGTTCAGTAAATGGGTGATGTCATAAGGACATTTGGAAATGGGAAGCTGCAAAGCAAGTTCAAGGCATTTATTTCTCTACTTCCAGTTACAGGTGTTTCTTTTGACTACAAGTACTACCAGCATAACAAGTAGTTGAACAAACATGAAAGGGTAGGAATGCCAAGACTTAGGAGGAAACATAGTACCTAATAGTGAAGTTGTTCCTGTGGAATTAAAAACAAGATCATTAATTGCAGAGTAGGAGTGATGGTGACCCTGATGGAAATACATGTGGAGTACAAATGGAAATGATATTGTTCTAATGTAAAAGAAAATGAATGTAAAAAAACTGGTCTCCTAGATGCTCTGATACTCTATTTTTTTTTTCTTAGTAATAAGGTTTCTTAGAGATTATAATAAGGTTTCTTAGAGATTCTTACATATAATAATCTAACAATCTCTAACAAATGTATATAATTGTTGCTGTTGTTTTTCAGTCACTAAGTCATGTTTCACTCTTTGCAACCTGCACAATCATAGGCCCCTCTCTGTCTTCCACTATCTCCCGGAGTTTGTTCTAATTCATGTCCACCGAATCAGTGATGCTATCTAACCATCTCATCCACTGTCATCCTCTTCTCTTTTAGCCTTCAATCTTTCCCGCATCAGGATCTTTTCCAATGAGCTGGCTCTTCACATCAAGTGGGCAAAGTATTAGAGCTTCAGCTCTAGAAATTTTCCTTCCAATGAATAATCAGGGTTGATTTCCCTTGGGATTGACTGGTTTTATCTCCTTACAGTCCAAGAGTCTTCTCCAGAACCACAGTCCAGAAGCATCAGTTTTTCAGTGCTCAGTCTTCTTTTTGATCGAACTCTCACATCTGTAGATGACTACTGGAAAAACCATAATTTTGACTATATGGACCTTTGTTGGCAAAGTTATATATATATATATAACTCCAGTATTCCTGCCTGGGAAATCCCATGAACAGAGGAGGCTGTGGGCTACACTATATTGTGTCACAATGAGTTAGACATGACTGAGCGATTAAACCAAGACTATCAACATATATATATGTATATATAATATTATGCTACATATTATATAATTATTCTTCCAAGACAACCAATATCTTAAAAATAAGTGGGAATTGTTTCAAAGGTCCTTTAATTTACCTTATGACTTCACGGGTAACTTAACAAAATCTGAAATTTTTAATAACTAGAAAACTACATTTCAAACTCCAAAATGAACTTCAGAATTGTAAACCCTCATTGGGCAAAGGCTCTGGAGTGGCACATACTCTGCTGTCAGTGGTACTGTGGGTCTGCAGCCTAGGGTGGCTGGTCTTCCATCAGGGCAGGTGGGCATGGCCACTGGACATATGGATGGACAGAATCCCAGGCTACCCAAATGTTTGCTCCTTGAGCAGGAATGCAAATCTCACGTGCACAAGCCCTCTTCAAAACTATGTCCAACCCTCTATCCTTTGTCTGAATGAAGTTTAAAAATAATGCTTCCAATGTCAAAAATAATGTTAAATGGTATTATAAGTGTGTATTTGAGAAAATATAAAGTAAAAAGAGGTCTTCCCTAGTGACTCAGGCAGTAAAGAATCTACTTGCAATGCGAAAGGAATGTCTATCCACTTCATAGCTACAGCCTATAGGATCAAAAAGAGTCCGACATGACTAAGTGGCTAACACTTTCACTTTTTTTTTCAAAGTAAAAAGAAGAAAAGAATAATTAGCTTTAGGCTTTATTTTGACAAGATCCTTGATGTTAATCATTTGTATCTTGGATTAGGACAAAAGGCAGATTAAATGAAGCCTAGGTATTTATAGTCATTATAGGAATATTTTAATTCTGAGATCATGTCAGTCATTATTCTGCCATTTCCTTTGCATATTTGTTTAAACACTATGTTTCTGGGAAGGAAGAGAGCTTGTGTGAAAGCAGAGGGGAAATGCTCCAGAAAATGAGGCTGCATATGAGGCAGGAGGATGATGAGATAAGGGTCAGGAAAGTCATGATCAGTGAAGTCACAAGAGAGACAGAGAAAACTATAGCTTCACAGAAGAAAAAAAAAAAGGAAAATATAACTTTTACATTATAAATAAAAAAGAAGACAGAAATGAAAATAAGAAAATTAGAGAATAAGAGAATTCATACATTAGCTTGAGAAAAATTCAATTGAAAGAATGAGTTTATGAGGTGGCAATGAAGTGAGTATAAGGTAAGGAAAATGATGGTAAACGTGGAAAACATGATTTTTTACTGCCCAATAAGTCAAATCAGGAATTTCTTACCATCAAGGTTGGCTGGATTCTATGCCATGGAAAAGGAGCATAATTAGGTGAGAGAGTGCATTTATTTGCTAGGCAAACATCAATAATCATAGACATTACTATAATCTAGGCAATAAATGTGGATCTTAGTAGATACCATCATCAGTCAGCTATGTCCTTTCCTTCTCTGCCTTTGCCATCCTTAGTCTGCTTATACAGACATAGCGGTATCTTGTGTCTGCTGCTGCTGCTAAGTCGCTTCAGTCGTGTCCGACTCTGTGCGACCCCATAGGCGGCAGCCCACTAGGCTCCCCCCTGGGATTCTCCAGGCAAGAACACTGGAGTGGGTTACCATTTCCTTCTCCAACGCGTGACAGTGAAAATTGAAAGTGAAGTCACTCAACCGAGTCTGACTCTTCACGACCCCCTGGACTGCAGCCTACCAGGCTCCTCCGTCCATGGGATTTTCAAGGCAAGAGTACTGGAGTGGGTTGCCATTGCCTTCTCCATCTTGTGTCTACGAGACTCTAGTTAGGAACTAGTTTTCACCAGGGCAGAGAATACACCAATGACAGCCTTCTCCATTCATGAAGTTAATAATTACTTGTGATCCTCAAAGCTATATGCTGGTGTCCATGACTAGTAAGTATATATTTACTATCTAGAAATAGACTCTTGAAAATATCTGATACAGTATATGAAATTATAAATTCTGGAGTCACATCAATCATAAGCTACCTTACCACTGTCTTTAACCATGGAAAAAAAGCAAAACAAATCAAATTAAAAAAATGTTGCACTGATTCCGTCTAAAAACCTGGACTTTTGCTGAGCAACACAATTGTAACAATTGGTGGAAAAAATCGTATTTGCTGGGTGAAGGCAGAATTTTATGTGGAGCCTAGTTTTAACCGTTTCTGGATACTATACTTGAAAATAATAGTTTTCTCCTCTAAGATAAAGATAAATTTAAGAATGAACTTTTAAATTGTGTTAAAATCACATGACAAAAAGTTCAGCATCTTAAGCATTTATTTTAACTGTGCAGTTTAGTAGTATTAACTATATTCTCTTAGTTGTGCAACAGATTTCTAAAGCATTTGCATTGGAGGAAAGAAGTGAAACTCTCACCCCACTAAAAAATCCCTAATTTCCTCTCATGCCAGACTCAGGCAACCACCATTCAACATTGTGCTGCCATGAGTTTGACTACTTTAGATACCTTATATAAGTGGAATCACACATCATGAGAAACGCTGGGCTGGATGCACAAGCTGGAATCAAGATTGCTGGGAGAAATATCAATAACCTCAGATATGCAAATGACACCACCCTTATGGCAGAAAGTGAAGAGGAGCTAAAAAGCCTCTTGATGAAAGTGAAAGAGGAGAGCGAAAAAGTTGGCTTAAAGCTCAACATTCAGAACACGAAGATCATGGCATCTGGTCCCATCACTTCATGGCAAATAGATGGGGAAACAGTGGAAACAGTGTCAGACTTTATTTTTGGGGGCTCCAAAATCACTGCAGATGGTGACTTCAGCCATGAAATTAAAAGATGCTTGCTCCTTAGAAGAAAAGCTATGACTAACCTAGACAACATATTAAAAAGCAGAGACATTACTTTGCCAAAAATGGTCCGTCTAGTCAAGGCTATGGTTTTTCCAGTAGTCATGTATGGATGTGAGAGTTGGACTATAAAGAAAGCCAAGCACCAAAGAATTGATGCTTTTGAACTGTGGTGTTGGAGAAGACTCTTGAGGGTTCCTTGGACTGCAAGGAGATCCAACCAGTCCATCCTAAAGGAGATCAGTCCTGGGTGTTCATTAGGAGGACTGATGTTGAAGCTGAAATTCCAATATTTTGGCCATTTAATGCAAAGAACTGACTCATTTGAAAAGGCCCTGATGCTGGGAAAGATTGAAGGCGGGAGGAGAAGGGGACAACAGAGGATGAGATGGTTGGATGGCATCACCAGCTCAGTGGACGTGAGTTTGAGTAAACTCTAGGAGTTGGTGATGGACGGGGAGGCCTGGCCTGCTGCATCCGTGGGGTTTCAAAGAGTCAGACATAACTGAGTGACTGAACTGAACTGAATTGATACAGTATTTATCTTCATATGACTATCTTGTTTCACCTAGCATAATGTCTTCAAGTTTCATCCATACTGTAGCATGTCCAGGATTCCTGCATTTCAGAGGCTGGAAATAATCCCACTGTTTGTGCAGACCACAGTCTTATATTCACTGTCTGAGTTTTGTGTTACTTCCACCTCTTGGTTATTATGAATAATGCTGCCATGAACCTGGATATCAAATATCTCTTCAAGATCTTGCTTTCAATTCTTATAGGTATGTATCTGAAAGTGGAATTGCTGGGTAACGTCATGATTACATATTTTATTTGTCAAGGCACCTCAATTCTGTTTTCCATAGCAGCTGCTCCATTTTGCTTTCCTATCAACAATGCACTAGGTTTCCAAAAAGTGTTCCAATTTCTGCACATCTTCAACATTGTTTTTTGTTTTCTTTGGACTTGTTCTATTTTGTTTGCTTTGTTTGATAGTGACTCTTATGGCTATGAGTGATTTTTCATTGTAGTTTTTATCTGAATTTCTCTAATGGTCAGTGATCACAATCTTTTAATATACTTATTGGTCATTTGTATATTTTCTTCTTAGAAATATCTGTTTAAGTCCTTTGTCCATTTTTGAATCAAATGTCTTCCAATTTTTTTGTTTATTTTTAGTTGTAGGATGTATACATTCTGAATATTAACTCTATCAGAATATGATTTTGAAATATTCTCTCTCTTTGCATGTTTCTTTTTCATTCAGCTGGTTGTATTCTTTGCTGAGTAAAAGTTTAAAAGTTGATGTATTCTCATTTATCTGTTTTGTATTTTTTGCTTGTGCTTTTACTGTTGTATGGAAAGAAATCTTTACTAAGTCCAATATCATAAAGTCTTTCCTCTGCATGTCCTTCTAGAAGTATTTACAATCTTACATTTTTGTGTTTAATCCTTTTGGAGTTAATTTTTGTATATGGCATAAGGTGGTTCCAACTTACTCTTTTACATGTGGATATTCAGTTTGTTTTTCCCCACACCGTTTGTTGAAGAGACTGTCCTTTTCCCATGTTAGATCTTGGAACCTGTGTTGAAGGTTATTTGACTGCATAAATGAGGGTTTATTTCTGGGCCGTCTCTTCTTTTCCATTGGTCTATATGTCTGTCATGCCAAAAGGACACTCTTTTGCTTTTTGTGGCTTTCGAATATGTTTGAAATCAGGTTGTGTGAGGTCTCCATCTGTTATATTTTTCAAGTTGGTTTTGGGTACTCAGGGTCTCTTGAAAGTTCATGTAAATATTAGCTTTTCTTTTTTTATTTATGGAAAATATTCCAAGGGATTTTGATAGGGATTGCATTGAATCTGTAGATCATTGAGATAATATGAATATTTTAACAATATTAAGTCTTCTAATTCATAAATATAGATTTTTTTCCTATATTTATATCTATCTTAATTCCTTTCATCAATGTTTTGTAGTTTTTAGTGAACAAGTTTTTTTGCCTCCCTGATTGTTTATTCCAAAGTATTTTATTGTTTCTGATGTTATTATATGGAATAAATGAGATTGCTTTTATAATGTGTTTTCAAATTGTTTATTATTATTTTACAGAAACACAACTCATTTTGCATGTTGATATTGTATTCTGCAATTTTGTTTAATGTGTCTGCTTGTGCTAATAGACTTTTCATGTTTTGAAATTTAAATCTTTCCATATACAAGATCATATTATCTGTGAACAGAGATAATTTTGCTTTCTGATTTCCAATTTGAGAGCTTTTATTTCTTTTTTATTGACTAATTTATCTGGTGAGGGCCTTCAGTAATATGTTAAATATAAGTGGCAAGAAACGGAATCCTTGCTTTGTTCTTAGATGAAAAACTGTATCTTATTGAGTATGATGTTACCTGTGACTTTTATACATAACCTTTATTGTTAGTCGCTCAGTCATGTCCAACTCTTTGCGATCCCATGGACTGTAGCCCACCAGTCTCTTCTGCCCATGTAATTCTCCAGGCAAGAATATGGGAGTGAGTTGTCATTTCCTTCTCCAGAGGGTATTCCTGACCCAGGGATTGAACCCAGGTCTCCTGCATGCAGGCAGATTCTTTACCATCTGCACCACCAGGGAAGCCCTTTATTATATTGATGCAATTTCCATCTATTTCTAATTTTTTTGAGTTTTTATCATGAACATGATAAATCTTGTCAAATTGTTTTTATACATAAATTGAGATAATCTTATAGTTTTTGTCCTTTATTCTGTTAATGTAGTATATATTTTCTCTCCACTACTACCACATTCCCAGTGCTTATTATAGCAACTGACCCAAAAGTGCTCAAAAATATTTCTATAATGATTAAAATAATAAACATGTCAAATAATAAAATCCCTCCTTTACATTTAATATCAAGCTATTTCTCTAAGATCTAAAATTTGCTTTTTTGTTCTTGTTGTTCAGTCACCAAGTCATTTCTGACTCTCTGCAACCCCATGGACTGGAGCACACCAGAATCCCCTGTTCCATACCATCTCCGGGAATTTGCCCAAGTGCGTGTACATTAATGAATCTGTTACGACATCCAATCATCTCACTGTCTGTTGCCCTCTCCTCCTCTCTTCAGTCTTTCCCAGCAGCAGGGTCTTTTCCATTGAGTCAGCTGTTCACATCAGGCGGCCAAATGATTGGAGCTTCAATTTCAGCATCAGTCCTTCCAATGAATATTTAGGGTTGATTTCCTTGAAGATTGGTCGGTTTGATCTCCTTGTTTTCTAAGGGACTCTCAGTTGTTCAGTGCTCTGTCTTCTCACATCTGTACATGACTACTGGAAAGACTATAGCCTTGACACACTGTCTAGTTTGGTCATAGCTTTCCTGCCAAGGAGCAATCATCTGCTAATTTCATGGCTCCACAGTCACCATCTCCAGTGATTTTGGAACCCAAGAAGAGAAAATCTGTCACTGTTTCTTCCTTTTCCCATTTTTTTTTTTTTTTTTGGCCATGAAGTAATGGGACCATGATCTTATTATTATTATTTCAATATTGAGTTTTAAGCTGACTTTTTTACTCTACTCCTTCACCCTCATCAAGAAGCTCTTTAGTTCCTCATTGATTTCTAACTTTAGGGTGGTATCATCTGCATATCTGAGGTTGTTGATATTACTTCAAGCAATCTTGGTTCCAGCTTGTAATTCATCCATCCGGGCATTTCACCTGATGTGCTCTGCATATAAGTTAAATAAACAGGGTGACAATAAACAGCTTTGTCGTACTCCTTTTTCAGTCATGAACCTGTCGGTTGTTCCACATAGAGTTTAACTGTTGCTTCTTGACCCACATACAGGTTTCTCAGAAGACAGGTAAGATGGTCTGGTATTCTTATCACTTTAAGAGTTTTCTATAGTTTGTTATGATCCACACAGGCAAAGGCTTTAGTGTAGTCAGTAAAACAGAGGTAGATATTTTTCCAGAATTCCCTTGCTTTCTCTATGATCCAGTGAATGTTGGCAATTTGATTTCTGGTTCCTCTGCCTTTTATAAACCCAGCTTGAACATCTGGAATTTCTTGGCTTAAGTAATGCTGAAGCCTAACTTGGAGGATTTTGAGCATAGACTTCCCTGGTGGCTCAGACGGTAAAGCGTCTGTCTACAATGTGGGAGACCTGGGTTTGATCCCTGGGTTGGGAAGATGCGCTGGAGAAGGAAACGGCAATCAACTCCAGTACTATTGCCTGGAAAATCCCATGGACAGATGAGCCTGATAAATTACAGTCCATGGGGTCGCAAAGAGTCGGATACGACTGAGCGACTTCACTTCACTTCACTTACTATATGGGAGGGCTTCCCTGGTGTCTCAGATGGTAAAGTGTCTGCCTGCAGTGCCGGAGACCCTGGTTTGGGAAAATCCCCTGGAGAAGGAAATGGCAACTCACTCCAGTACTCTCGCCTGTAAAATTCCGTGGACTGAGGAGCCTGGTAGACTACAGTCCATGGGGTCGCAAAGAGTTGGACATGACTGAGCGACTTCACTTTCACTTTCACTTTACTATATGGGAGATGAGTACAATTGTCTGGTGGATTGAATATTCTTTGGTACTACACTTCTTGGGAATTGGGATGAGGATTGACCTTTTACAGTCCTGTGGCAACTGCTGGGTCTTCCAAATTTGCTGACATATTGAGTGCAGCACTTTAATGGCATCATCTTTTAGAATTTTAAATAGCTCTGCTGGAATTACATCACTTTCGCTAGCATTGTTGACAGCAGTGCTTCCTAAGGCCCACTTGAGTTCACACTCCAGGTTGTCTGGCTCTGAATGAGAGACTACACCATTGTGGTTATCCAGATCATCAAGATCTTTTTTTTTTGTACAGTCCTTCTGTGTATTCCTTCCATCTCTTCTTGATCTCTTCTGCTTCTATTAGGTCTTTATTGTTTCTGTCCTTTATTGTGCCCATCTTTGGATGAAATGCTCCTTTGATATTTCCAATTTTCTTGAAGAGATTTCTAGTCTTACCCTTTCTATTGTTACCCTCTATTTCTTTGTATTGTTCATTTAAGAAGGCCTTCTTGTCCCTCCTTGCTGTTTTCTGGAACTCTGCATTTAGTTGGGTATACCTTTCTCTTTCTCTGTTACTTTTCACTTCTCTTCTTTCCTCAGCTATTTGTAAAGTCTCCTCAGACAACCACTTTTACTTCTTATATTTCTTTTTCGTTAGGATAGCAGTGCTCTCTTTCTCTTGTACAATATTACAAACCTCTGTCCATAGTTTTCAGGCACTCTGTTAACTAAATCCAATCCCTTGAATCTATTCTACACCTCCACTGTATATTCATAGGGGATTTAATTTAAGTCACACTTAACTGGCCTAGTTGTTTTCTCCACTTTCTGTAGTTTAAGCCATAGAAGAGATGGGGTAGCCCTTGTAATCAACAAAAGACTCTGAAATGCAGTACTTGGGTGCAATCTTAAAAATTACAGACTGATTTTGGTTTGTTTCCAAGACAAACCATTCAACACCACAGTAATTCAAGTCTATGCCCCAACCACTAAGGCTGAAGAAGCTGAAGCTTATCAGTTCTGTGAAAACCTAGATAACCTCCTAGAACTAACAACAACAAAAAAAGATGTCCTAGTCATCATAGGAAATTGGAATGCAAAAAGTAGAAATCCAAAGATACCTGGAGTAACAGGCAAGTTTGTCCTAGGAGTACAAAATGAAGCAGGGCAAAGGCTAGCAGAATTCTGCCAAGAGAATTAAGTGGTCATAGCAGACACTCTTTTCCAACAACACAAGAGACAACTTTATACATGGACCTCAACAGTCAATACTGAAACCAGATTGATTATGGTTTTTTTTTTGTAGCTGAAGATGGAGAAGCTATATGCAGTCAGCATAAATAAGACCTGGAGTTGACTGTGACTCAGATCATCAGCTCCTAATAGCAAAATTTGCTTACTTTAGCTTTATTTATATGACAATATTGGTGAAGCTAATTCATGTATATATTTCAGGCAGAAAAATCTGTAATTTAGAAGCAACCCATAGAGGATTTTCTCTTTCATATTTGGAAATAGACATGAAGCATGGTTAAAGTTAAATTAGTATCCAGTCATACATCTTTGTCAAAATATTTCATGAAAATGTTAAGGTTGTAGCAAATGCAATATCATTTGTAGGAAAAAATAGAAACTTCTGTAATAGATGATGTGGAGAGTATTAAGAATCCTCAACTCTGGTCTAATAAGGATTGATTAAATGTTAAAATGATAATGAAACAAGGGGACTGAAACTATTAATTGAACACAGAAATAGGTAATAGGGCAGGTTGTCTGTGACCTGAAACCAAGAAAGCGGCTCTGTGAAGTCAGCTGTGATTATTCTAGGACATATATTGTGCGGCTAAGCAAAACTTGTCACTTGTCTGGAGTACATATATAAAACATTGTGCCGGTAATAAGGCCTAATTTGAAATTAAAATAAATAAATAACCAAACAAAACATTGCACTAT
This sequence comes from Cephalophus harveyi, assembly GCA_006410635.1. NCBI lineage: Eukaryota > Metazoa > Chordata > Mammalia > Artiodactyla > Bovidae > Cephalophus > Cephalophus harveyi. The sequence goes on from SJYT01040136.1 coordinate 213,960, forward strand.
GTGTGCACAGAGTTGTTACTTAAGTTGAAGGAATCTGATTAATGTGTTTTTATAAATTTTCTTTACTAGTTTGCCTTGCTTTTTTATGCTCAATAGTAAACATAGCAAATAAAACATGTTTATCTTTAAGACTCACTTTAAAATGTGTTATATCTCTTTGTTTATAACCTTTAATTTCTTTCTTATAATAAATAGAATGCTTTTATTTATTCAGGGTGAAATGTCTTCATAGAACTATTTTCACTAATTTAAGAAGCATTTTATAAAAGAAATAATACTATTGTGCTTTCTTGGCTAAGATTTTATACAAAATTTAGTAACATTTTATTGTTATTCATAATTGATATGTACCATTGAACATAAATAAAATTGTTTTCCTGTATAAAAACTATATTGTACTTTTTTCTGAATTTCTGTGTCTATGATAATTTCATTAGTTTAATATCAATTTTTAGGTAAAAAACTATATCCTATACATAATATTAATATTTAAATCTTACAGTAGAGAAATATTTAATTTGTCACCAATTTTCTCCTGCTAATAGTTTTAAAATTCCTTAAATATAACTGCATATATTCCTTAAATATAACTGTATAGTGTCTGTTGATTATTCTTCTTCATAAAGCAAGGTATTGCATTTTTTTTAACTGACAGGAGATAATATCACATTGGTAGAACTTAGTTTGCCAGTTTCTTTGCTGCTGTTTAGTAAAAGCATTAGTCACTCAGTTGTGTCTGCAACCCCATAGACTATAGGCTAGCATACGCCTCTGTCCATGGAATTGGAGTAGGTAGCCATTTACTTCTCCAGGGAATCTTCCTGACCCAGGCATTGAACCTGGGTCTCCTTCATTGCAGGCAGATTCTTTACTATCTGAGCCACTAGGGAAGCCCCACAAGGGAAGCTCTTTAACAAAATCACTCAATGAATACAGTAAATTCAACTAATAATTGCTAGTGATTACATATTTGGAAGATTACTCGATATAAAAATACCTATTGGCTTGTTTAAAATGAACATGTAATAGCCATATTCTGTATATCAGATTGCATTTTGTAAATTATGTGAAATCTTATACATTGTGTTTGTCATGGGTAGAACTGTGGCAAAGAGGAACTGAATATGTATCCAGGTAAGATTAACAAGTATTGTTTTGTCAGTATAAATTTGGTTTAAAAGTTCTGAACTTTGAAGTATATATTCTTAAGTTATCCTGGCTTGCATACTCTCTCTCCTATGTTTACTGAGAATAAGTGTAGACTAAATAAAGAATAAATAAAACACTTTACAGAGTAAGGTAATCCAACTAACTTCATGTTAGGTAGTTGAAACCTACAAATCAAAGGATATACTGTTTATTCTCAGATAATACATTTTCTATTCACACTATTCCTAGAAGCTAGAATCATTTTTCTTCCTTAACCATTCATAAAATATTAAATTAACCATTTGTTTGATAAATAATTAGGCATAATTAAAATTCTATTAATCTCAAAACACTGCTTAATCAAATAAGCAATTTAAGCGATTATAACAGAATATAAATTTTGGAATAAATTTACCAGATGATAATGATACTGTTTTGACTGACAGTGTAAAATACTATTTTAGGGAACATGGAATTCAGTGAGAAAATGTCCAACCTATTTCATTCTTTGAGCAACTGTTAGTGGGGCTTCTCTTACTTGCCAATTCCTGTCAAGGAAATGAGGATATAGCAGTGAGCACAACAGAAGGTCAAAATCCCCTTTAGGGATAGACAACAAATATGTAGATAAGTTAATATATATGCTTCTAGATTATGTGTTTTTTGTGAGTTAGAAATTCACATTATATTCTGGATATCAATCTTGTACAGCATAGCTGTTTTCTCTGAGGTGATCATTATCTAGTGATTGGAGAAATTAATTAAAAGAATAAATAAAACACTTTGAATAGGATCATAAAGAGGTTTATGATAGATTTCTACAGTAGTTCAAAGGAAAGAAACATCACAACAGCTTGTAAATCAGATATACTTTATGAAAGATATAGTATTCAGTACAATCTTCAAGAATGTGTAGATTTTGAAAATTAAAAAAAATATATAGTTAACTGCATCAATAAATACATGACTGTATTCACTCCATAAATACATTGAACACTTACATTAAGGGCACCTCTCCAAATGCACAGAATCCAAGTATGAACAAGTTGGGTCTTATACTCAATGAATTAATATTTGAGTGGAAGAAGACATAATATTGATGAATGAATGAATGATATACCTTCAAGTATGAATGTAATATGTGAAAAAAGTAGCTGTGAAAAGGTTAAGATTTTGCAGTATAGAGAGTTGGTAGCCAGAAAAAGGCCACTCCACATGCATGAATGTTAAAGACTCACTCATAACAAAGTCGGGGGAACATAATGGAGAAAAACAGGCTTCAAGTGTAAAACCATTTAAATGAATATGAGCTTCATATGTTCAAAGAATAGCAAGAATGTTACAATGATTGAAACTCATAAAGATAAGGAGTAGCCTCTAATCTGAGGATGTGTATGTCTAGTGATGGCAGGACCTGTGGACAATAGTAAGGGATTTAGTGGACATAATGTGACATATATTTTTAAAATAACTATATCTAATGTTGGGAATGCATTTTAACAGAGATTAAAGTGTAAGTAAAGAGATCAGTTAAGCAATCAGATAATAGCAGATAATAGGATTCTGTCTAATGTAGATGTTCATAGGCCATAGATGATGATAGGTTGAAACTAGGTATGTAGAAATGACAAATAAATATAAAGTTCAGTGAAAGTTTTTCTGTCCAGTGTGTGAGGTGAAAGAGAAGCTAAGGCAAAACTAAGAGTTTTCATTTTATTTGCTAGACAAGGGGGCGGTCCTAAGATGGCGGAAGAATAGGACGAGAAGACCGCTTTATCTCCCACAAATTAATCAAAAAAACATTTGAACTCTGAGTAAATTCCACAAAACAACTTCTGAATGCTGGCAGAGGACATCAGGCATGCAGAAAAGCAGCCCATTGTCTTTGAAAGTGAAAGTGAAGCTTCTCAGTCGTGTCCGACTCTTTGTGACCCCATGGGATTCTCCAGGCAAGAATACTGGAGTGGGTTATCATTTCCTTCTTCAAAAGGAGGTAAGAAAAAATATAAAAGATAAAAAGAAAAACAAAAGAGGTAGGGACGGAGATCCGTCCCAGGAAGGGAGTCTTAAAAAAGAGAGAAGTTTTCAAACACCAGGAAACACTCTCACTGCTGAGTCTGTGGCGAGCCTTGGAACCACAGAGGGCAACATAACTGGGAGGAAAAATAAATAAATAATTAAAACCCACACATTACGTGCCCAACGGTAACTCCCAGCAGAGAAGCAGCACAGACGCCAGCATCTGCCACTAGCAAGCGGGGGCTGGTCAGGGAGGTGCGGGCTGCATTACATCGAGTAAGGACCAGGCCTGAAACCCTGAGGGCAATATGAGGGAACTAACTTGAGATAGCAAACCAGACTGTGGGATAGCTACCACGTGAAAAGCCCTACCCTAAGACATCGCCAGGCCCGCTCACAGAACAAGGACTGAGCAGAGCTAGCCGGCTGCGGACAGGCCCATCCCCCTCCGGAGACAGGCAGGCGTGGGCAGCCAGAGCCGGAAGTGGGCAATCGTGGCCCCAGAGAGCCATTATCTACCAAACAGCAAGCAGGCTTCGTTGCCAACCAAGACTTCTTGGGATTCTAGACAGTCAACATCTGCCTGAGAAGGTGCACCAGTTGTACACCCAGAAAACCGAGTGGCAGGGAAGGGGGAGGCGATATGTCACAGCGGCTGCGCTCACCAAACACATGGTCACCTGAGCTGCTCGGACCTGGGAAGGGCACAAAAATCAGACTCAACCGAGTCTGCGCCTCTGAGGAGTACCTGAGTGCCTGAACTTGAGTGGCTTAGACCTGGGAAGTGAATACAACCCAGGGCCAGTCTCAGATAGTTCCCAGCAGAGCAACCTAGATCCTAAGCAGTGTAGACAGGGAAAGCACACACGCTGTGAGCGGGGACAAACCCAGTGTGGCTGAGATATTGCAAGCACACGCCAGTGTTGATTGCAGCATCCCTCCCTCCCCACAGCACGACTGAACAGTGAGCCTAAAAGAGTGTCCACCACCGCCCCCTTGTGTCAGGGTGGAAATTAGACACTGAAGAGACCAGCAATGGCACCCAACTCCAGTACTCTTGCCTGGAAAATCCCATGGAAGGAGAAGCCTGGTAGGCTGCAGTCCATGGGGTCGCTACGAGTCAGACACGACTGAGCGACTTCACTTTCACGCATTGGAGAAGGAAGTGGCAAGCCACTCCAGTGTTCTTGCCTGGAGAATCCCGGGGATGGGGGAGGCTGGTGGGCTGCTGTCTATTGGGTCGCACAGAGTTGGACACGACTGAAGTGACTTAGCAGCAGCAGCAGCAGCAGCAGCAGAGACCAGCAAACAGAAGAAGCTGAAAGAGAGGGAACTGCCTTGGAAGTGACAGGTGCAATAGATTAAAACCCTGTAGTTAGATGTGAGAGTTGGACTGTGAAGAAGGCTGAGTGCCGAAGAACTGATGCTTTTGAACTGTGGTGTTGGAGAAGACTCTTGAGAGTCCTTTGGACTGCAAGGAGATCCAACCAGTCCATTCTGAAGATCAGCCCTGGGATTTCTTTGGAAGGAATGATGCTAAAGCTGAAACTCCAGTACTTTGGCCACCTCATGCAAAGAGTTGACTCGTTGGAAAAGACTTTGATGTTGGGAGGGATTGGGGGCAGGAGGAGAAGGGGATAACAGAGGATGAGATGGCTGGATGACATCACTGACTTGATGGACGTGAATCTGAGTGAACTCCGGGAATTGGTGATGGACAGGGAGGCCTGGCGTGCTGTGATTCATGGGGTCGCAAAGAGTCGGACACAACTGAGTGACCGAACTGAACTGAATTGACATAGGAAGGGGCCTATAGATCTTGAGAAGTGTAAGCCAGATCAAGGAACTATCTGAAAATGAACTGGCCTCACACTGTCCACACACCAGAGAAAGTCCTAGATATATTTTTGCTATTATCATTCATTAATTTTTTTTTATTTTTACGTCCTCTATTACTCTTTTGATTTTCATTTTTATAACCTACTATTACTTTTCCAAAAAAAAAAGACCCTACTCTTTAAAGCAAACTTCATATATATATATATTTTATAATTTTTGTGAATTTTTTTTCTTTAATATTGTATTTTTGAAAATCCAACCTCTACTCTAAATTTTTAATCTTTGCTTTTTGGTATTTGTTATCAATTTTGTACCTTTAAGAACCCAATGTTCAGAACCTATTTTTACTTGGGAGCGAGATTACTGGCTTGACAGCTCTCTCTCCCTCTTTGGACTCTCCTTTTTCTCCACCAGGTAGCCTCTATCTCCTCCCTCCCCCTTCTCCTGTCTACCCAACTCTGTGAATCTCTTTGTGTGTTCTGGACTGTGGAGAACACTTAAGGAACTGATTACTGGCTGAATTTGTCTCTTTCCTTTTGATTCCCCCCTTTATCCTCCTGGCACCTCTGTCTCCTTCCTCCCTCTTCTCTTCTCTGTATAACTCCATGAATATCTCTGAGTGGTCCAGACTGTGGAGCACACATAAGGAAATGATTACTCACTAGCTTGCTCTCTCCTCTTTTGATTCCCCTTCATCTCATCCTGGTCACCTCTTTCTCCCTCCTTCCTCTTCTCTTCTCCATGTAACTCTGTGAACCTCTCTGGGTGTCCCTCACTGTGGAGAAATTTTTCATCTTTAACCTAGATGTTTTATCAATGGTGCTGTATAGATGGAGAAGTCTTGAGGTTACTGTAAAAATAAGACTGAAAACCAGAGGCAGGAGGCTTAAGTCCAAATCCTGAGAACACCAGAGAACTCTTGACTCCAGGGAACAATAATCGATAGGAGCTCATGAAATGCCTCCATACCTACACTGAAACCAAGCCCCACACAAGGACCAACAGGTTCCAGAGCAAGACATGCCATGAAAATTCTCCAGCAACACAGAAACATAGCCCTGAACTTCAATATACAGGCTGCCCAAAGTCACTCCAAATCCATTGAGATCCCATAACTCATTACTGGATACTTCATTGCACACCAAAGAGAAGAAATCCAGCTCCACCCACCAGAATGACACAAGCTTCCCTAACCAGGAAACCCTGACAAACAACCAGTCCAACCTCATCCACAGTGAGGAAATTCAACAATAAAGAGAACTCCACAAACTGTCAGAATATGGAAAGGCCACCCCGAACATAGCAATATAAACAAGATGAAGAGGCAGAAGAATACCCAGCAGGTAAAGGGGCAAGATAAATGCCCACCAAACCAAACAAAAGAGCTGATAAAGAATTCCAAATAATGATAGTGAAAATGATTCAAAATCTTGAAAATAAAATGGAGTTACAGATAAATAGCCTGGAGATAAGGATCAAGAAGATGCAAGAAAGGTTTAACAAGTACCTAGAAGAAATAAAAAAGAGTCAACATATAATGAATAACGCAATAATTGAGATCAAAAACACTCTGAAGGGAACCAACAGTAGAATAACGGAGGCAGAAGATAGGATAAGTGAGGTAGAAGATAGAATGGTAGAAATAAATGAAACAGAGAGGAAAAAAGAAAAATGAATTAAAAGAAATGAGGACAATCTCAGAGACTTCTGTGACAATGTTAAACACCCCAACATTTGAATCATAGGAGTCCCGGAAGAAGAAGACAAAAAGAAAGTCCATGAGAAAATAATTGAGGAGATAATAGTTGAAAACGTCCCTAAAATGGGGAAGGAAATAATCGCCCAAGTCCAAGAAACTCAGAGAGTCCCAAACAGAATAAGTCCCAAACTCAAGGCAAAATACCCCGAGACACATATTAATCAAATTAACCAAGATCAAACACAAAGAACAAATATTAAAAGCAGCAACAGAAAAACAACAAATAATAAACAAGGGGATTCCCATAAACATAACAGCTGATCTTTCAATAGAAACTCTTCAGGCCAGGAGGGAATGGCAGGACATACTTAAAATGATGAAAGAAAATAACCTACAGCCCAGATTACTGTACCCAGCAAGGATCTCATTCAAATATGAAGGAGAAATCAAAAGCTTTACAGACAAGCAAAAGCTAAGAGAATTCAGCACCACTAAACCATCTCTCCAACAAATGCTAAAGGATCTTCTCTAGACAGGAAACACAGAAAGGGTGTATAAGCTCAAACCCAGAACAATATAGTAAATGGCAACGGGATCATACTTATCAATATATAATTACCTTAAATGTAAATGGGTTGAATGCCCCATCCAAAAGACAAAGACTGGCTGAATGGATACAAAAACAAGACCCCTATATATGTTGTCCACAAGAGACCCACCTCAAAACAAGGGACACATACAGACTGAAAGTGAAGGGCTGGAAAAAGATATTCCACACAAATAGAGACAGAAGAAAGCAGGAGTAACAATACTCGTATCAGATAAAATATACTTTAAAACAAAGGCTGTGAAAAGAGACAAAGAAGGACACTACATAATGATCAAAGGATCAATCCAAGAAGAAGATATAACAATTATAAATATCTATGCACCCAACATAGGAGCACCACAATATGCAAGACAAATGCTAACAAGTATGAAAAGGGAAATTAACGATAACACAATAATAGTGGGAGACTTTAATACCCCACTCACACCTATGGATAGATCAACTAAACAGAAAATTAATTAAGAAACACAAACTTTAAATGATACAATAGACCAGTTAGACCTAATTGATATCTATAGGACATTTCACCCCAAAACAATGAATTTCACCTTTTTTCTCAAGGGCACACAAAACCTTCTTCAGGATAGGTCACATTCTGGGCCATAAATCTAGCCCTGGTAAATTCAAAAAAATTTAAATCAATCCAAGCATCGTTTCTGATCACAATGCAGTAAGATGAGATCTCAATTACAGGAGAAAAACTATTAAAAATTCCAACATATGGAGGCTGAACAACACGCTGCTGAATAACCAACAAACCACAGAAGAAATCAAAAAAGAAATCAAAATATGCATAGAAACGAATGAAAATAAAAGCACAACAACCCAAAACCTGTGGAACACTGTAAAAGCAGTGCTAAGGGGAAGGTTCATAGTAATGCAGGCATACCTCAAGAAACAAGAAAAAAGTCAAATAAATAGCCTAACTCTACACCTAAAACAACTAGAAAAGGAAGAAATGAAGGACCCCAGGGTTAGTAGAAGGAAAGAAATCTTAAAAATTAGGACAGAAATAAATGCAAAAGAAACAAAAGAGACCATAGCAAAAATCAACAAGCCAAAAGCTGGTTCTTTGAAAGGATACATAAAATTGACAAACATTAGCCAGACTCATCAAGAAACAAAGGGAGAAAAATCAAATCAATAAAATTAGAAGTGAAAATGGAGAGATCACAACAGACATCACAGAAATACAAAGGATCATAAGAGACTACTCTCAGCAATTATATGCCAATAAAATGGACAATGTGGAAGAAATGGACAAAATCTTAGAAAAGTACAACTTTCCAAAACTAAACCAGGAAGAAATAGAAGATCTTAACAGACCCATCACAAGCACAGAATTTGAAACTGTAATCAGAATTGTTCCAGCAAACAAAAGCCCGGATCCAGACAGCTTCACAGCTGAATTCTACCAAAAATTTAGAGAAGAGCTAACACCTATCCTACTCAAACTCTTCCAGAAAATTGCAGAGGAAGGTAAACTTCCAAACTCATTCTATGAGGCCACCATCACCCTAATACCAAAACCTGACAAAAATGCCACAAAAAAAGAAAACTACAGGCCAATATCACTGATGAACATAGATGCAAAAATCCTTAACAAAATTCTAGCAATCAGAATCCAACAACACATTAAAAAAATCATACACCATGACCAAGTGGGCTTTATCCCAGGGATGCAAGGATTCTTCAATATCCGCAAATCAATCAATGTAATTCACCACATTAACAAATTGAAAAATAAAAGCCATATGATTATCTCAATAGATGCAGAGAAGGCCTTTGACAAAATTCAACATCCATTTATGATAAAAACACTCCAGAAAGCAGGAATAGAAGGAACATACCTCAACATAATAAAAGCTATATATGACAAACCCACAGCAAACATTATCCTCAATGGTGAAAAACTGAAAGCATTTCCCCTAAAGTCAGGAACAAGACAAGGGTGCCCACTTTCACCGCTACTATTCAACATAGTTCTGGAAGTTTTGGCCACAGCAATCAGGGCAGAAAAAGAAATAAAAGGAATCCAAATTGGAAAAGAAGAAGTAAAACTCTCACTGTTTGCAGATGACATGATCCTCTACATAGAAAATCCTAAAGACTCCACCAGAAAATTACTAGAGCTAATCAATGAATATAGTAAAGTTGCAGGATATAAAATCAACACACAGAAATCCCTTGCATTCCTATACACTAATAATGAGAAAGTAGAAAAAGAAATTAAGGAAACAATTCCATTCACCATTGCAACGAAAAGAATAAAATACTTAGGAATATATCTACCTAAAGAAACTAAAGACCTATATATGGAAAACTATAAAACACTGATGAAAGAAATCAAAGAGGACACTAATAGATGGAGAAATATACCGTGTTCATGGATCGGAAGAATCAATATAGTGAAAATGAGTATACTACCCAAAGCAATCTATAGATTCAATGCAATCCCTATCAAGCTACCAGCGGTATTTTTCACAGAACTAGAACAAATAATTTCAAGATTTGTATGGAAATACAAAAAAACCTCAAATAGCCAAAGCAATCTTGAGAAAGAAGAATGGAACTGGAGGAATCAACCTGCCTGGCTTCAAGCTCTACTACAAAGCCACAGTCATCAAGACAGTATGGTACTGGCACAAAGACAGAAATATAGATCAATGGAACAAAATAGAAAGCCCAGAGATAAATCCACACACCTATGGACACCTTATCTTCGACAAAGGAGGCAAGAATATACAATGGAGTAAAGACAATCTCTTTAACAAGTGGTGCTGGGAAAACTGGTCAATCACTTGTAAAAGAATGAAACTAGATCACTTTCTAACACCTTACACAAAAATAAACTCAAAATGGAAAAAAAATCTAAACGGAAGACCAGAAACTATACAATTCCTAGAGGAGAACATAGGCAAAACACTTTCCGACATAAATCACAGCAGGATCCTCTATAATCCACTCCCAAGAATATTTTAAATAAAAGCAAAAATAAACAAATGAGACCTAATTAAAATTAAAACTTCTGCACAACAAAGGAAACTATCAGTTCAGTTCAGTCGCTCAGTCGTGTCCGACTTTTTGCGACCCCATGAATCACAGCACCCCAGGCCTCCCTGTCCATCACCATCTCCCAGAGTTCACTCAGAATCACGTTCATTGAGTCCGTGATGCCATCCAGTCATCTCATCCTCTGTCGATCCCTTCTCCTCCTGCCCCCAATCCCTCCCAGCGTCAGAGTCTTTTCCAATGAGTCAACTCTTTTCATGAGATGGCCAAAGTATTGGAGTTTCAGCTTTAGCATCATTCCTTCCAAAGAAATCCCAGGGTTGATTTCCTTCAGAATGGACTGGTTGGATCTCCTTGCAGTCCAAGGGACNTCAGAGTCTTTTCCAATGAGTCAACTCTTTTCATGAGATGGCCAAAGTATTGGAGTTTCAGCTTTAGCATCATTCCTTCCAAAGAAATCCCAGGGTTGATTTCCTTCAGAATGGACTGGTTGGATCTCCTTGCAGTCCAAGGGACTCTCAAGAGTCTTCTCCAGTACCACAGTTCAAAAGCATCAACTCTTCAGTGCTCAGCCTTCTTCACAGTCCAACTCTCACATCCATACATGACCACAGGAAAAACCATAGCCTTGACTAGATGGACCTTAGTCGACAAAGTAATGTCTTTGCTTTTGAATATACTATCTAGGTTGGTCATAACTTTTATTCCAAGGAGTAAGCGTCTTTTAATTTCATGGCTGCAGTCACCATCTGCAGTGATTTTGGAGCCGAAAAAAATAAAAGTCTGACACTGTTTCCACTGTTTCCCCATCTATTTCCCATGAAGTGATGGGACTGGATGCCATGATCTTCGTTTATAAACAAGGTGAAAAGACAGCCATCAGAATGGGAGAAAATAACAGCGAATGAAGCAACTGACAAACAACTAATCTCAAAAATATACAAGCAACTCCTGCAGCTCAATTCCAGAAAAATAAACGACCCAATCAAAAAATGGGCCAAAGAACTAAACGGACATTTCTCCAAAGAAGACACACAGATGGCTAACAAACACATGAAAAGATCCTCAGCATCACTCATTTTCAGAGAAATGCAAATCAAAACCACAATGAGGTGCCATTTCATGCCAGTCAGAATGGCTGCGATCCAAAAGCCTACAAGCAATAAATGCTGGAGAGGGTGTGGAGAAAAGGAACCCTCTTACATTGTTGGTGGGAATGCAAACTAGTACAGCCACTATGGAGAACAGTGTGGAGATTCCTTTAAAAACTGGAAATAGTACTGACATACGACCCAGAAATCCCACTGCTGTGCATACACACCGAGGAAACCAGAAATGAAAAAGACACATGTACCCCAATGTTCATTGCACCACTGTATAATAGCCAGGACGTGGAAACAACCTGGATGTCCATCAGCAGACAAATGGATAAAAAAGCTGTGGTACATATACACAATGGAGTATTACTCAGCCATTAAAATGAATACATTTGAATCAGTTCTAATAAGGTGGATGAAACTGGAGCCTATTATACAGAGTGAAGTAAGCCAGAAAGAAAAACACCAACACAGTATACTAACACATATATATGGAATTTAAAAAGATAGTAATGATAACCCTGTATGTGAGACAACAAAAGAGACACAGATGTATAGAATAGTCTTTTGGACTCTGTGGGAGAGGGAGAGGGTGGGATGATTTGGTAGAATGGCATTGAAACGTATATATTATCATATGTGAAACGAATTGCCAGTCCAGGTTCTATGCATGATACAGGGTGCGTGGGGCTGGTACACTGGGATGTCCCAGAGGAATAGTATGGGGACGGAGGTGGGAGAGGGGTTCACAGTGGGGAACACATGTACACCCGTGGCGGATTCATGTTGATGTACAGCAAATCCAATACAATATTGTAAAGTAAAAAAATAAAAATTAAAAACAAATTTGCTGGACAGGAGTATCTCCTTAAGGAGTTTTTTGTTGTTGTTGTTATTGGTGATGGTAGTGGTATTTATTTCTTCTTCTACTCCTTCTACAATACTATAAGTCTTGATCTTTTAATGAAAAATTTCATGTGAATATTATTAATACTTTGCTGAAATAAATTCCATAGTTTGTAAAATTCTTTTGAAATTCCAGTGGATAATTGCTATTTTCCCTGATTTTAAGAGCCTCTTGATGAAAGTGAAGGAGGAACTAAAAAATTTGGCTTAAAACTCAACATTTAGAAAACTAAGATCACGACATCCAGTTCCATCGCTTCATGGCAAATAGATGGGGAATAGATCTAACAGAAGCAGAAGATATTAAGAAGAGATGGCAAGAATACACAGAAGAACTGTACAGAAAAGATCTTCAAGACCAAGATAATCACGATGGTGTGATCACTCACTTAGAGCCAGACATCCTGGAATATGAAGTCAAGTGGGCCTTAGAAGGCATCACTATGAACAAAGCTAGCGGAGGCGTTGGAATTCCAGTTGAGCTATTTCAAATCCTGAAAGATGATGCTGTGAAAGTGCTGCACTCAATATGCCAGCAAATTTGGAAAACTCAGCAGTGGCCATAGGACTGGAAAAGGTCAGTTTTCATTCTAATCCCAAAGAAAAGCAATGCCAAAGAATGCTCAAACTACTGCACAATTGCACTCATCTCACACACTAGCAAAATAATGCTCAAAATTCTCCAAGCCAGGATTCAGCAATATGTGAACCGTGAACTTCCAGATGTTCAAGCTGGTTTTAGAAAAGGCAGAGGAACCAGAGATCAAATTGCCAACATCTGCTGAATCATGGAAAAAGCAAGAGAGTTCCAGAAAAACATCTATTTCTGCTTTACTGACTATGCCAAAGCCTTTGACTGTGTGGATCACAATAACCTGTGAAAAATTTTGAAAGAGATGGGAATACCAGACCACCTGACCTGCCTCTTGAGAAACCTATATGGAGGTCAGGAAGCAACAGTTAGAACTGGATATTGAACAACAGACTGGTTCCGAATAGGAAAAGGAGTACATCAAGGCTGTATATTGTCACCCTGCTTATTTAACTTCTATGCAGAGTACATCATGAGAAACGCTGGGCTGAAAGAAGCACAAACTGGAATCAAGACTGCCGGGAGAAATATCAATAACCCCTCAGATATGCAGATGACACCACATTTGTGGCAGAAAGTGAAGAGGAACTAAAAAGCCTCCTGATGAAAGTGAAAGTGGAGAGTGAAAAAGTTGGCTTAAAGCTCAACATTCAGAACACAAAGATCATGGCATCCGGTCCCATTACTTCATGGGAAATAGATGGGGAAACAGTGGAAACAGTGTCAGGCTTTATTTTTGGGGGCTCCAAAATCACTGCAGATGGTGATTGCACCCATGAAATTAAAAGACGCTTACTCCTTGGAAGAAAAGTTATGACCAACCTAGATAGCATATTTAAAAGCAGAGACATTACTTTGCCAACAAAGGTCCGTCTTGTCAAGGCTATGGTTTTTCCAGTGGTCATGTATGGATGTGAGAGTTGGACTGTGAAGAAGGCTGAGTGCTGAAGAATGGATGCTTTTGAACTGTGGTGTTGGAGAAGACTCCTGAGAGTCCCTTGGACTGCAAGGAGATCCAACCAGTCCATTCTGAATGAGATCAGCCCTGGGATTTCTTTGGAGGGAATGATGTTGAAGCTGAAACTCCAGTACTTTGGCCACCTCATGCGAAGAATTGACTTATTGGAAAAGACTCTGATGTTGGGAGGGATTGGGGGTAGGAGGAGAAGGGGCGACAGAGGATGAGATGGCTGGATGGCATCACTGACTCGATGGACGTGAGTCTGAGTGAACTCCAGGAGACAGTGATGGACAGGGAGGCCTGGCGTGCTGCAATTCATGAGGTCGTCGAGTCGGACACGACTGAGTGACTGAACTGAACTGAAGAAATCACTTATGGCAGCTAATCTGAATAATGACATATAGATTGTAAGAAACAACAAAGTTTGACAATGTTGAAATGTGAATATAGCATTACAGAAGTTTTATAAGATCGACTCCCATAATATGTGCCCTCTTTCTTAATACTTTAAATCTAGCAATAATCATGAAATATTTATGTCATAAGTCTCTTCCTCAACACGCATGTAAAGAATTGTTTTCATACACAGAACTCTAAGGTTCAGACAGCTGTACTCAAATTCTCATATGCAATACTAACATTGGCCAATAGATGCCCTAAGAGATCTCCTAAACACAAGAGCTCTGAAAATTAAAATCAGCTATTTGAGTATTTGTTAAGTTCTTATACTTTATTTTCATAGTTCAATTGCACTCTTGAAGTGGCATAATGTTTTTACATTCAAAAGACTCTTAAGTTTACCAAATTTCAAATTACCTCTCCAAACACTGATTATTAAAATGACAGAAGAAAGAGAAACTTTTCCAAAATTGACTTTAAACACTACAGTGACATCAGTGATAATCTGTTCCACTTAAGTTGGTTGTTTTTAATTTCAATAAATATGGGCAATACTCTAATGAGTAAACATAACTCTAAGGTCAACGTAACCATAGAAGGAAAATCAGGTTGGATTCTAAAGCGTTTGTTTGTATTACCTCACATGTTTGGATGTTTCTGATTTTACTAAAATGTCCATCATTTTTATAAAGGTTATTAGGACAGTGTTCATCAAGATCTGCTAATGGAAGTTATTTTAATTATAGTTCTCTTTTAAATTTTTTGCATTAAATTTTCTTTGTAGGAAAAGTATCATTCAGATACATTTGTTATAAAAAATTGGAAAATGTGGTTTTCTCTCCAGTTTATAAAAATTACTCAATTACTCCTAGATTAAATTTTAGTGGGGTCAAGGACTAAATGATTTTATTCTAAGCTTATATTATGTGTCATACTCCTAAGGAAGTTACCTTAAAAGCATAGACGTGGCGATATAAAAACAATTTTCAATTTACTATAAAACTGTTTTCTCAATCCATTATTTCATTTGATACTCTCCTTTAGAAAGCAATGCATTTTGACATTATCCCTGTATGCCTGAGAATTCTGTTCATGGATATATTGTACTGTGCTTTGTCACTCAGTCGTGTCCAACTCTGTGATCCCATGGACTGTAGCCCACCAGGCTCCTTGGTCCATGGGGAATCTCCAGGCAAGAATCCTGGAGTGGGTTGCCAAGCCCTCTTCCAGAGGATTTTCCCAACCCAGGGATCAAATCCAGGTTTCCTACATTGCAGGCGGTTTTTTACTGACTGAGCCACCAGGGAAGCCCAAGAATACTGGAGTGGATTGTAAACTGTGGTATCCTGCATTATAAGTGGATTCTTTACCAGCTGAGCTACTGGAGAAGCCCATGGACATAATGGTCGATGACAATTCTTATTAAGATCTTATTCTCACTGTTTTAGAACTAAGTTATACAAAGGACAGTTTGATCATGCCAAAAACCATAAAGGAAAATATAGATCTGGGAGGAACTCATAGTAATATCCCTTGGGAGTCAAAGGGAGTGTGTCTATAAAGGAATTATTAAATAACGAAGATAAAAATGCATGAAAGCTTGAAAACTAGAGTAGATAACACAAACCTGAGTTTGGCATATCTGTCAATGTTCATTTCCTTTCATACGCCCATGTGAAAAACCAGTTTTATTTTCCCTTCAGTTTAAAAGATAAAACTTTAAAAGTCAAGGATCCATGTTTATAGTAAGAGAAATATTAGGTTTACAGGTTTTTCCGCACTCAGCATCCCTAGCACATGCCTTTCCTGTTAGGCTACAGTGATATTTTCAACATCTATCAGTATTCAGAACTTGAATTTGATCCCAAATTATTGATGATAATTATTGCTAATAAGAACCTTAGATTATTACTGATGGTGAGCAAATCTATTTCTTTAAACTCAACATAGATTGTTCTGTTAAATGCTCTAGATTTTAGTTTTTTATATTAGAAGCATTTCTTGAAACATGTTCTATCCTTTTTCTATTTAATATTACCTCAATATGGATTGATGTCAACTAATTTACTTAATTTGTAGCTTTTAATTCATGCTATACACTTGCACAAGTTCATGTGGAATCTGAAAGGCCCATTTATACAGGGAATTAAAGGACTCATAAGTGCATTGTTCTGAGAGTTTAAGGGATAACATGTCATATACAAGTTTTAGTATAATATTTCTGAAAAAGAGATCCCTAATCATTTATGAAATACATCATTTTGGTGGTAAGCTCATGAATAAAAATTATAAAAAGTAGTCTTTCTTAGTGTATCTTCCTGTGTGTTAAAATTAATACTAGTAAGAAAAAAGCTAATTTTCATATTACTCATGATAAAAGTAAAAATCTCATATTCAAAATCAACACAATGCTTTCACTATGGTAGAGAATGAAAATAAAAAATTAAACACAATCTCAATTTTTAATATATATTTAAATATAACACAACAGACATATCACTGTTAAATGTCTTATTAATGAAATAATAGATAAGTATATATAGAAAAAGGCTCTAAGGGAGCAAGAGTTAGGAAAGAGGGGGGAAAGAAATTGCAGATATACAGAAGAAAAACAAAAGAGGAAGTAATATTTTCAGGTGTAAAATCTTCAAATAATATTGTAAGACACTGAGTATTTAGCATTTGGAGCTACATTAAAAGACAGACATGTAAGAGTAAATTTCAGAAATTATTTTTTCCTGAAAACTAATTATTAAATGCAGCATCCACTCTTTAAACCTAGGCAGCATATTAAAAAGCAGAGACATCATTTGCTGACAAAGACTATGAGTTTTTTGTAGTCATGTATGGATATGAGAGTTGAACTATAAAGAAGGCTTACTGAAGAACCAATGCTCTCTACTTGTGGTGCTGGAGAAGACTCTTGTGAGTCTCTTGGACTGTAACGAGATCAAACCAGTAAATACTAAAAGAAATTAACCCTGAATATTTATTGAAATGACTGTTGCTGAAGCTGAAACTTCAAAACCTTAGCCACCTGATATGAAGAGCAACTCACTGGAAAAGACTCTGATGCTGAGAAAGATTGAAGGCAAAAGGAGATGAGGGCAACAGAAGATGAGATGGTTAGGTGACATCACTGACTGAATGCACACAAATTTGAGCAAACTCTGTGAGACAGTGAAGGACAGAGGAACTTGGTGTGCTATCATCCATGGGATCTCATAGAGTCAGACATGATTTAGCAACTGAACAACAACACTATTTACAATATATATCAAGAGAAAGCACAATCATACCCAAGTCCATATTGTATGAGATTCGAGGTCTCTAACATAGACACATTTTGTGCTTATGTTATAAGCTCATTGATCTCTTTAATTAAGGAACTCTTGGTCATTATGACTATGATTATTTTCCTGTCCTTTTTTTTTTTTTTGATATCCCAAAATTAAGAGAGAAAATGATCTATCACAAAGTAGTGAATCTTTGCTTTTCAAAATATGCATGTTCTTAATTCTGAGCTGACTTTCTCATAATTGATTCAAAAGAAAAATTAATACCTCCACTGATGCTGGGAGGGATTGGGGGCAGGAGGAGAAGGGGACGACCGAGGATGAGATGGCTGGATGGCATCACTGACTCGATGGACGTGAGTCTGAGTGAACTCCGGGAGATGGTGATGAACAGGGAGGCCTGGCATGCTGCGATTCATGGGGTCGCAAAGAGTCGTACACGACTGAGCGACTGAACTGAACTGAACACTGCTATTATCTTTAGAGTATTTATAATTCTAATGTACTATAAATACATTAAAATAATTATAATTTGAATAGGAACTTGTAAAGTTTGATGACACTACAGGAGACCAAAAATAGAGAGCTGAGAAGCATTATGATTAAAAGGTAGATCTGTCTTAAATACAAAGATGACACACAAGACAACACATAAATACACACAAGACGGCAACACAATGAACTTCATGATGTCTGTTTACTACATTTAAATGCATGAGTATTCAGTTGCTGAGTCCCATGTCTGACTCTTTGCAACCCCATGGGCTGTAGCCTACCAGACTCTTCTGTCCAAGGGATTTTCCAGGTGGATGGCCATTTCCTCCTCCATTTTAATATGTTCACGTAAATGTTGGTCATTCAGCCCTAAAGACATTTTCCTTGAGAATATTTGCTTAATATTTTAGTCATCTTTCCAGTGATGATTACAACAATTCATCTAATGACTTTCACAGTGTAATATCGCTTATATAAAAATGACTATTTTAACAGACTCATTCAGTCCTCTCTTAGTTTCATCCT
This sequence comes from Cephalophus harveyi, assembly GCA_006410635.1. Taxonomy (NCBI): domain Eukaryota; kingdom Metazoa; phylum Chordata; class Mammalia; order Artiodactyla; family Bovidae; genus Cephalophus; species Cephalophus harveyi. The sequence goes on from SJYT01040136.1 coordinate 232,559, forward strand.
GGATAGGTAAAATTCATTTTCTGACCTCTTAGTCTCATCGTTGGTCCTCTTTCCACACTTCCCAAACTACCACCCTAAGGTACCATTTTCATAGTTTCAATAAAAGATGTAATTTTTTCCCACCTAAGGGGAAAGCTGTTTAGATATTGAATTCCAATATGAAAACTTCTGAAGTTTTTGAACCAATGTAGAATCCCATTAATGCAGATATGTAAAGGAATTTAACCATAACTTAGTACAATCCTCAAATTTTACAAGTCATAAGGATAACTTGCTCTTGATCACACAGCCAATTAAAACAGAAGACAAGCTAAAATCCTCTGGAAGGGTACAGTCCTCCCATTCGTTTTCTGTATGATGCATTTTTGTGCAAGCATGCAAAAATAGTTATATTTATTTTGCTTTTCTGTTGCTGCTTCTTTCTTTCTCTTTTGAAGATAGTGAAAAAAATGGTCTTTTTTTTCTTTCCACATTTAAAACATAGGTTTGCTTTCCAGTTTTATCCATTTAGATTTTTGCATAATATTATGCTTGCCTTAATTGAATCCATGCTGCTGCTGCTGCTAAGTCACTTCAGTCGTGTCCGACTTTGTGCGACCCCAGAGACGGCAGCCCACCAGGTTCCCCCGGCCCTGGGATTCTCCAGGCAAGAATACTGGAGTGGGTTGCCATTTCCTTCTCCAATGCATGTAAGTGAAAAGTGAAAGTGAAGACGCTCTGCCGTGTCTGACTCTTAGCAACCTCATGGACTGCAGCCCATGAGGCTCCTCCATCCATGGGATTTGCCAGGTAAGAGTACTGAGTAGGTTGCCATTGCCTTCTCTGTATTTGTGTATACATGCTCACAAAGTAAATATGCTCCTTGAAATAATTTCTTAAAAATTGCAGAAAATAAAAATTATTATTTATTTTTCCTGATAGGAAAATAAACAAGTGAATTCATTCCATCAGAGCTCCTGAAAGTACTCATGAATGAATCCAGTGCAAAATCATTTTAGACTTCAGGAATATGATGACACATATCAGTATGTATACATTTTTGATGAAAGTATGATGTGTTGAATGCTATGAGATTTCTTGAATAAACAATTTTCTATGAAAAATGTTTTATCCAACTAAGAAAATTTAGGTTTAATTTTACTTGCCCATTTCTTTGTACAAGTTTGATGACTGTAAGCAGCAGTAGAGGTTATTATGTGAATACTGACCCTTTGGGATGACTGATCATTTCTGTTCACTAAAAATGTTTGTCTACAAGGTTAAGCACTCAGGAATCTGACAGGGCAGCTCCCCTTCTCTTGCTGTCAAGGGACTTAGAGCCTCACTGGGACAAGAAACATCACATATACTGAGAGAATTGCTAAAGGCTATGAAATGCTTCCAGCCTACCCCATCTTTCACAGAACAACTGATATATTAGACATAACAAATATTGCATAACCTTCAGGATTTTGGCAGTGGAAGTTGAATTTGGGAACTCTCACTTTTTTCATTATTAAATGATGTTTTTTAACCCTGGAATCGCCAAATCCATTTAACTTGACGATGTATTTAAATCACAAGAATAAGGCTCTACCTTATTCTTCTTATTCTAAAATAAGGATTTTATAGGAACACACGAAGTCAGAGATATGCTACGCAGTACTCATATAAACAAAATTAAGACAATATTGTTTACAAATGACAAGTATTGCAAGCTTTCACATTTTCTCCCAGTACTCAAAGCGTTTTTGCCTCTCCAGAACAAGTTTCTGCTGCAGTGAGTCCCTCTAGCAGTTTCGTGAATCTAGGAAAAGGAACGAAGACCAAACACATTCTTTTCAGTAAACAAATGGCAGCGAGAAGCAGGGAAGTTTGAACGGAAAGATCAAAAGGATTTTTTAAAATCTGAGCGACTGCATGAATTCCTTCTGTCCCCCGATCCGCGGTCCTTCACCCACCCAGCCACCCCTCCTCCCCTCCCCGAGCATGCCCTCTGCTCCACTGCCCCCTCTGCCC